>PVJL010000120.1:185493-513507 GCA_004026885.1 Lyroderma lyra
TGTGCACGTGTGCGTGTGCGCGCGTGTGTGCGTGTGCACATGTGCATGTGCGTGTGTGTGCGTGTGTGCGCGCATGTGTGTGTGTGTGTGTGTGAGAGAGAGAGAGAGCGAGTGGGGGAGCGCATGTGTTAATGGAGTGGGGTGGCGAGGGGTGGATACGTTTACACACGCAGGTCTGACTACTACTACAAAGCATACATAGCACAGTGCTGTACTAGCCTGATCAAGGAAGAGGAACATTTATTAAAATACGTTCAGCTGTGTCTGTAATTAATCCTCCCAATAATCCACTATTATCCCCTCTGCACAGAGGACTGAATGAGGCTCAGAGAAATGAGATGATCTTACACGACAAACACGATCTCTTTGACTCTTAAGTTCATGCCGGGTCTACTGCCCAGCACTGCTTCGGGTGCCCCCTCACCCACTGGCACTTTCACACTTCAGTAAAGGAGCAGACACCAACACCAGCTCCCCAGCAAATGTCCACCTCACCAGGGGTGCACCAGGCTTCTTTTCTTGGGGCCCACACACCCCAGGCTAGCTAGCCACATGCAGGAGACGAGCAGGAGGCAGCGCGCACTCCCTCCATGGCCAGCCTCTGCATCCTAACCCTCTCGCATCCCTCTAACACTGGGATCCCACCGGCCCTGCTCCCCCACCCGCCGTGCCTCGGAGGTTGGCAGCACAGCTGGAAAAATAGATAGGTCTTTCCAAGCCTCTCATGCGTGTGCTGTGGGGCCAGGTAGCTCTATAAATATGGTAATGGCTTCCCAAGCATGCCCCGACTGGAAATGAGACCGCGAGGCTGGGGAAAGGCTGCTCCCACCGATAACCGCCGTGGCAGCCTTGCCGGAGGGGACAGTACATCTGAACTTCAGGGTCAAATGAACTCGCCCCCCCATGGAGTAGCGCCCCTGTCCTCCCCCTCCCGCCCACCCTGCTAATCGCCTGCACCCACCTGCTCCCTGATTACACTGATGACATCCTCAGAAGGAAGGAGGCAGGCGGCAGCTCGTGTTTAGTCTATTACCAGGAGGCCCAGACTTGTGATAAAAAAAAAAACCACCAGCAACAACACAGCTACATTGATGTGTACAATGGGGAACCAGCTTGACACTTCCCCGCCGCGAAAAATGACAGCGACACTGAAAAGCCAAACGCCTGCTCAGCCTGAACAGCCGAGCGCTCAGAAACGCTCAGGACCTCACTTCTTCCTGGGCTCCTCCTTCACCGGAGGGAGCAGAGAGTGACCCCACCGCACCCCGCCTGTGGAGACGGTGAATGGGGTTCTAAGTGACTGGGATGAGCTCACAGGACCCCTCCGGACCCTCGCTTTTCTGGCGCGTGGGAATCCTCACGCTCCCCCGCAGGCCGCGAGGTGACTCCCAAGTCCTCCCGGCGCCCGCTCCCGCCCTCCCCACCGGCTCCCGCCCTCCCCACCAGCTCGGTGTGTTGACCTTGACCTTTCAGAATGCTCAGCTGGAATTGGCCCAACCACAGGTGAGTGCTGCAGGACACAAAAGGCTTTCGAAGGCACCGAGGACGGGGCGCACACGCTGGGTCCCTGTGTGTGCCATGGACCCCTTAGCATCTCGCCGATCCTGGACACCCTCCCAGAACAATGCTGCTACACGCATGAAGCATTCTGCAAACTAATTGTATGGGGCAAGATCATGACTCAGACAAATACAAAAATGAACGCGTTTAAAGCTTTTATTTAATTCAGCGAATGAAGAACTCAGGAAGGTGTCACAAACCGGTTCAAAGGGGATCTCAAAGCGCAGACACACACACACAGGCAATTAGAAATGCTGGCATGAATGTGTTAATAATATATGCAACACTCACCTGTCCTTGGGAAGGTCTGGAAGTAGGGAGGTCAGGGAGGGAGCAGGACTTAACTGTACCTCTAGGAGACAAATGTCCCCTTTGCGGACAAGAGTTACTTCCAATACTGTTTTCCTCAACATTCAGAGTTGTAAAAACCAGAATCAGATGGCCAAAGGGTGTGCTGGAGGTTATCTAACATTCCATAGAAAACTAGTCATCATTTTTTGCCATTTCAAAGATTGTCTTTTAGATACATTTTCCTCACAAAATAGATAGAAACACAGATGAAGCCAATTATATGGATATATACACAGTAAAATAGTCCACAATTTTATGATACAGTAATATATGTGCTTTTCATTGCATATTAACACGATACTGTAAAGATCACTATAATTTTGAAAGCGTCACGTACTTCAACAATATTTCAAGATACCTTTCATGACTATAGAGTGATATAAAAGTATCTACTATTTCTGTATGTGACCAAGCCACAACTATTTTTTTAAACCAATGTGATATGTCGTTTACTCTCATGAGGGAAGGATACATTTCAGTTAGAAGTTAGTAAAATTAAAGATCATTTTTCTCCCCATCTAAGTTAACAAACCTTTAGAAATCAGACCCCATATTGAGAATCTTTGAATTACATTTAAAATGCTCCCCCACTCTTAATGTTGAGATAAAAAATAATGACTCAGATTGGCGGGAGAGGAAAGATGGGAAGTAATACAAAGTAAACGAGTTCGACATTACTGATCTGTCTGAGGAAGGGGCCGTGGGCTCTACCTCCCCCAGAGTAACCAAGAGCTTAGAGAAACCCCACATAGGTGTAGGGAATCTTAGAACAGAGAGCAAACATGCTCCTATTTCTTGGGTAGAAGTCTAGAACTTTCCAAGACCACTGAGTCTGGGCAGACAGGACTGAGGCAGCCTCCGAGAGGCACCCAAAAGTCAAGACATGGTCGACTCCAAGAAGTCTATGTTGGAAAAGATAGGGGGTGGGGGATTCAACAGTTATCTAATAAATTCACACCAGTGGGGTGGGGGGGAACAAAACCCAAGGGTAGATCTTGACAGACTCCACACACAGCATGCCTGTACCCCGGGTACACCCCCAGACCTTAGACACAACTCCATAGAAGGGGGACCATTTACTCACATCACTGTGAGTGCATGTCTTTCATGTAGTAGGAAGTAAGCTTAAAGTAGAAATTACTTTCAGTTATAGGAGGAGAAAAAGAAGTCCTATATCTTACTCACTAAGTTTGTGGACTAAAGGTTGCATTTAATTTATTCCACTTGAGAAAATATCCCACGTCTCTTTCCCTCCATCCCACGGCCCATTCATGAATTCAGACGCCTGACCCTGGGATTTAAGGCCCTTCATCATGGGGCCCCACCCGAGTTCCTAGCCTCATCGCGCAGCCCTCTCCCAGAAACGGCCCATCACTCCGAGTTGCGCCTCCCATTTGGCCTGCACCCTACTGCCCATCTAGAATGTCTCCCCAGCTTCTTACCAAACCTTGCAACTTCCTCGAGGCTCTGCTTTGGCCAGAAATGCTCTGCATTCCTGAACCTCCCTGTCCGTCTGTTATCCGCTATGGATCCATCCTGACCTAAACTCCTCCAGCATGAAGGACTCGTCTGTGCAGCCTTCAGAGCCATCATCCCAAGGTATTTGTGGTACCTGATTTACAACAAGACATATATAGGTATGCTTGGTCTTTGTACATGGTTCCACGTACAGAGCTCCTAAAAGTCTTGGAATTTCCTAAGTGGTGAGAGCAATGAAGGTGTCTTTTGTTATGTTAATGAGGTGACTTTTGGAAAACACAAAAGGATAGGGGCGGAGCCATTCTTTTGTGCCAGTGGAGCCAACCAAGAGGATTAGATTAGAGGATGGGAACTTTCCACCTCCAGATTGCCAGAAAACCAGGAGCAGCTAGGAAGGGGTAAGGAAGAACTCCTCTACAAGTTTCAGAAGCAGCACGGTCCCGCCCATTCCTTGATTTTGAACTTGTAGCCTCCAAAACCACGACAGGAAACCTACCTGTTGCTTCTAGCCACCCAGTTGTGGCAGTCCCTGCAAACTAACACAGACTTCCTGGAAGAAGTGACCCTTGAGTACAGCCTGTATATCCAACCAGAAACCCGGGATTTATTAGCCCAACAGATGTGGACCAGAGGGTTTCTTTCTTTGTTTTCTCTAGTATTTCCAAGTCTGCGTATTTCACGTACGCATTCTGAGGTCCAGTTTACCTCAAAGAATGAAAGAGCCACACGCCACCATGAGCTAGAGTTCAATGGCAGCTGCTCCTTCAGTGGAAGCACGTGTTCTCATGTCGCCCTGCTTCCCAGCGCTCTTGCACCTGGCCCTCTTCCTTCTTCACTTTCCCTGCCTAGCATCTATGACATGGTAAGTGCAGGAATAGGGTCTAAGATTTTAGCCAGAAGAGAGTTCCGGCGAGAAGTCTCTCCCTGGAGCTTCAGCGAGTGGCACTGATTGTCACCTGTCCTCTAGAGCCCTGACCATTTTCTGTGTCAGTAGCAGAAGGGGATAAAACCTGTCCCACTATCTTTCATTAAATCACCACCCTTCAGACAGTCCCTTGGTCTGCAGCTTACGTACCCTGGATCTCTTACCCAATTCCAGTGTGTTGGATCCCAAGTCCCTTGTGAGCTCCCCAATTTGCTCGTAGATGGAAATGTTTACATTTTGATTGCCTAATACGTGCCCGTCATTTTCCATCCAGCAGGATGACGGGGCCCCTCTGTGTAACACTCAATAAAAGAAGCCAGTCCAGGCTGCCTCTCCGTCACCAACACAAAGCTCAGGTCAAAACCAATGCACCCAAGAAACCTCCCAAGGCAGTATAATATAAATACCTGGAGCACTGTGACTGTCCCTGCTCACCAGGGACACCGAAAGATCTGGCTCTGAAGTTTAGCTTCACTGCTTATTTAGCTGTTCAGGCAAATTTCTTGACTTTTCTAAATCTTATTTGTGGGATGGACATAAAAATAGTCTGTCGTGCAGCATTCTCATGATGATTAAATGAGATAAGCATGTAGAAAATGTTTAGCACGACGCCTGGCATGTAATAAACACACTTTAAAATTGTTGGGTTTTTTCTATAATTGTTACTGTTATCAGTTTGATGGCTGTTTTTATTGTTGCTGTCATTATTGTAACAGAATGTTCCACAATAATGCACTAAATAGAGTCCAAAAATTCAACTGCACAAAATGTAGGATTACATTATTATAAAATTTAGGAAAAAACTAGAGTCAGGCTACTATGGAGAAAGCTCCTATCATGTTTATATCTGAATTTACCACCAAGATATGTGTTTTTATAGGATTTCTCTGAAGTGCCTTTACTTTGCAGAAAAACTAGACCTGGTTGGCATCCGGTGGAGTCGCACGAGGCAGATCAAGTATCACCGAAGAGCCCTCCCTGGTCGAGAGCATTTGGAGACGCCCAGAGCTGTGCACAGAGCTGTGAGCAAGGGCTGAGTCAAAGCTCATAGACGGGGATCTCACTGGAGGGGACACTGTGGTGGACAGACTCCAGCTGGGACGGCACCGCGGGCTCCAGCTGGGACGGCACCATGGAGATGTCAGGGATAGGACCTCTGAATTACAATAATCAAATTGACAGATGACCCTCCTTCTGGGAATTGGGATAGCCTATGCTCTCATTAAGTTGGAAAGCCAACGAAGCAGGGTTGATATTTTTTTCCTCCACTTGCTTCTATAGTTACAACTTTCCACTAGAAGATTGTAATTTATCTATACAAAATATGAGTCCATGTGAGTACCAGAAAGAAGCTGAACTTTAAACAGTCCGATGCTGATACAGGGACTCATCTGCCTTGCACTGCGATCTCCCTCAGGAACAACTCCTTTCGTGCCACTCCGCTAAACAACAAGTTTCCAGGGTTCCCTGTACCTGAAAGAGCAGTAGCTAAGTTCCAAAGATGCGTGCATGCTACCCGATATGGGGAAGGCCAGTGTAGGAGGACACGAGGCGACAGCCAACAGAACCAAAGTGTAGCATTTCCTACGTCAGTGAAACACGCTGACCATTGTCCACAGTCACCATGGTCCACAACCTAGGTCTGTCCTTGATGCATCTCTTCCCTCCTCCTGACACATCCATTCCATCAAATAATTAATTAATCACTCACTGAGCTCACATCCACGTGACTCCTAACGAGCTCTTGAACATGTCCGCTTTTTCCCATTCTCCCCACTACTGCCATCGTCCAGACTAAATTACAGCCTGAACGTAATTTTGACCGCAGTGCTCTCCCCTCTCTCCGCCTAATCCATTGTTCATGTTCATTTTCAAAGTGGGGAAAACGCTGATGTGTGTGAGTGCGTGTGCTGGGGGCATGGGGTGGGAGGAAGGAGTGGCCACGAGAGGGCCGGCTTGGCTGGAGAAGAGGCACATGATAGGAACGGGTAACACTTCGTTGAGTGGCTATTATAAGAGTATGTAGTAGACTCTCTGTTAACCAGAACTCAAGCAACCAGTGCTGAGAGCGCCCGCTGCTTGATTCCAGTTAATGGGGAGCCTACTTATATTTGTCTGGCACCTCCCCATCCCCACGGGGGCTGGTTGACTGAGAGTCTACTGTATTAGGTGCTGCGTTCAATGCTTTCTGCTCAAGATCTCCTTTAGTTCTCCATAAGCGGGTGCGGTAAATTAAAGATGGCTACACATGTCTTGTTGCTCCTCCCATTGAGAAACAGAGTTTGTTCGCCTTTCCTTGAATCCAGGCCGCCTTAAAACCTTGTTCAACTAGGAGAAGGAAGAAGTGGTGTCCTGGAACTTCCGAGGCTGGGTCAGAAGAAGCCCTCTTGGAACATCCTGTCTCTAAAAGCCTTGAGAGGCTGTGTTAGAAGTGCAACGACCCTGAAGCTATCATTCTATGAGAAGCCCAGGCCATGGGCAGAGGTTCTAGAACACGGGATGCCGTATGCAGACAGACCCAGGCCAAGGAGCACAGGGCCTCAGGCATGTGAGGGAAGAGGCCATCTCAGACGTGGATCGTCCAGCACATGGATCCAAGATGGACTGTCCAGCCAAGCCTTGAATCTTTGATCCACTAGGTTGTGCCCAAAATAAAATAGTTATGGCAAACCACTAAGTTTGGAGATTTTTTTTTTTAAATGCCAAAACAGGTCACCAGAATGGAGGAGCTAACTCACTTGATCGAAGTCACACAGTAGATGTTGGAAGCGAGTCTCACACCCAGGTGCCATGTTCCCAGAACCTGCACTCTTGACCACGGGGCCGTACTGTTTCCCTGAGTATAGAATGCTGGTTAGGAGGGTTAGGAAACTCAGATGCCCAGAGTGAGGGAGGGGAAAAGGACAGACGACCAACAATGGTCAAGGCGCTTCTGTGTACGGCCACTGTGCTCGAAATAGTTCTGATTTAATTTATTAAAAAAAATTTTTAATCCTTTAAAGCATGAATTATTACTTTCGTTTCATTCAGTAAGAAGAGAACCTCATTTCAGAATAACTTGCCCAAGTTCAACAACCAGGAAGCCACAGAACTGGGGTGTAAACTCAGGTCAGGGTCCGGAGCCACTGTGACCACGGTCCTGGTTGACGTGCTAAGTGCATAACTTTCAGGAGCAGGTCCCAGCGCTGGATCCCCCAGAAGGAAGAGATCCATGCTCACAAGGGCAAGTTTTGGCTCTGGGCAGGCACTGAGCATGCTCAGGTTAAGAGTGATTTATTCCACTTCTACATCTGAAGACAAAACTTTTAATTAAAAGAAGAGAGAGAAAACTGCCAGAGACAGAGCAGGGAGCCCACACCATCTGACAGTTTCAATTTTCACTTGCAGCCGGCTTTCGCGGATTGATATCCTTCTCTTGCCTGCTGAAGAGAGCCGCTGGCTCCCAGGAATCACCTTTCAAAGTCACAGGAGCCACCGTCTTAACCCTCGCTGTGATGACGATACCAGCTGTATTTCACTGATCACTACCAGTTGTGTTAGAATCTATGCAAAATGCTCGCATCTGTAATCCCATTTTACTCCCACAACACCCTGTGAGGCGCAGACTACTACTATTTCTAATTTAAAGAGGACTGGATGGAACCTTGCCAAGTTAGCCTGACTTGTTCAAGGTCATAAGGCGTCTGTGTCGAACTTGGGATTTCTCTAGCTAATGTTTGAACCCAAACATTTATATCACAGATCAACCATCATCCTTGGCAAGGGCCTAATGCTCCAGACTTTTCACTTTTGCACCCATTTTTAAAATTTGGAGATAGAAAACAATACTGTAAGTCATGTGCACGACTCTTATTACCCCTCCTTTACACAGACCCAAAAGAGACTGACTCAGAACCATCCAGCCCATCCAATAACAGCAATAACAGCAAATGTTTATATTGTACTTACTATGAACTAGGAATTGTTTAACTACCATATTTTACTGTGTACAATGTGCACTTTTTTGCCCAAATCTGTGAGGGAAAAATAGGGGTGCGCATTATACATGGATAGTACTGATTCCATATTTATATAAATGCTTTTAATTCTTTTATTTATGCTTATGAGTTAAAAGTGTAACTCTAGAAATCAATAACAATATCTGTGTGCAAAGTAATATCCTGGAATACAATAATCAGGGTTTTTGTTGTTGTTAAATTTATTCTTATGTTTCCTTTATAATAAAATTCCTTTATAATACATAAACAAGTACCTAAATATAAACAAATAAAGTTCTGAATTAAAAAATTAAAACAAAAGATGTTTTTCCCTGAAAGTTTGGGCCAAAAACATGGGTGCACATGATACATGGGAGTGCATTGTAGATGGCAAAATACAGTACTTCAAATATATGATTTAATTTTCAGAATATAACATAATAATAACCGTAAGTCTTATTAGTATCTTCATTAATGGAACTGACACACAGAAGGCTGAGGTCATTAAAACCACACAATTATTAAATGAAAGCTCACAAATAAGAACCATTCCCGCTGCCTCCTAGTCCAGAGGTTTTGCCCACTACACCCACCGATGCTTACCACACGTCTGTCCTTTGCATAGAGAAATGGAGTCACGCGGGTGGGCTATTCGGCCAAGGGGCTTGTGGACTTAATATCCAAACACTGGGACACTGGGTGGTTTAATTAAGAAGAGAGCATATCTGTGCCGGGACTGAAGTGCGAAATTCAATGAAGCACTAAATTTTTAGGGACAGCGCTTGCCTGACCCGGATGATGAGAGGAAGCACCTCCTTAAATTTTGCTGTCCCCAGAAGCCTCACCCCCTTCACCCTGACTTTGGAGCACATCCATGTTGGCCTCAGGAGAGATGTCCTGCGGGAGGTGTGATGGAGGTACCATTAAATACATCCGTTTAGTGTTTCACAGCACCGAAAGCACGCACAACAGCCTGGAGGAATCTGGGGATGCGCCTCTCCTTTGGCCATTCAACACGTTAACCGAGTGGCTCTACTTTCTCTGCAGAAGTGTGTGTGCAAAGTGCCTGGAGGCAGAGAAGAGCCCACCCACGTGCCTGAGGGTAGGGAGGGCGGGGACACCCCGAGCCAGGCCTGCAAGCATCAGAGTTCAGATCTAGCTGACTCAAGAGGAAGACAAAAACAAAACATGAGCAAAAGTTATGGGGAGGAGAGACAACTGATTCCTGGCCTTGAACAGGGGGACATGGAGGCTGTCCCAGGGACACAGCGAGGGGGAACGAATGGACATTGTCATCGGAACAATGCCATGCAGAGAACACAGCTCCAGCCATTTATTCAGCGACTGCCACTCTGTAAGATTCCATTTTCAGGGAGTGTCTGAATGTCCCGGCAGGTCAAGAGTCCACCCACCCTCTGGCCGAAACGGATCACACAAAACGGGGCAGGGTTCGCGTCCGAAAGGGACACCAGGGGCTTCACCGAGGCAGGAAATGCCGAGCAGGCAAAAGTGACGGCTGTTCACGAAATAAGAAAGATACAGAAGGCTACTCTGTTCGTTCCCTAGGGACTTGCGTTGACACCAAGTCCCACAACCCAGGAGGCTGCAAACAGCAGAAATTCATTCTCCCACAGTCCTGGAGGCTAGAACCTTAGAATCAAGCTGCCAGCAGGGCCGTGCTCCCCTCAAAGGCTCTAGGGCAGAATCTTTTCTTTGACTCTTCCTGGTTTCTGGTGGTTGACAGCAGTTTTCGGTGTCCCTTAGCTTGTGGCTACGTCACTCCAATTAGGCCCACCCTAATCCACTACGACCTCATCTTAACTCGATGACATCTGCAAAAACCCTATTTCTAAATAAGGTCACGTTCACACAGACAGAGCGAGGTGGTTGGGATTTCAACCTATCTATTTTGAGGGACACATTCAACCCACAATAGCAATCAAGTGGAGATTCTAGAACTTCAGACACATTGAAGGATGTCAAACGCCCAGGAAGCGCCTGGAGATGTACGGGGTGAGAGACAGGCGTCGGGGCTAACAGTCCCGTCTGTGTTTGCGATCGTGCTCTGGCTGCGCTGTGGAGGTGGATGGGAGGGGACTCGGCCGACAAGGGGACATGGCTCTGAGGCCAGGAGGCCCGGTGAGCGAGGACATGGGCTGGCCTAGGCATGGACGAAGGCAGAGCTCTTCCCACTTCCCCCACAAGTGGCTTCGGAAAAGCCCCTCACGTGGCGGCGAGGACACCCCAGTAGCAGCTCCCATTGCACGCAGCCTAGAAGCAGACCTCTTCCCCGTAGGACCTCGGGGACCTCCATCCCTCCCTCCAGCTCCTCTCCTCGGCCTGCTCCTCTTCACAACTCTCCACCGGTCCCCATGAAGATGCACCCCCTTCTGTCTCCTCACTGTTAGCCTGGGCTTCCAGAGGGTCCCGCTCTGGCCTGCCCACACTGACCGTCAGTCACGCGCAGCTCCTCCTCTAACTGACCCCTCTGGCCGTGCTGCACTCATCCCCACGGCTGCACTCATCGCATGCTTCTGAAATGTGCTCGGGGGAAACGGGGTGTCACAAAGCCAGCTGAGCACAGACGGAAGAACCCCGGATGTACGTATCCGATCCGCTTTCCTTTTGTTCACCCAGAGGGGTGCCTGACGGGGCTCAAGTCGGGATGCAGGCTCAGGGCCCGAGCTGCAGCGTAGGAGGAAGTCAGACCCGAGGGGTGTGACACCAAACGCGGTGAACGTGTGCATGAACGTCTATTACACTGACAGACACACTGCCATTCGCCCCTCCACAGCCCCTCGCTTCCCGCACACGCACCCCATCGTTCCTGCCGCCTCCTGGAGCCGCTCCGGAAGTCCCCTCCCGTGAGGGCCTTAGTGGCGTTGTCGTGGCCACCTCGATGTCCTGAATTGGTTCAGAGCGTGTACCCCTCGAGGTCACGTTGACCTTGGGGAAGAGCCAGGAGTCTCGTTTTATTTGACAGAAACTGCCACACCAGAAGCGACGTGTGACCCGAACGGATTCAATGGGTCCAAGTGTCTCATCTTATAGGAGGGAAACTGAGCTCCAAAGAGAGGAACAGACGTGCCCCAAACGATGACACTGACCCCGCCTTGGTGACTTCTGTGAGTGCCACGAGCAGCTCTTGCTGGATTCGTCTTCAGACCCCGGCAATGACTGGCACAGAGCACGTGCTCAATAAATAACAGCCAAGGGGGTGACGGGCCTAAGAACAAATGAATGGACGCGTAGATGCAGGAATAAGTGGGTGACTTAATAAATAAATAAATCCATCTCACTTAGGCCCTGGTCCCGGCTGGGAGGAAACGTCTAGGGAAGTAAAGGGAAGCTGCCTTCGCGCGTGAGTACCAGCGTGCCAATCAGTCTGACGTTTCTCCTGAGTGCGCGATGGGGCGAGCAGGGGCCGGGCAGTCCCCAGTGCACGGAGAGCGGGGTCCCCAGTGCACAGAGAGCGGGGTCCCCAGCGCACGGAGAGCGGGGTCCCCAGTGCACGGAGAGCAGGGTCCCCAGTGCACCGAGAGTGGGGTCCCCAGCGCACTGAGAGTGGGGTCTCCAGGGCACAGAGAGCGGGCGGGGCGGTCCCCAGCGCACGGAGAGCAGGGTCCCCAGCGCACGGAGAGTGGGGTCCCCAGCGCACCGAGAGTGGGGTCCCCAGCGCACTGAGAGTGGGGTGTCCAGCACACAGAGAGCGGGCCAGGTGGTCCCCAGCCCACAGAGAGCGGGGTCCCCAGCCCATGGAGAGCGGGGTCCCCAGCCCATGGAGAGCGGGGTCCCCAGCCCACGGAGAGCGGGCCGGGCGGGAAGCTCAGAGCTGGTCGGGCGGGGCGGCTGCACAGCTGCCGGGTTTCCTTTCCGCTGCAGGTTATGACGTCTCTCCAGACCGGCGCTGCCAACCTCTTGGCTCCCCTGGGCCCCACATAAACTACACTAACACCAGCTGAAGAGTTAAAAATAAAAGGGGGGGGGGTTGCAAAAAAAATCTCATCATCTTTTCAGAGCTGCCCTGCTCCGCAGGCCGGACCTGGCTGCTTCAGACCATGGCCCCGTACGGTAAGGGTACCGTGCCCACGCCACAGCGGAGAGACAGTCAGAGAGAGACAAGAACTGGCCCGTGGGCATTCAGATCCCTGGTGCAGAGTCAGGCCGGGAACGCTGGCCTGCCCATGCCCCTCTCCGCCCTTCGGTGTTGGGAACTGTGCTGAGGGCAAGGGCAGTCCTGAGGGCACCTTGTGCACCAAAAGCTCGTGCCTTTTCCGGCAAGCGCTCCGAACACCGCTGGTGTCATGGTGCTGCGACCCTGTGGGCTCGGGAGGGATTAAACTGCAGCCCAGGGACCGAACTCACTTCTCACTCTGTGTCATGGGACGTGGCCATCAGTGCCTGCAGCAGGGAGCCTGCCCAGCTTCCACTCACACCTCCTGCTCACAGGTGACAGCCCCACTGCGGCCCCACGCCACCTCGGAGGACAGTTTCTGAGAGAGAACCAGTGGGGCCTCTTCTGAGAAACTAAGATGCTGTTTGTGCAACCAAATTTCGTGAGCGCTTGCTGTGTGTACTTACATGTGAGGGCCTTTGGGGACAAAGAGAATCCACAGTCCAGTACATGCTAAGTAGGACACTCCACAGACACCGTATTCGCGTGATCTTATTTCTTACTATCTTTATGGGTGCTGTCTGTGTTATCATTTAAGGCTACCTTCTATCGAGCATTTATGCTGCGCCAGAACTTTACGAGGCATTTTGCCCTTCTTATACAACAATGGTGATGATGGATGATGATGATGATGATGATGGTATGGGTTTGAATAGTGCCCCCACACCCCAGAGTTCATGCCTACCCAGATTCTCAGAACATGACCTTATTTGGAAAGAGGGTCTGTGTAAATGTAATCAAGTTAAGATGGGGTCACACTGGATTAGGGTGAGACCAAACCTAATCACCGGGATCCCTTATGAGAGGGACAGCTGGACACATACACAAAGGGGAGAATGCCACAGGAAGACAGACACAGAGGCAGGACATCGTGGGAGACAGAGGCAGGGATTAAGAGATGCAGCTATAAGCCACAGAACACCACGGACTGCCGGCGACCACATGAGGCCAGAAGAAAGCAGGGAAGGGGTCTCCCCAGAGACTCTGCAGGGAGCACAGCCCGCTGACACCTTGAGTTTTGACCTTCTAGCTTCCAGAACTCTGAGAGGATCCACTTCTGTTGTTCTAATGTGTTATAGCAGCCCTAGGACATGAATACAGTGATGTTAGATGCCCTTTCTGAGTACGTTCTACGGGCAGCAGCACTCTATAAGAATTTCATATGGATTCTCCCCTTTCACCTTCATATTAAACCCGAAAGGTGGTTATTCCAACCCTTGCTTTTGTGGCCGAGGAAACAACGCACATCAGAGAGTGAGTGGACTCGTCTAAGGCACGCAGATGGTTGAGTTTTCTTCACCAAGCCGTGACAACAACATTGGCGTTAGCATGGAGTTCAGAGTGGTCCCCTACCCGGCCTTAGCCCAATTGCCCATTGTACTCCCCACCTCAGCTCTGCAAGAAGTCACAGAAATCACAGATTTTAGGCACAAATCCCAAAGGTCTTGGCATCCCAGCAATGTGACCTTGAACAAATTAATCTCTCTGAACCTCAATTCCCTCATTTACAAAATAAAGATAGCAGTATTCATCTTACAGTCTTACTGTAACAAATAATGAGATAACATGAAGTTTATGACACAATACATAGCAGTTAATAATTATATTATTATTCAACCAAACATGCATTTGTTCTTACTCGTATCGCTTCTGTAATATCCCAATATTTTCCCTTTCTGCCCATATTTCATCTTCTGAAATGCCTTTGCTCCTCATCTCTGCATATGCCAACCCTGCACATGATCCAAGACCAAGTTTAAAAGCCTCCTCCTCCAGGGAGCCCCTCAAGACCCCTCAGCTGGAAGTGACCCTCCCTCCTCAGATAAGGACAAGACGGCCACTTACCAGCCTTCCCTTAAGTGGCGCCTGTGCGTCCTGTCTGTGTTACTTCCCTACTCGTGGATGGCAGCTTGGGAGACCGTGTTGTCTTTACTTTTACCAAAATATCCTTGAACCCCTCCATGTCCCACCATGGAAAAGTCCCCAAACCTCAAATCTAGGGACTATAACATAGCCCTTATGTCATGCATGTTATCCCTGTTTTCTTTCTCCTTGTTGATCAGACCTTTCATTGTTTTCCTCAAGGTTTTGGTCAAGATCTGCCTGCCCCAAACCGTGAGGGGCACACTGCGTACTGCAGAGCATCCCACCAACGTGCTGCATTTCCCGTCGCCTCCGCCAGCTCTGAACACCCGGCCTTTACGACAGGCTGACTCATCAAAGAGTCTCCTAAGTAACTGTGGCTGCCTGCTAAGAGAAAACCTATCAGTCACAAAGACTGATTTCTTTTCTTAGTTTTTTCCTTAGATTTTTCTTAATTTATTGCAATTTACGATGTTCTGAGCACCATTGCAAATGTTTTACATAAATTCGCTAGTTCAGTCTTCACGGTCATCATATACCTGTGATTGTCCATTGTCATACTTGAGGAAACTAAATATCTTGCCCAACATCGCACAGTCAGTGGAGAATAACACAGGATTCTAACCCAGACTTAACTACAGTGCTGTAGTCCTAAAGAGCACAGATTTCTTCTTTTAGTTACTTGTTATCTATGTACATCTCTGATCTCTCCCCAAACTTCTCAAAAGGTGGCCATGTTGATGACCCTCTCACATCGCCTAGACATGTGCCCAACACTTGTCAGCTGGACAGCCAATACCAGCTGACTGACTAAACACAAAGCATTTCTCATCAGCGAATTGTGAGTGGTCATGCCTGCCGCATGCAAGGCCTGTGAGAATGCAGTGACACAATGAAGATAAAGTGTACATCTTGCGACCAGGCAAATAGCAAGCGTTAGCTGTTCAAGGCATACAAAACACAGGCCTACCCTGAAGTAACACACTTTGGAAGGTGGTGGGCTCTTTGGAAGGGAATTTCACTGCAAGATATGACCGAAATCTGCCTTAAAATTTGATGGAAAACAGTGATGGCTGCACAACCCTGTAAATATACTAAAAATCATTAAACTATACCTTAAAGTGAGTAAATTTTCTAGCATGCAAAACTGTTAAAAACAATGGGACGGAGAGAATAAAGGCAGAAGGCAGCGCTGAAGTTGCTATGAGCCGGGCCATGTTATCCACAAGAGCCTCCAGGGAAAGCCCGAAGCCTATGAGACTTGCAAGGGTCCGTGAACCCTTGGGGAGGTGGGGGTGCAAGGAAATATTAGATTCCAAATCCACACAAGTGCGAGCCATATCACCAAAAGCAATTCACGCAAATGCAATCTGTCTAATCAGAATCAACTGTTTAATTAAATGTCTCTAAAATGTAACATTATGTCAACCCTGTCAACTATGGCTCCATCTTGACAGTGTTAAGGAAATATACTCAACGTGGTGCATGAAAGTACGTCGCAGCGTTTCCCAAAGTAAGGGTGTCTGAGGTCTACAAGAGCTTAGAATGACCCTAGTTACAAACACAGCACTGGCCAAGTGCACCATGAATTTCTAGAGCACAGCGCCGAGGTCAGCAAACTTTTCCTGTAAAAGTTCAGACTGCTTCAGGCTTTGTGGCCATCGGATTTTTATTGCAACTATTCAGCTCTGTCACTGTACCCTGAGAGCAGCCATAGACGATACGGCAGTGAAAGGGTATGGCTATGTGCTAATAAAACTTCACAAAAATAAGTAGCTGGTCAGGTCGGGCCTGTGGGCTGTTGTCTGCTGACCCCTCGCTTAGTGGCAAGGAAACTGTGCTGGTTTCAGGACACTGTGCCTGCGTTCTCCTGGGCCCACCTCTAACAGGGCCCATGAATCCAGCCAAGCCACTCCTTTGGACTTTGTTCTCTTACTAGGAAGTGAGGGAAGGAGGTGACTTCGAAAGAGATTAGATCTTAGGAGACTATAACCCACCAGGTTTCAGAAGGGGCAAGAAGTGGGCAGCTGGGGGCTGGCTCCCCGGACCCCAGCTCCCTCTCCCCCACATGTGCAGAACAGCCTTACTCTCTCCTGGCTCCCTCTCTCCCAAGCTTCCTCTGCTGTCCCCTCTTGAGCACAACCCATACGGGCTGCCCCAGCCACAGCACCCACAGGACTTTCCACCACCAGGAGCCACTACCAACTGGGTCACAGGCTAAGTTTCTCACGACTAAGGCCCTCTCGAAAGAACCCCGCTGGCCTACCTCATCTAGAGTCAGCACAGACCGTGGGTCACCGTGGAACGTGAGGATGTGTTGCCTTCCGTTCAAGATCCACATTGTTCAACCCAGTCTTCTGTCGTCTGCAGCTGGGAAAGCAACAAGGGCAAAGGTTAACTCCAAGACACAGACGTGTAGGAGATCATCTCTAAGTCTCTCTGGGTTCTATTTCCCCATGTGCCAAGGGACCCTAAGGTTGAGCAGAAAAAGTATGGGCTTAATCAAGATGAAGGGGTGCTATCACCCAGCTGTGTTTTGCCTCAGTGATGGTAGCCAGTCATATAAACTCCATAAGCTTTTGCTTCTTCATCTATAAAATGAGGATAATAACTGGGGTTTTTTTTTTTAAAGTGAGGATGCTGAAAAAGAGAAAATTAATCTCGACAGTAGGAAATACAGTGGATATTCACTACATAGCTGCTTCTCTTACCACTATAAAGATAATGCTGTCTATTCTATCCATTTGGATACTGTAATTACTAATTTGAAGCAATTTAAACATTTACCGAGCGCCAACTATGTGCATGAGTGCTATCATACATGAAGTGTTTCTGAGAAGCGTTCAGCCCTGGACACACATCTGAGTTCTAGTCCTCGTATTATCATTGTTATCATCCTGTGTCTGGTGAATTGGCTCCAGACAGCTGGGCCGACACTGCAGTAAACCATCTGACTTAGAAATTCTTGGCAGGCAGGCAGGCTGAGCTGGAGCCCTGCAATGAAGGTAATACGACTCTAAATAGATGGCCAGGGGACTTTTGTTCTATATTAAACTATTGATTTTTCATAAACTAAGATCACAAAAGGCCAGTGAAAACAATTGAATCCCAGAGCAGGACGCCAAAAAAATTAGACAGCTCTGTGTCCCTTGTTGGCTATTTTCATAAAGTGACTTCGTTTTAGAGAAAAGATAAAACTCCTTTATCTCTCGGAAGTAAAAGGCAGGTAGGCAAGCAGGAAGGATGGAAGGGAGGAGAGGAAGGGAAGGAGCAGTATGAGAAAAGGCATTGCAAATGGAAGACAGGAAAGCTAACTTCTAGTCTCACTGGGCCACTGAGCAAGTTCCTTCCTTCGTTTCAGTGATGAGGGAGTAAAACGTGATGATTCCTACAGTTCAACATTCTGTGCATTATGGGAAGAAGGCAGGGAGAAGAGAAATGGCCAAAGATGGAAGTGAAGGCCTGAGAGAGGGCACAGCAGCCCGATGAGGAGGAATAGGTAGGACTCACACCTGTAGCTTCACCTGAGTTCCACCCGTAAGCCCAGAGAATGTGCCCATCAAGAACGCTGACCCCTGGCCAGCGGGGAATCGTAGGGGATTGAGCCTCGATCAATTGCAGGAGGGAGCTCTATTTAATAAAAATAAGCCAAAGTATGAATAAAATCTTCAGGGCCTTGGGAAAGCTGTGCAAGTGAGGAGCTCTGAAGTATGAGCTCATTAGCTTCAGGGTCAATCCTGTCCTGCCCTGAACAGGAGAGAGACCACGTAGGGGAAGCTTTGGTCCATTTCTCTCCAAGACTGGCACCTCCTCCTGTGTCTCTGGACTGAGATTTAATGGCACCTTCTTGACCATCAGTTTGGTCCTGTACATGCCTCAGCTCATAAAAATCTTCACCTGGGAGTGGAGATCATGGTTTCCACTTGATGGAGACATTGGAAGCAAGCCACCCCTCCAAGGACCAACTCCAGCATTATGTAGACACTAAGGACAAGATCACTTTGCTATACTGCTAAGGCATTCTGTTCACTGGAGTCACATTCATTGGTTGTTTGTTATGTGCCAGGCACTGAGGTGAGCTTAACAGACACTATCATTTACTACTCGTGACAGTCCCATGACAGGTATTATTACCCGCATGTGAAAGACCATCACAGAGGTAGTCGTATTTGATGTGTCGCCACTCCAGCTTATCTCCTTGGAATCAGGATGAAGAAGTGGTTTCCCTTCCTAGAGTCTAGGTCACTACCTTTTCCAGATACTGCTGTTCATCCAGACTGGGGGACAGGAGCTCAGGGACATTCAGGGATCTGGAACCATTTATGAAATGCCAGCACTTGAGTTGACCACATAGTTCACTTGCTTTCTTTCCACCTCCGGAAAGAAAGAGGACTGGCTTTTGAAGGGGTGGCACTGTGGAAGGAAACTAAACATCCAGGTAGATTCACTCTGTCCACTTTGGGTGTCATTGCTCTGTTCTTCCCTCAACCGTGACATGTTTGTACTCCGCAACCAGGGAGACCACCAACTGCTCACTCACGTCTGAATGCTGAACTCAGTCCTCACCACTTCCAGCAAGCCTTTCCTCAGCATGACAACTCTCCATGAACTCTCTTCCTTCTGACATTCTAGGACATTCTCTCTACGTTTCAAAACATTTATTTTAATTCCACATGTGGTCTCCCTTAAGAACAGGTTCTCATACTTGTCGCAGCAGTAACTCTCCAAGGTACCATTGTGGCTCTCAGCGTGGGTTACCCTCAGTGGTTCTCAACCTTCCTAATGCCGCAACCCATTAATACAGTTCCAAGGGGTCGCGACCCACAGGTTGAGAACTGCTGCTCTAGATGTAGACCAAGAGGTAAGGCCTGGAGTGCAAGGAGTTTATCTGTATGGGGAAGTAAACACCAGTAGATGGGGAAGTGAGATGGGGGAAAGGATGGCACCCCCAGAGTGATCTGCCTATGGAAATTCAGGAAGCTAGGTAGACTTCACAGTTATCCCACCCAAGGGCTGAAAGAGTTGGACATGAAAGGGCTGTCCAGAAAGTAAGCAGCCATGTAACACGGCTGGATTTTTTCCAGACAGCCCTCGTATACACCAACTCCTGTTAAGCATCAGGCACTGGGGCCATTTCCATCCTGTTGCATGTGTGGGGAAAAGTAGATTTCAAAAGAGAAAGATCTCAGGGAGTAAGAAGTGAGGCCAGGAGCTGTGAAGTGGTCAGGGCGAGGGGAAATAGGCAGGACACCAGCCTCCCCTACCGTGTGCCTGCCTCTCCAGTGCCAGGCCACCACCGATTGGATTTCTGTTCCCACAGCGCTGCCTTTCCCAGAATGGATCTTACAGCATGCAGGTCTTCCCTTCTGACTTCTTTCACTTAGCACCACGCTTCTGAGATCCATTCATACTGTTGCTTATATTAAGAGTTTCTTTTTTTTTTTTTATCACCGAGTAGCATGCATTCCATTCTATAGCTCTATCACAATTTATTCATCCATTCACTAGTTGGTGGACATGTGGGATGCTTCCAGTTTTGGGTGATTATGAATAAAGCTACTATAATCATTCCCATGCATGTCCTCGTGTGGACATATGCTTTTATTTCTCTTGGATAAATACCAGATGTGGGAACATCAGAGTTGTATGACATTATGGGCTGAATGGTGTCTCCCTGCAGTTCATATGTTGAAGCCTTAACCTCCAGTACCTCACAATATGACTGCATTTGGAGATAAGGCTTTTAAAGAGGTGATTAAGGCAAAAATGAGGCTGCTAGGGTTGATGAGAATTGAATCTGATGGGTGTCTTTACAGAAAGAGGAAATTTGGAGATACAAAGAGACATCAGCAATGTCCACACACAGAGGGAAGGCCATGTGAGGACACGGCAAGAAGGTGATCAGTTTGCAAGCCAAGGAGAGGGGCCTCAGGAGAAATCAAACCACCTGACACCTTGACCTCGGACTTCCAGTCTCCGGAACTGTAAGAAAATAAATTTCTGTTGTTTAAGCCACACAGTCTGTGGTGTTTGGTTATGGCAGCCCCAGAAAATGAATACATATGTTAAGTGCATGTTTAACTTTATAAGAAACTGCCAAAATGTTTTTCCCAGTGGTGGTACCATTTTCCATTCCTGTAAACAAGATTCTTGGTCTCCCCACCTCCTATCCTACTGGTATTCAGTTTTTTCTCCCCATTTTAATATGTGTACAGTGATATCTAATCGTGGTTTTAATATGTATTTCTTTAATGACTCATGTTGTTGAGCTCCTTTGCTCGTGGTTTGTTGTTGTTGCTGCTGTTGTTACCATGATCTCTTCTTTGCTGAAATGTCCAAGACTTTTGTCAATTTTTTAATTAGTTTATTTTCTTGATTTTGCAAGTTTTTAAAAAATATATTCCAAATACTATTCTTTATCAGATATCTCCCTCTCTGTGGCTCCCTTTTTCGTGTTTTTTGAAGAACAGTAGTCACCCTAAAGTCCAACTCATGGCTTATTTTCCTTCGTGACTTGTGCTCCTTGTGTCCTAACTAAGAAATCTTTCGAGTACCAAAGGTTTTCTGCTCCGCCCCTCCATGCCCTAATTTTCCCAGGGGCGACCTCTCATTGTTAAAGGCGTGCAGCTGTTCACGGGGAACGGGGGCAGGTGAGTCTGTGTAACTCAGGGATGAAGGAGTAGACGTCCCCTTGGCTAATGGACCCGAAGCCACGTTCTCTCACAGCATGCTCCATTCAAAATGGCGCTTCCCGCCTGCGATGATTTCATCTTGCCCCAGAGCCAGGCACGGGGCGTCCTGGCAGAACGAAATGAAATTCCGTCCGGCAGGTACAGTAAGTGAGGAAAAGTGGTGGGAGAGATGAGGCCAGGGCCAGCCCAGAAAAAGCATCGGACACAACAGGACAAAGTCTGGGCTTTATCTTATAGTCGTCGAAAAGCCACCGCCGGGCCTCGAAGGGAACACGTCTGATTTGCAATTTAGAAGGATCGTTCTGGCTGCAGTGTGCAGAATGAATTAAAGAGAGCGAGATCGGAGGGAGGGAGGCCAGTGAGGACCTGCCGGAACAACCTTGACAAGAGACAGAAAGACAGCTGAGCCTGGGGCAGTGGCAAGGCGGGGGGTGGATGAAGTGCATTATCTTTAAGTCTCTCTAAAACTTGGAAAAACTCTGATGTCTTTAACAAAACAAGAAAAATGCTAATTGCCACTATGATTGTCAAACCATCCTGGGCCCTTGTTTCTTCCATGTATTTGCCACAATAGCTAATTACACTCCAAAGCCACAGTGCCAGATGGACAATGTAATAATGCATAGCTCCTGTCCCCGGAAGGGAGGGGCATGGCCCAACAATCAATAAACAACCCATTGCCATCTCCCGCCCACCCCCGTGTGATCACTTTGAGACAAAGAAGTTGCTCTCCCCACTTAGAAAAGTTGTGAATTGAGCAAAAACTGCAGGAAGTGCAACACTATTTGAATTTCAACATTATTGAGAACTTACTATGTGCCAAGCATGTCCTATCGGTTAGCTCATTTCAGTTGCATAGCAACCCTGTCCATACAGATATGAATGTCTCACCCCAGAGGCTGAGGTGGCGTGACTTTTGCAGAGCTGTACAGCTAGGAAATGCAAGCAAAGTGGGGATTTGAACCCCACACTCCTTTGGGTTCCCTGCTATTTTATTCCTCTTGATTATTAATAAAAACACCATGCTTCCTGTCAATATGTTGACTCACATAGATGAAAGTAAGATCTTTCAGAGACACAGAACTGAAATAACTGAAGGAAATTAGCATTCTTAATGTGTCTTGGTGTTGAGATTTTTACAAATGTCTTTATTATCACTCTCCTTAGGGAAATATTGATATTTTTTAACTGATAAAGAAAATGCACGTGTTTAAAGAAATGGTGCCTTGTCTAAAAACCGCAAGAAACAATCCATAAAATTTTAAGACAAATAATTAAGAGAAATGAATTGAAGATGAAAAATGTGTTTCTTAAGTCAACAACACCATCCCCTGGACTTAACAAGGGAGAAAGTAATTCCCATTAGTAGCAGTGATTCTTAAACAGCTGAGGTGTTACGGGTCTTTTAACATCTAAGGCCATTATAAACAGTCTCTCCCACAAAATGCACAAAATATAAAATTTAGTACATAATTCAAGTGTTTTTAAAGAACTGCCCCCATGACTCCTAGCTATAAACCCCAGATTAAAACTCCAGACCCAAAGTATTATGCCAATATAAATACAGTAGAGCAGTGGCTCTCAACCTTCCTAGTGCCACGACCCTTTAATACAGTTCCTCACATTGTGGGGACCCCCATAAAGTTATCTTCGTTGCTACTTCATAACTGTCATGTTGCTACTGTTATGAATCGTGATGTATCTGATATGTGTTTTCCGATGGTCTTAGGTGACCCCTGTGACAGGGTCGTTCCACCCCCAAAGGGGTCGCGCCCCACAGGTTGAGAACCGCTGCGGTAGTCTCCGTTAACTGGAACTCAAGCAACCAGCACTCGCAAGCGACCGGCACAGTTTGCTACAGACATTTATCCGGCACCTACCAATCCCCATGGGTGCTGGTCAACTGAGGGTCTACTGTGTTAGTATTTAGTTGAGGTTCTTTTTACTGAAAATTCACCACACTAAGCATCGGGACATCTGGGCTCAGCTGACTGACCCAAACTCGGTGGGAGCACTCTTTCTTGCCTATCCACTGGTCAACTGGGAAATGGACCGTCTAGGCTGAATTTCACTGTGGACTCTCCCTCATTTTCCTTCCGGAACCAGTGGGCCAGCCTAGGCATATGCTTCTGAGGATGAGGACAGAAATTCAACAGCAAGCAGAAACGCGTGAGACCTCTTAATGCTCACGTACAGAACCAGCACGCAGACATTCCTGCCATGTTGTGTAGGCCAAAGCAAGTCACCTGCCAAACCCAAGGTCAAAGAGTGGGGCAATCGGCCACATTCACGTCCTACGCTTTGCCCCAAACTGCCCCAAACTGCAGCTTCAAAGGACACATATTTATTATCTCATAGTTTCCGTGGTTCGAGTGTTTGGGCAAGGCTGAGCTGCATTCCCTGAAAGGCTGTAATTAAGGGGTCGGCCAAGGCTCAGTTCTCATCTGGAAGCCCAAATGGCAATGGATCCACCTCCCAGCGAGCTCACTGGGGCTGTTGGGAAAATCTCTTTTTATGTGGAGAACGTCAGCATCTTGCTCGGCTTCTAGATGCCGCCCGCAGTGCCTCACCAGCTAGGCTTCTCCAGCAGGGCACATGCTTCCCTCACAGCTGCTCACCTTCCTAAATGCCAGCGATGCAGAGAGCGCCAGCCTGCTCGTAAGGTGAGGTCCACGTCATGACGTCATGACGAATAATCCCGTAACCACATTCCCCCCACTTTGCCAGATTCTATTGGTTAGAAGCACACGCCCAAGTCCTGCCCACGCCCAAGAGGAGGGGCTTACACAATGGTGTGAGGACTGGGAAGTGAGGTTGTGCTGGAGGCCGCCTACCAGCCCGTCGGCCACAACCCCTTTGGAGTGAGCTTTGAGGCCAACCGTCAGGGCACCGTCACATTCCAGAGTGGCCGGAGGCCGTGGGGGCCACGTCAGAGAGGACAGACGCGAAAGCCTCTCCATGGAAGTGATGTGAGCACAGGGACGCGAACGAATCAACAAACAAGTGGTGCAAAAGCAAATCGGAATGTCTAGAGGCTGGGGGCTGTGGAAGCATGCAAGACCTGAGCGCAGGAACTACGCTTTAAAAACGGACTACTGCCTCAGGCCACCCTCCGATGAAGGCCCGGACACCAGGTCTTTTCTAATCTTCCAATTAAACTGACGGCTTACATCGCCGTGCCAGAAACCCATCTTCTGGGCACAGGGTACCAAGTGGCTAATGAGGCGAGGAGGAGACCAGGAGAGGAAACGCCAGGAGGGCATGCCTGACGGCTCAGCTCTGTGATGTGCGCAGGAGCAGGGGAGAGAACGCGGCCGTGGCAGAGGGTTTGAAGGAGCCTCCAGAGAGCATGGCGGGTCACGGCCGTGAAGGAGAGGCCTCGCGGAGCCTGTGGTGGGTAACTGAGCCGAGGCCGAGGCTCTAGCTTAATTAACTGAACCGGAGAACCTGACGACGGCCACCCTGATGAAGCAATTTTGTTAACAAGCCAGGAGCGCTCAGGCAGACCCCGATGATCCTACGTCAGCCACGTAACTTCTCTGAGCATCAGATTCTTCATCTGCACCATGCAGGTGGCACTTAGGTCTGGGGCTCAAGCAGGTGTGCCCGGAATCTTCTGTGAAGCAACAGGAATTCCAATTTTTACATTTCTATTAACAGGGATCTCACGCTCACATTGCCTTTTAAAACCTGATTAAGGTTTTAAAAAAATGATCAGATATACGTTGATTTGTGGCCTCCAATAGACAGTTCCAGAAGTCCTTTTCAGTGCTTCAATGGAGTGCTTATCACAACACCGGTACCTTGTTAAGATTTCAATAAAACAACTGCAATTGTTATTATCAATTAGTTTATTATTTTCTTCAAGATGTTAAATGCAACATATTTGGAGAGGCAGTACATTAAAATACCATCAGCTACTAACACGACAGCCAATTTAGTGAATCCCTATTAAGAGTCCATGGAAGAGAAAAGATCCTAACTTGTATATGACAGATGCTCCAATAACCTATTTGTGAATTAGTAAGAATCAGCTACCTGTAAGTCCCAAACATCGGCTGACACCGAATAACAACAATTTATAGTTTGTGTGTAACGAAATGCAAAGAAAATGCTAAGCACACCGCTGTTGATTATCTCATATTCCCCCCGCCCTGGCAGGAGAGGCATTTCCTTCACCCTGCAGGTGGAGAGACTTTGCCAAGGTCCCAAACTAAGTTTAAGAATCAAGAAGAACACACACACCATGACCTCTGACATAACTCTGTGTCCCACCACGGAATCACATGGGATTTGTTGAAAAATGCCAATCCCTACTCAGACCCTATTCTGAATCAATAGAGTAGAAATATGGTTCTGCAAGTAGATATTTTTTTTTTTAATTCCCAAAGAGAATCTAAAACATTAAACTGTAGGCTCTGTGAGGGCAGGGACCTGTGTCTTGTTCACTTGGGGGCACTGTCTATCATGACCGACTAATACATATCTATAAGGCGAACATATGCATGCATGAATGAACAGCACAATCCCTCAGCACTCTCTGGGAAGTCAGACCTTCATGAAGGGCAGTGGGCTTTGGGGAGCAGGGCAAAAACTGTAAAGACAGACAGAGAAACATCAAGTTCAATAAATTCAGCTTTATTGTGTGCACTTACTACGTAACACAGACTGCTCTTGGCAATTGGGATAAAAGGTGAATAAAATCCTCCTCTCCAGGTGCTGCTAGCCTGGTAGGAAGATAAGTTGTGTACACTGATACCTAGGATACACACAACACAACACCAATAATGACAAGCGCCCTTGGATGGGCACCATCTAAGGGTAGGCTGACCAGACATCATGTTTTGAATGGGACATGAAACAACAGTCCTGGCCCATTTCAAGCGGTACGTAGGGTCAGCCTAGTCTCACTGGGCTAAACTCAAGGTGTCAGCAGGCTGACCGTATGTACCATTTGAAATGAGACAGTGCCATTGTTTTCCATCCCATTTAAACATCTGGTCAGCTTATCGAGGAGCCAACACCATACATACGTGATCTTAGTTCAGTGCTGCAGGTGAGATGCCAGGGCTGCAGAGTCACAGAGAAGGGGGCAGCGTCCTTGACCTCCGTCCCAGGTTTGGCCAGTTCACCTGCACAAGCAGCTGCTCTCTCGGGGGCAAACGGCTATTTATTGATGCTGGAGGCAGGAGTCCTCTCCACCTCTTTCAGAGAAGCCCATGATCAAACACTAGGGGTTGAGACAACACTTGCTTCCAGGTGGGGAAACTGAGGCAAAGAATTTACAATAGGCCCAATCTTTTTCATTATCTAGTCCAGGAGGAATTGTGATTCTTACCTGCACCATACAAATCCTCTGACCACGGTATCCCTAAGGCCCTGTCTTGGATTTTTGTAGATCACTGAAATGCAGCAAAAACGTTTCCTCATCCTCAGTGATAACTGTCTGACTCAAATCCTCCTCAGCCCCTAATTTCAGTCAGAATCCCCTTTCTCTGATCCCCACTACTCTTTGTTCTTCTGACTGGCAGATTGACAGTGTACGAAGTGGACACGGCAGATACCTGTACAACTTCCAGTGGCTTCCCATGGCCCGCAGAATAGAGTAAGGGCTCACGCTCTCACCCCAGCCCCAGGAGGCCCCATTATCTCCAGCTCTCATTACTTCCCACAATTACCTAGGAGACCCAACCTCCAATGCAGCTGGATTCTAACTCTCGGTGCAAGGATGAGCATTCAGGCATTGTTGATAGGTCAGTGTGCGGACAAGAATGACAAAAGGAAGGTCACTGAGTAAACTTGACAGCTGGGGACAAATGGTCCAGGCCACATTGATTTTAGAGTAGCCCAAGAAAGAGGAACACTAGCAAAATATACTTTGGGGCTGACAAATTCTTAAGCACACAGGCAAGGACGTGGTTTTCTGTCCCCCAGGTTAGCAACGACCGCCATCAGGCCACATTCGGTGGTCAGCTCTCAGAGCTCATCTTCCAAAAACACTTCACAGAATCGGGTCCCGCAGTTCCCTCCTTGCTTCTTTAAGCACTTCCTACCCATGACCTCTAAGGCTCCCCTGGTTTTCTTCCCCATGCCCTGGCCTTTTCTGCTCAGTGTCCCTGGCTGGCTCCTCTTTCTTCTGACTTCTCAATGTTCCATTTGGCCCCCTTTCAACCTGTTCCCACTATTCTCATGACTAAAACCCTCCAGTGGTTTTTCCATCAAATTCAGAATAAACTCAAGTTCCTTATCATAAACTACAAAGTCTTACATGAAATCAGTGTGTGCTCCCTCTCTGACCTAATCTATACCATCCCTCTACCCACAGCTCAGTCTGTTTTGGACTCACTGACCATCTGTAGCAATCATCTGTTGCTGCATAATAAACTATCCCCAAGTTTAGAGGCTTAAAATAACAGTAAAGATGTAACATCACATAGCTTCTCTTGGTCAGCAGTTTGGGACAAGATTAGCTGGACTACTCCAGTTTAGGGTCTCATGTGGTTGCAGTCAAGATGTCTGCTGAGGTCAGTGTCATCTGAAGGCTTGACTGGGGATGGACATCCACTTGCAAGGTGGTTCAGCACATGGTGGTGATGGCTGTTGGCTGATGGCCTTCGTTCTTCTCCACATGGGTCATTCTATAGTGCTCTAGTGTGTCCCCATGACAGAGCAGACCCAAGAGACCAAGGCAGAACCACCAGTGTCACTTATGACCTATTGGTGGAAGTCACACCATCACTTCTATTGGTCACACACACCAACGCTCAATCAGCATGGGAGGGCACAAGAGAAGAATCACTTGGAGGCCCAGATCATCAGGGGCCATCTTGGAAGCTGGCTATCCCACCACCCTGCTTTCCCACAAACCTACAGAGCTTGTGGCCACTTCAGGGCTTTGCACTTTGCTTGCTTCTTTGCAATGTAGAAGAATCTTTCCTCTAGGAAAACCTTGCCCTAGATTTATGCAAAGTTTGCTCCCTCGCATTATTCGATTAATCACTCAGTGTTCCTTCTTCTAACAGACTTCCCTGCCCATCTTATCTAAAATATTCTCCTTATCACCATCTTATCACTTCATTCTTCTTCCTAATACTTATTACCATGCTCCACAAAGGCAGGGGTTTTACCTAACTTAGACATTGTCAAATCTCAAGTGTATGAAAGAGTATCTGGCGCAAAGTAGATGCTTGGTAAATATTGCTGCATTAGTAAGTGAAGGAGAGAAACTCCAAGTCTTGGGGCATGAAGAGAAGCCCCATTTATTAGAGAGAAAGAGAGTAAAGAGAAGTGAATTCATTCATTCAAAAAAATATGATTGAGCCTTATTAATCAGGTGCTGAGTAATCAAAGAGGCCTAATACAAAATTTCTTGCCCCAGGAGCCTCTGGTCACTCGCCAAGCAAATTTCAGATGTTAGGACTCTGAAGCGTAAGAGGCTTCCTCCCAAGTCGGATTGCCTGTGGCACTCAACGCATTCTCTTAATAGAATTTTCCATTTTGTAGCTGAATAGTTTGAGATTAGACCAGTGGCTCCCAAACTTTTCCCACTTGTGCACCCCTTTTAAACCCATTTCTATAAGTTGTACACCTTGTTTTTAAAACAGCTGTTTTTAAATACTGACACTTTTGTTCAGTGCCTCTCTTAATGTAAAATAGTGGAAATGAGGTGATCAGTTAGGAAAGAAAAATTACTACACTGAAAGTACAAACCACAGATTTAATTCCACAATATTCTTAACACAGTTAAATATTGATAATGATGATCAAGTATTTAAGAAACTTTTATTATTAATAATATTTGTGTTATCGGAAAAGTCTGTTATTGCCTCATAACTAATGTTTTGCATTCTTTTTACTTGACTTGATTTTTCGCCATTACTAATTATTTTTTGTGTACCCCTGAACTGCCCAGCACATACCCCCAGGGGCACGTGTACCACCACTTGGGAACCGATGGATTAGACCATGTATAGCCCTCTTTTCTTAGCTACAGCTGATCATATCGGAGTTGGGCCCCTAATTCAGGGGACACCATTCTATACACTGGAGATCAACCTGGAATTCAAGCCCAAAAGATTAATTGGGCCAATCAGCTGCTCCTGAGAGTCTGAATGAAGAGACACAGCATAGAATTATGGACACACAGGGGCCACAGGAGCCGAGACCCTGAGGCTGAATTGAGAGGTTTTGAGACCATGACAAGCCAAGGGCCTGTGCAAGCTGCAGCTCTGGGAAAGGGAAACTGAGGAGTCTGGAAGGGAGAGCAAGGGCAGAGCGGAGGGACAGCAGACACAAAGAGGGCCTGTGACCTGCAGAGAAAGAAGAAAGTGTGCAAGAGAGACACAGAGTAAATGATCGACAGTCCAAGTCAAAGCCAACAGCCAGATCGGAGACCACACAGACCTGCCCGTCACTGCCCACCTCCCTGCCTGAGGCCCAGGGGTCTGCTTTGGCCGAGCTGCCTGTACACATGAAACCTTTCAACCAAAATGTTTTCTACCCCTTTCTTCTTGAGCCTCATTGAGTTATTCTCTTTTGTTCAAGACTAAAATCACCCCCACTAAAGTGTACAGTTCTGAGAAGGCCGTCATTGTGTACAGATTCCCTCAAGCATGAAATAGAGCTCTTGGTCGGGAGTATGTACAACAGCAAGGATGGGCTTCCTCTGAAGCATCTGCCTCCTTAAGTGTGCCCCCTCCCCCCATCCCCACTGCAGAGAACATGCACAGAGAGGTAACAGCCGGCTCCCACTAGACATGGAGTGTCTGCAGGACAGCCTGGCTTCCTCCGTGAATTCACTGCACCCTCTATGGAGTCGGGCCCAGGGTACACACTGTGAGGATTCAGGAATGAGTGAACAAATCTGCTTCATGAAGGACCCATGGCACCAGCATGTTTTCATGTCTTTCCTGTTGCTGGTACTGACAATAGTGACAATCATAAAATCCTAATAACAGGACCATTTACTGAGTGCCAGGCTATGTGCTCTGCGTTTTGGGTGCTTACTGTCTCTAACACCACCAGTTCCTCTGGCGGGTCTTCAACGACTAAGAGATTTGGCACCAGAAATCAGACTATTACATCCTTTGGTTCTTTGCGAGGCCCAATTCTTCCTGTTTCCAAGAATAAGAGGTGCACGCAGCCAGGCTCGTTCTTCCTCCAGGACAAGCCAGCCTTTGAGGCTTAGACATTAAAAAGTCAGAAAGTCCCCATTCAGCAGTGTGGGATGGAGGACTGCACGAAGAAAGAGAGACTGTCCTCAGGAAAATGGTAAAATATTCTATCCAGAACTCTATGATGACTTTATTATGTTGTTCCAGAAAGCACCAACAATTACGTTCCAAATAAGGGAGGTGCTACAGGGTTATGCAGGGTCTGTCAGCCCTCTCTGGGTGTCAGATCACCTGGGAACTGTAAAAAAATAAAAAGTGCATGCCTGGATCTACTAGAGCTAAACATATGCACACCCTGTGAGCCAGCAGTTACACTCGTAGGAAGATATTCAAAGGAAAGGCATACACTTCTGCTAACCAAAAGATTTTTGCAAGAAGGTTAGCAGTAGCACCATTTGCAATATCCAAGAAAGGGATGGATGCCCGTCAACAGCAGATTGGCCAAATGCATTGTGGTATATTCACACAATGGAATACTTTACAGTCACAAAAACGGACAGAACATTACTGTCCTCCACAATATTGATGAATCTCACGAATGTAACATGAAGTATATACACAGAAGTTATGTCAACAGTGTGACTCCATTTGCATAAAGGTCAAAAACAGAAAAATTTAATCTCTGCTTTGTCAGGATGACAATTATTCTTGGGCAGAATGGGGTGGTAGTGACCAGAAAAGGACACAAGGTGGCCTGGGGGCCGGGGGGCTGATTTTGTTCTGTGTACATGGTTTGTTTACTTTGTGAAAATACACTGTGCCACACTCCATTTGTTCGCTTTTCTGTAGGTCTGCTATAATTTATTAAAATGTTTACTTAAAATAACGTGTGCCTCTTCCTCACCCTCAAGTGTTATGGGGTAGGTGGGGCCCAGTCATTGATTATTTTAAAAAGCTCCCCAGCTGATTTTAACATGGGGCCAATCTGAAAATTGCTAAAGCTTTGGTCAGACAGGACTGGATTTGCGTCACAGCTGTCACTTGCAGTGAGTGTGACTCTGAGTGAGTCAACACGTCTCTCTGAGGCTCAGCTTCCTCAGTGCAGAGAGGGCATGTGATGCAAACCTCACACATACAGTGTGCAGTTAAATGAGGTGATACAGATGAAATGCTTAACACACTGTATGGCACCCCAAAACAGTGTGCAGTCAGTGTTAATTATTATATAATTTTGTCCAAGATTGAGAAGCAAGTATTTATAGGATCTGACCCAGATCTGCTAGATTCCAAAGCCTCTATTTTTGTTTGTCTCTGTATTATGTGCTGTCTCGAGGACGCTGAGCCAATCCTTTCAAGAGACAATGACCCTGGGAGCAAAGAAAAGAGGCCCTATTCCTTAATCACGGGGTGTTGATTAGGTTTGATTGCATGTTCCATGGTTATTATTGATCTGGGGAATGATTGATGGTCACTGGTTGTCACTGTCTCATCTTTGCTATAATTGCATGAAATATGTGTCGGGGTTGAGCACCTCTTACTCAGATGCATTAACAATCATTCCCCCAAATGTGTTCCCTTGAAAGAGATTGAATTATTTCCAAAGGTCCTGCGCATCCCCTTTGCAGAGCAGGAAAAAAAGTGCATCCATAAATTACTCAATTGACACAGATGGGGACCTGAATGGCAGAACAGGCGGCTGTACATTCTTCTTCCCAGACACGTCCTGTCTGATGGCGGGCCTGGCAGAGGCGCGGGGGGTGCCACCCTGGTCACGCGGGAGCACGACGGGTGGTTCTTCTCAGAGGAGGAAGTGGGACAGGCCGCCAATCCATGTCGGGGCGTTGGGAGTCTGACAGCAATGACTAAGGCAACGTGAATTCATTTGCCTGCTGTGGAGGCTCTCGACTGCTTCTCCTACCTCTTCATGGCTGGAACAGGCAGTGCAAGGCTTCTGAGTGGAGAGACCACCTGCTAAAGCTGACACAACACTGCATCCGATTGTTGCTGCGTTGTCTACGGGCTGCACCATGTTTTATGGCCTGACCTCAGTCTCCCCCTCTTTAAAATGGGGACATTTTAAATAAAAGGTGTGGCATGTAGGTAAAGCTCCTCTCTGTAGAGTCAGGTGCAACCTAAACCCTGGTGCTAGGAGATTTTATTTTTAAGATTTGGGTCTCTGGCATCAATGGCTTAGTTTTTCTAAGTAGCCATTATTCCATCAAATATATTCTATTCCCCTCAAATAAGGGAATGCCCTTGAAAGAACTTTTTATCACTGTTGTTTCATCCAATGACTAAAAACCAAGTTAATGACTCTATTACAACTGGAATAACCACAAAGGACAAGTTTTGTGTTTTTCTTCCTAGCATCAATAAATCCATCAGGCTGATTTTAAGTCCATTTGAATTTTTTAAAAAGGCTAAAAATGAATTATTTTCTAGTTACCTTAAAAAGTACAGTTAGATCAGGCTGAAGCTAGAACACCAGGAATTAAGCAAAAATTACATCATCCAGTGGCACAGAGGGGCTCAAGAAAGAAGAGTTAGGTGTTGTGCTCAAGCTTGTATTTCTAACTGCTTGTATAAACTTTAAATTATTGGGGTGACCATTGGGTTAAACACTGGGCTAACTGTTTTGTGATTATTACCTAGCATAATCTTCCAGAATATTCTATAGGGCATAGATCATTATGCTTTACATATGGAGAAGTTAAAGAGGATCAAAAATGTTAAATAAATCCCTAAATTCACACAAGTAGTCATAAGGGTAGAAATTCAAACCTGGGTCTACCAGGGACCAAAGTCACGGTATTTCCACTACCATAGGCTGAACTGAGGCACTGGCAGTAGCATTCCCCAGGGGCTCAATGAAAATAACCACCACTAGAAGAAGAGCTTTGCATTTTAATGTCATAAGCACTAAATTGCATGAACTAAACAAAGCAAGTCTACAATCTAGTGGCAAGGAGATAGATAATACGTATGTAACACATAAATAACAAGTAAACCATGAAGTATGGGGCTGAAAGAGAGAGGCGGGAGTGTGTGGGGACCGGGTGGACTGAGTTAGAAAGGGCAGTCGAGGAAGGCTCTCCGAGGTGCCTCTGAGTGGTCAGAAAGAGCCAACGATGCTACGACCCCGGGAAAGGCCACAGCGGGCAGACAGAGCGGCCACGCAAAGTGCCGAGGCTGGAGGATCCGAGTGTATTCGAGGGCCTGAGAAAGCAGCTGGTGCATGGGGAGGTGTCCGCAAGACGTCACGGACGGCAAATGAGGTGAGGCTGGAGCCAGCCCCTACTGAGCCTTACAGGCCTCCGCGAGGAGCTGGGTCATATTTAAATGCTGTGCAAAGCAGCTGGAGAGCTGCACACTGGGGGATGGGGTGAGAGCAGGGAGAGTGATTTGATCTTACACTTTTGAAAGCTCACTTCCCTGGTTAAAGAATAACCTTTAAAACTGGGGTGTCCAGCCTTTTGGCTTCCCTGGGCCACGTTGGAAGAAGAAGAATTTTCTTGGGCCACACATAAAACACGCTAACACTAACGCTAGCTCGTGAGCTAAAACAAACAAAAGTCGGTATGTTTTAAGAAAGTTTACGAATTTGTGCTGGGCCACATGCAAAGCCATTCCGAGCCTTATGCAGCCCATGGGCCACAGATTGGACAAGTGTGCTTTAAAACATGCTAGAGTAGATGTGAAATTCACAGAAGACTCTAGAGTCTGACAGGAGAATAAGGCAGGGCATAGTCCTGAGTGAGTGGGACAGTAGGGATGTTATCAAGGCAAAGGGAGGCAGTAGCCCAGTTTCCAGACACTGGACATAGGTGTCAGAGGGGAAAGTTAAAGACCCGGGCACCAAAACCACACACTAATGTCAGACTGACGCTCAGTGATGTCATTGAAACCACAGCTACGCTTTATTAAATATAAACTATTTGCCAGACAAGCAAACCCTCTGTCTTGTTGAAGCTCCACAACCACTTGATGTGCTGATTACCCCATTTTACAGATGAGCAAACTGAAGCTCAGAGAGTTAAAGGGACCTGCTCAAGTGTGCACAGCTTTTTCTCCTACACCGGGCTCAGACACATCCCCACCGCTGGTATCCTTAACCACTACACATACTGCTTCCCCAAACAAGGCAGACTTGATGTTGAGTCCCCTGAATACTGAAAGCAGCTTCCTTAAACACCTCTATCCTTGACCAAGGTCATGTTCTGCCCTCAAAGACGGAGATGCTGGTTGGAAGACCCCGGCAGGAAGAAAGAATGAGAAGACGAATGTGGTGGCCAAGAACGGGCAGGTCCCAACTCTCAGGCTCTTTGCTAACTGACAAGCATCACCAGCGACACACAAAGCACCCACATTTGAAAAGGAGCAAATTTCTCAGCTGCAGCCATTGCCTACGAGAAGCTCCCGCGTGGGCCCATGCATACAGATACACACAGATCCGCCTCTGCATATGCCCAGAGATAGGTACAGCACGTGTGCATGCTTTTCCGTTTTGCAGAAGCAGCAGATGGATAATTGCAGCCCCTAAGTGCCTAATCTGCTCTCCGGGACACAGGCAGATTTCTGAGCCAACAAACTTAATTGAACTTGCTATTCCAGCTGGAAAAGGTTACAGAGTTGCTGCGCGTACAGCACAGGCGGAATGAAAAGGTCAGCGGCTCAGTCCTCTCTGTCATGCATTGACTGAAGGCATATTGTTTTGTTTTCTCTTCTTTTATTCCTTTCTTTCTATTTTTTTAAAAATCTTTCTCACAACCACTTGATGGTAAAATTTAATTAACCTAAGCAAGTTTCCCTCCCCCAGCATTTAAAGAAGTGTGTCACATGCCGACACTGTCCAGGGTCCCAGAAGCAGGATTTTGTTTAAAACTAAGTAACTGGGGTTTTAAAGCTCCTTAGTTGCACAAAGACCCTCTACACAAATGCACCTCAAACTTTGGCATGTGTAAGAACCACCTGGAAAACTTTTATACACACAAATCCCTGGGTTCATGCCCTGGAGATTCTGAATCTGATCAGGGGAGGGCCTGAGAATGTGCATTTTGAATAAGCCCTCAGATGCTGCTGATGCTGCTGGTCCTAGGACAAGACTTTGAGCATTGCTGCTCTACAATCCTGTCCCCAGGGAACCTTCGGGACCTTTCTCATATGTAAGTACATCAGTCATGGCATTGTACCCCAAAACGGAAAAGGTGGAAGGGAACTGCTCAAATTCATGTTGATTAGACTGCTCAGAAAGATGGGGCAATGCTGAGTGGTACCTTTGAAGAAGCCCCTCGGAATCCACCCATAGTCACGTGACCTGAAGGCATTCTGGTGACACTGAACCTGGGCCTTAAACAATGGGTAGAATCCGAACATGCTATGTGCTGGGGGAAGGTGGATGATGATGACTCCTACGAAGAACACAACTTTTTAGCTGAAAAGCAGAGGATTTTTAGGAAACATGATTCCTGTCATCAAATACCTGAAATGTTGTCATGCAGAATAGGGATTAAGCTTTGTCACTGCAGCTCCACAGGACAGAGCCAGGAGTTGTGAGAAGGGGGACAATTCCGACTCTCTCTAAGGAAGTAGTTTCTAATAATTAAAGTGGGAATGGGCTGTGGCCTGAGGGAGTTAGTTCCCTGTCATTAAGTAGCGTTCCATCAGGGTCAGGGGGACCGCTTACTGGGAAGGTTGTAAAGCAGATGAAAGCATGACATAGAAAGTTGGACCAGATAGTTAATTTCTCCCAAAGCCGTCTGCACACAATTAGCATTCAATAAATGTCAAAATAACATATCTCCCGATTCCCCGGTCTTACTTCCCATAAGATTTCTCAAATGAGTCCCTCATGACCTCTTACTTGGCTTCTTGCTGTAACTTCTCATCCGGTCTCCTGGCTTCCAGTTTCACCTGCCGTGAAATCCATCCTTCCTACAGCCGCCAGATCATCGGTTTGCAATGCAAATATCACCATGCCACCCTGTGGTTAAATTCATCTGCTGCTTAATACACCTGTTTTCCCGCTGTCCATAACAGAACTGTCATTCTCTTGCACGGCGTGCAAAGCCTCTCCGACCTCAACACCATTTATCTCACAGCCCACGATTCCTGCCACTCCTTCCTCCACTGAGCGGGCTGGTGTGCATCCCCTCTGACACGATCATCTACCTGGTATTTTAGGCTGCCTGTTACTCACCTGCCTGCCTCTATGGCTTCGGACCAGAGAGCGTGGGTCGCTCATCTCAACGCCCAGGTGGAGTGCGGCAGAGTGGAAGGGCACCAGTGAGGTTGTGACATCACAAGTCTCTTTTTTCCAGCTCACCTCTGATCACAGGAGATTCAGCACAGCCTTTCATTTTCCCCTACCTCAGTTTCCTCAACTGTCACGTGGGAATCTCCATCTCTATTAGTCTGTATTCCCCAGAGAAGGATTGTGAAATTAAATGAGATCGTGAAAGTGAAATTGCCTTGAAAAGAACGAAACTCTCGGCTTCGCAGAGCGGAGGCATCTGTGCCGTCCGGGTGACACTTCCTAATGGCCTTGTGCCAGCGAAAGGGGAAAACGAGGCTTTCGTTGTTGCTGGGTTGTTGGTTCGTCCAGCAACAGGGGTGCTTGTTTCCCATAAACTTTGGCTGAAGACAGGTTGGTTCACTGGGTGAAGTTGAAGATTGGTTTCTCGATCCAAAAATCAACCAGAAGGACACACGTGCCTTATGTCCCCACACTGATAGTAATCAGTAAGCCCTAGCTCCGTGCTACGTGTCCTCCTCCACAGAGCTCTGCCAGACGACAGGGACTCCTGTCAAGGGTTTGCACTTCGACTTGTTTTTTTCTTTCTTTGGAAAAAACAAAGACATAGAGGAGAACCTATCAGTGTGAGCAGGTTGCTTACACGGGGGTAGCTGGAGCTCAGAGTTAACCCTCTGTGCCGTGGTTTAAATAAAAGACGGAGATCCAGGAGGAAAGCAGCTCACCAGCAATCCGGGTACTAATTACAAACACGTTAAATGCGGCGTACAGCAGGGTGGTTAAAAGCATGGGCTTTGCAATGACGCTCAGTCTGGGATTGACGCTTGTTTTCTTTATAGGACCTTACAGTTAATTGATTGCAAAAAAGGGAAAAAAAAAGGAAAAAGGAAAGAACAATAAAAGGAAAACTGTAATTCTTCACTTCTCCCTCTATCCATGCCCTCTGCCACGTGACCTCGAGCCTGTCTCCCAAACACGAGCAGTCTGCTTCCCCACCCCTCGGATCCGGGCTGCCCTCGTGGCTGCACCGACCAACGGAATGTGCCGGGAGCGACACTGCCAATCCCAAGCTAAGGCCTCCAGAGGCCTTGAAGCAAACTCTTCTCCTTCCCCTTCTCCTTCTCCTTTTCCTTCTTCTTCTTCCTTCTCCTCCTCCTCTTCTCATTCCCTCTCTCTCTCTCATGTGCAGATCTGGGAGATCCCGCCACAAGATGAAGGGACTGTGGTCTAGTCACCCTCGTCACTTCGGCTAACAACCAGGCAATGCCAGACCCCTGAATGGGGCCAACCTGACCCACTACATGCATGACTGAGCTCAGTCAAGACTGGCCAAGCCTGGCTCAGATCAGCAGAACCATCTGACCTAAAAACTTATGAGAAATAATAAATGCTTTTTGTGGAAGTCACTGAGCTCTGGGAGGTTTTTGGTTTGTTTGTTTGTGGGGTTTTTTTTTTTTTTCATGGAGCAATATTTAACCAATGGAGACTGAGCAAGTTAGACATCTTTTTGAGCCTCGATTCCTTGGTGTGCAAAATGAGAATAATTAGTATTAGCACCATACAGAACTGTGGTGAGTATTCCATTAATGGCTATTCTTACTAAAAAATTCAACTGAGAAAGACTGAAGTTGTATTTCTTTAAAGCATTCCATGATTCTAGAGCACCACGCCTTCTGAATGCCTTCTCCACATACTCCAACCACACTTGCTCACACACAGCACCAAAGTAAAGCACTTCACTGTAAATTCAAGGCTTCACCGAGTGCCTGTTAATTACTGTATTTAAGTAAACACTAACATCATCGGAAAGTGGCTAATAAAAGTTAGAACCCCATTTCATGAGGGGAAAATGGGGTGAAATGAAGCCATTGTCCTTACTGCAGAACTAGGATTGGAGTTTTAAACCCTGTACTGTACCCAAGTTGATCATTTGTGACTTGGGAGGCGGAAGCTTTTTGATCCTCTGCAAAAGATAAGGCTCTACCAGAAACCAGACCTTGTAACACGGCTCCAGTATATATTTATCGGGAAATTTTCAGAGAGACCTGAGAATCCAAACATTCTACCACATTCTCTGCCACAAAATGTGTCCGTCTATGTGTCCCTGCTTTGCACACCATGTCCTGCCTTGTGTCATTCAAGCCCACACATCCAGAAAAGAGGAAGTTCTCTCCCTCTTTGCTTCTCCCTCCAACTCTTACCTGACCTTCACAGCCCAAATACCAACGTCCTCTACTTCATTGAAGTCAGCTGTTTATACAGCAGGTTGGGCTGTCTCTCTCTCCTTTGGAGCTAATGACCTGCCAGTAACTTGCCTGTTTTAATCACATCTGACCTCATGTTCCCACAGAAAAGGAATGGTGCCATATCCCCTCCTGGCCTTTGGGGGACATAGCTGGCCAGTCACAATGCTCCTTTCTCCTGAATGCAGAAGAGGCCATAGTCCCAAACGATGACAATAACAATAACACTGTGATAACAAACACTTACATAGCACTCACTTCTGTGAGACACTCAAAGCTTATTACTGATTAACTCGACTAGTCCTCACTACAGTCTTAGGACGCGAGTGCCCTTACAGTCCTTATTTTGTAGATGAGAACACTTGGCACAGCAAGAGTGCATAAGTTGCTTAAGGCCACATGGTAAATAAAGTAGAACACCTGGGCAAAGACTTAGGCAATTTAGCTACAGAATCTGTGCTCTTCATCACTATCCTATTCTGAGAGAACATTCCAGAAAACCACTTATCAGCCGATGCAGTTGGAAGAAGAGATGGAAGTGATGAAACCTATTTCCTTTGACTACAGAACATTATTGCTGCAAGGTACTTCAGGGGGACACCTCATCTATCCCCACTTTTAACAGATGAAGGATCTCAGGTCAAGAAGAGTGAAGTAGTTTGTCTAGAATCAGCATATTTTGGAAGTCTGGTTAGTGGGAAACAGAGTCATTCAGGGGACCCCTGAATCATGCTACTGGTTACAACCCTCAAAATAGCTACCATTTATTGAATGCTCATTATACTCATTGGTCAAGTACTGTGTTAAATGCCTTTTCTCATTTAATTCATGCATTTTTAATTCATCTTTTTTTTCATGCATTTTCTCATTTAATTCACAGAAAATTCTAAGATGAGAAAACTGAGGCTCAGCATTAGGGAATGAGCCGGGTCACATAGCTAAGAAAGGGATGAGAGACGATGATCTAGTTCTGGCTGACGCCAAACCCGCTGGGTTTCACTACCACGCAACACTGGATGATAAGGTCACGCTCGCACTGAAATCATGGTTCTGCTTCTGATTGAGAGGAAACCAGAGATTTTTGCTGTTACTTTATAAATTCTCCCATCACTGTCTCTACCCTGAGGTTTCACCCCATTGAACTTCCCAGAATGGAATAGAATGCATCTCTGAACCTTGAAGATTCAAATGTCATGTGGAAGAAACAGCTGGAGAGATGTATCAATTGCATGTCTCCGAAATACCTGCTTGAGATTGGGGAGGAGAATTTCCAGGCCATCTGGAAATCTGGAAGACTTTGAGATGAAATAAACCCCTGCACATCTTTTAAATTCATAGGCAAAAATCAATGGATGGAAATATTCCTGGAAAATTAAAGTGTAAACCCCTTGAGATCAAGAGTCTTGTTTTTAAATTCTGTGTTCTGCGCTTCCTTCGGACCATAGGCATGCTGTAGGTACTAACTTGGACTCTCACTTCAGAAATTAAAGGCCCTCAATGATATCTAAGCAAATACTCTCATTCTATAGGCATGGGAATGAGGCTTAGCAAGATGAAGAGACATTCTAAATAAAAGGCCCCTAATGCCACACTCAGTACACATAATGCACAACCACTTGAACTGAAGGTGAAATAATGGAAGAAACAAAGAGTAACTGTTTCCAATCATAATACTTGGGTCTAGATGTGGTAGTAAAATAATTAGAGGTCATCTAATCCAGCCACCCAACTGATGCTTAATCTTTTGTCATCTTTTCAGCTGACGTTACCCAAACTCTAGGAAAACATTAGAAATGAGGGATTACAGGTAACTTTAGGTAAAAGTGAACAGTGAGTAGCAAAACCTCTCAAAAGCCTTGTATTTCTCTCAACTATGGCTTTCAGTCCCATTTTTAGAAGCAATTAATATACTCATATATCCCCTACAATAGGTGATTCAAAGATATCTCTTGCAATAAGCCTAGTTTTGAAGTTTAAGTTCCACGTCTCCCACCCAAAACTCCTCCGCTAGCCAGAGGCCATTATTCGTGATGAAAGAAGGGAAAATTACAAGGGAGAAGTTCATTCCAGATTCCGCAAGCCATTGAGTCCTTGGCTTCTGCCACAAGCCTGCTAATTTCCGGACTAAAAATTGCTCAGGAGGCATTGAGCCATGACAACCTAGAGTCTTCAAAATCAATGGAGCATAGCCACTTAGCATAGGAAGGGGCCTTGGAGATCATTTAGTTCTGGCCTCTCACTTTGCAGATGGAGAGACAGAGTGTTAAGTGACTTGCCCAAGGTCACACAGCTGGTTAATGGCCGAGCTGGACCTCGGCCCCGGTTCGCCCGACTCCTAATCCCATAGTCTGTCCGCTCCCCGGGCTGCCTCCTCGACTGCCCAACCATTAACCAGCACAGCAGCTGTAGCATTTGCTTCTTGTAACCAACGCCCCCAAAACAGACAGGGAGGCCTTTCTTCCCTGTCTCTCAGTTCTCATCCATCATTCCCTTCCATCATCCAATGAATGGGGTGCTTCTGGTCCAATTATATCTGCTAAGCGAAGGGCAGCTTTTGACTTCCCTCTAGCACCGTTGCCGGTACCTCATTGGGTCTATTATATAATCCAGTGAGCAGCTTTGTCCTATTTAGGGATGATTTTAGCAAAAGACAAAATCACGACTCTCAGATAAATATGAAACAAACACACACCAAATATTTTATTTTACTAATGAAATAATGAGGGAACCAGTAAGATGTTACAACCCATCCAATGGTGAATTTAAAGAAGATGCATAGATGACAGATGCAAAGCTGATTAATATCCAAAGGGCAATAATCCACTCATCTTCACCGGCACAATTTGCATTTCTTGGGACAATAATCATTTGTATTATCATCAATGTTCTTTAAATTATAAAGTGGTGAAACAGCTCAAAGGCATTGAAAGGCAGACGTAACCCAGAAGGGTAGGCCAGACGGGATGCCCAAATCCTTGTTTTTTGCTCATTTCAGAATCTTTCACAATTTTCCTGACAGCTCCAAGTGCTGATAACTATTCCCCTATGACCATATCTCCAAATCCCTCCGGGCAGGAAACAAAGTGTGTCACTGTCATTGCTACCCATGCTCTCAGCACCTGATTGGTTTACTGTCCTCTTCCTCTGACCACTCGTTCCACCACCAGATCTCACCAGGCTTCCAGGTCTTCTCTCTCAGCAAGCGGTCAAGATTGCAAAGCGTCTGAGCAGCTGGGCTCAAGTCTTCCTTTTGGTTCTTTCCTTTGCCTAACCTTTGACAAGTCACTTGACCTCTCTGAGCCTCAGATCCCTCATCGATAAAGTGGTGATTACAGTTTCTGATTCACAGGGCCTTAGTCTCCGAGATTCAAATGGAATTATGGGTGTTGGACCAATTTTCTCCATCTGGTTTGTATGCTTAGGTACGCTTAAGTTATTTATTTGATGAGGGTTTATTAGGGGGAGTATAAGGGCACGTGTGACTATTCAAAAAAAGAGAAAACCTTTTAGCAGCACAGTTACCTGGCCCCCCAGTCATATGAATAATCATCATTTATGAATAATAATTGTTAGTATTAAGTACTTTAATATACACCAAGTATTTTATTCGTATTGTTATTTTATCTTTACTATTACTTTTTAAAGTAGATACGTAATTATCTCATGTCATAAATGAGGAAACTGGAGTGCAGGCAGTGTAACTCCCCCAAAGTCTACAGTTAACGAATGCTCAGTCCGATGTTCAAACACAGCTCTGGACAGAAAAATGCGTATCTTTCACCATTATGCAACACAGGCTTACTGGAAGTGGTTGAAAATCACTTAGAATAGTCACTTGCCCGCAAGCTCCCTCTCTCTGTCATAAACCCTCTATTTATACTCCTCCCCCAAGAATTTCACCAGATTATTTTTCAGTATTAACTATAGAGCATCCACACTGGATGTAGTCTGGGCCAGTCACTTCAAAGCAGAGACTTCATTTGTGTCTAATTTTTTTCCCACAAGCACAGGACATCAGACTATTATACATATTCAAGGAATTCAGTAGAGTTATTAAGAACACAGCCTCTGGGGCCTGGGTGAGTTTGCCTCACTGTCCCACACCCTTTACTAACTGTGAATTTTTAGGCAATTTACTTAACCTCTAGGTCTCACTTTGCTAATATGCACTCTGGAGTAATAGTAATACCTACCCCCTTGGGTGATTTTCAGGAATTAAGTAAATTAATTCATATACACCCTTGGCCAATCACTGCAAAACAGTAAGTACGTAATAAACAGTAGACATCATTATAAACACAATTTTTTCTGTTACTATGAACAGTGAACACCATGCAAGGCATAACAACTAAAGCCAAAACTAATTGGTGGCAGCCACTTGCCCCAGAGGACAAGTGGGTCTCAATCACCCGCAGACATCCATTTCTCCATGAGGCATGAAGTATCACGCATAATAACAGTACTTAATTTTTATGATCTTAAACATCTTGTATTTTTCAGCTCTGTAAGGTTGCCAGGGGCAAAAGCCAACGTCTGAAGCTGGCGCAAGTAAAATACTTGGAAGCGATGGAAGGCTCTGGAAGATCTCTCCCTTTCCGTGGGAACGAGAGGTGCATCCGGTTCCCCAAAACGCAGGGCCAGGAGCCAGGAAGACGTTGTCTCACGTCTCCGCTTCACGGCCGTGGGGATGCCCACGCCTTCCTCTTGCTGCTCGTTTGCTTTATTCTCTTCTCCCTGAGTCCATCTTCCCTGCTCGACTCTCCACTCGTCCTCACTCATCATGACCTCACCCCACCTCACCCCCCAACGGCAGTCCGCACCCTCTTCCGCCGACAGGACCCGCCAATTCTCAGCTCACTGCCTGTCTGTATCCCCGTTTCCAGTAGAAAGGACCAGAATGGCCCAGCCCACCCTCTGGCCTGGTTCCTCAGTGGTATTCCAAACGTGTCCAGTCAGCTTTGGGCACCGGCAGTCAGGTCCACGTTAGGCGGGTGGAGAGGGCCACTCCTATGGAAGAGGGGAAAGGTCCAGCAGCAGAAGCCACTACACATGCCCATACGTCACCTTAGACACACTCGATTTAAGTCCCTTCAATCACCATGTGGGAAAGGAGTCGCAGGCACCAAACAAGGGGTGGACTCCTGGCAAGCAGGGAAGCTTCTCACTGTGACTCAAGAATGTTCCGGTTTTTAGAGCGCGTCTATCTTAGAGCCCGGGGGGAGCTTTCCAGACAAGTTATTACGTTCCTCCATCCAAGAAACGGAGTTACACGCGCTGCGGCTAGCAGGCCGGGGCGCTCCACCCGGCCACGGCCCCGGGGGCTCTGGGCTGACTTTCTGGAGCTCCGGGTGTGACTGTGCCTTGACTGTGCTCTCGGACATCACTGTGAACCAGCAGGGAATCTCGGCTTAATAGCATCTGACTGGCCGGTGGACACAAGGCGATCTGTGGTGTAAATACCTGGGGGCATTACTATTAACGCCATCCATTTAGTGGCTCAGCAATGAATGTGCCATAACTCTCCTCCCAGAGCATACATGTTGAAGAAAAGCATTCTGCACAAACTCATTAGAGGGCCTTTATTGTGCTTATGCAAAGATAACTTGAAGGAATGGTGCGATATGCTGATTTTAAAAGGGTCGGCAAAGGTTTAAAAAATAATTAAGAGATCATTTGAGATTCAGGGTTTTTCAACAGTGATTGCATGGGAGAGCTCAGCACTAGAAAAAGCACTGAGCTGGTGGGCGGCCCTGCGCTCAAGTCTGGGCTTGGATGCGTCCCAGCTAAGGGGACTTGAGACACTTCTCTAAACCTGAGTCTTGTCATGTGTGACAAAACTTGTCACAGACAAGTTGTGCCCTTGTCACAGACAGTTGTGAGAACCAAACCTAATAAGTTAACGGGAATGAAAGATCAAATGGTTGAATTCTAGATAGACAGGAAAAGTTTTAGAGCCATCATCTCATTTTACTTTTGGAGAAAGTGAGGACCTGGAGATACCAAGTGACTTGGAAAATGTCACATCATTGGTTGGTGTCACCTGATTGTAAAATTCACATCTCTTGGCTCTCAAGTTCGAAGCCAACAAAATGCTACCTTCAAGACACTAAGGACCTGTCCATCGCCTTATCCTATTCATGGCAGGGCGGCCTTGAGCTCACAGGGTTTGAAAGCAGACATTGTCTCAAGTGTTACTGCTTACTAGCCGAGTTCATGCCAGGCCAGCTACTGAATCTTTATAAACATCAATCTTCTCACTGGAAAAACAATAATAATAGGAAGTTCATAGCAACTTATGAGCTAAAGTATATCAAGAGTTAAACATAGTTAAATAAATGCTAAATAAACATTATTAGGATGGAAGAGGAGAAACAAGTGGCGGTTTGGAGGAGAAGAAAAGAAACTGTTTTCCATAACTTGGAAGTTTAGGCTAACAACTGTTTTTTCTGGGGGACGCGGGGAAGCGGAGGTTACCACATCTGTCCGGGCTGAGTCGGCTTACAGCGTCTGTCTCGTCTCCCTGAGCAAGCACAGAGGAGGTCAGGTCAGGGCTGGCCCTCCTCAGGAGCACCCAGCTCCCTGCAGAGCCATGTGAAAACTCCTTTGTCTGCCTTTCAGAAGTGAAGGATGGTCTGACTTTTAACTCTGCAAAGTCAGCCCTGTTACAGCCCCTCCCCAAACAGACACATCATGCTACGCGACAATCACAGCAGATTTCTCCCATCCCTTCGTCAGTCCCCGTACTTCTCTAAATCTGAATTTGGGTCAGAGGATCTCTCAACCTGGAGTCCCCTCCCCACAGTTTCTGCCTATGTGAAAATCAAAATCGTATTTGTCCCCCAGGGTTGCGTTCAAATGTCACCCCATCGTTAAAATGTCCTTAATTGCGGTAAGTGGTGCCTTCCCTTGCAATGCTGTTCACCATGCTCCCCGATTTAGAACGTCCCCCGCTCCACATGCCCCTCTTTCTCTTCTGTGCTGTAAGCTCCTTGAAGATGGAGCCAACACAGGAGGGCTGTCCGCAAAGTACCCAGCCACGTACTGTGAAAAACAGGGGCATTTATGGCTGGCCTTTTGTCCGGACAGCCCTCCTGTACTTCATGTCTGTGTAACTGAAAATGCTTAGGGTAAGGTCTTATACAGAATACGTGTTAAATATTGATTAAACCGAATGGAAATCTGTTGTTGAGCTGTTCAAAGAAGTGTGCGTTTCAGGGAAAGTACTGATGTGTGATTTGGGTTCTGCCAAACTTCACATGATGTCACTTGGGAGAAACAGGGCTCCAAAACAGTTGCTCAAGACTGAGTATTTTCTTAGTAATTAAGGTAGTTTCTACCTGGTGAGCACATACCACATACCAGTCACCGTGCTAAGTTACAGGTATTACACCTCTCAGATGCGAACTCTGCCACCGATTCAATGAGGGAGCTTCTGCTATTACCCCACGGTACAGATGAATAAACTGAGGGAGGGACAGGCTGAATGGCTCGTCTGACCTGATGTCTCACAGCTGACATACGATGAACTCTGGGTCTGTCCCCCGGATTCACACTTTTGACCACTTTCAATACCGCTGGAGAGCCGGAGCAGCCCTCACCCCACCTCCAGTGTGTGGGGGCTCAGGACCGAGGACCACACCGCCTCCCGGGCGTGCCTGCCTTCCTCCTGGACCGCAGCCACGGGCCCCTGGCTCCCCGCTGTGCCGGACTCCCAAGCAAGATGAGCCCGAGGGGAGCTTTCGCCAGGAGGGCTAGAGCCAGAACAGGAACCACGGTGACGCTATATGGTCCAATGTCCCCGCTATGCCGTCCTCGTGGAGGAACACCACGGCGGGCTGCAGGGACAGTAAAAACAGTTCCCACTGCCCGTTTTCTCTTTCTCTCTCTGTAATGTAGCCAGAGACTTAAATACGACTGAGTTAATCTTTGAAGAAAACAGAAAATACTATAACAATAAAGGCTGTAACACGGTTACAAATGAGAGCTACTGCTCCCTTCTGCATTCTGAATTCCGGGGATAATTCTGCAGAGCTTCATTACCAGAGCATAATTGTGTTATAGAACTCTAAATCATCCTGCTACACTTAACTGGCAATAACATTAAGATAGCGCAGATATTCATTTTAATTAAAACATAGCCTCAAACTATTTCCCTGCTATAACGGGCAAAACTTTCTCTTTTTCTCCTCCACGCAGAAACTTTCATTTGTTAGCACATCCACGGCTAGCAGTAGATAGGAGATTTAAACACAATTAGGGAACCCCACCTTTAAGGCAGAGCAGTGAAAGCTTTGCTGGGGAAGATGAATACGGGAAAGCCGGTGTGGGTTTTAATCTTGTTCTCATATATGAGGAAACGACAGTCATTGCTGCAGAGAGAATGGGGTTCCAGGATAATCAGTTCAAGAGTTATGCAAAGAGGAATTGAGATGTAATTGTTCAGACAGTAACAGAAACTTGGGGAGCCCAGCAGTCCTCAGGTTTCTCATTGCCTGTAGCACAAACATTCATTCATTTAACAAGTATTTATTGAACATCTACTTTATGCTACACACTGGAGATACACACATAAATAGAGCTTGGCTCCTTCCCCCAAATACGTGGCAATCTAGTGAGGGAAACCAATGTGTAAACAAGAAATTGCATTACAAAATGCTCTGTGGAAGATAATGGCCCAATATCCCTGCCTTTCCTCAGAATGAGAAATTTATGGTGGATTCTGTGGTGCATGAAGGAGCTTCCCAGACAGACAAGTGAATGACAAGAGGAGAGAAATGAGAGGTTTGAAAACAGAGTTGCATGAAATAGTCAAGGCTATCTGGGACATTCTAAGTCAGACGTGTCCAACCTTTTTGCTTCCCTGGGCCACACTGGAAGAATTGTCTTGGGCCACACACAAAGTATACTAACAACAGCTGATGAGCTAAAAAAAAAAGTCACAAAGAAAATCTTATATGTCTTAAAAATTTGTGTTGGGCTGCATTCAAAGCCATCCTGGGTCACAGTTTGGACATGCCTATGCTAAGTGATTCAATAGGCCCAGACAGGGGAAGGATGTTGGTGAGGCCCAAGAAGTGGAAAGTTCTAGGTGCACGGGCAAGGAGTGTGAGCTTCAGCCCACAGCTGATGGGGGAGTTTTGGAAGAGCATAATCAGGGGAACCATGGGAAAAGTTAAGCATACATAGCAATAGGACTATTCAGGCTTAAGCACAGATTTTTGCAGCCCAGCATTCAAGGCCTCAAATTACCTTTCCACTGACATGGAAATATGAACAAAATGGCAATAATGACGATTAGACTGGCTGCATTTCTGAATGTACACTGTATGTCCAATGATTTGTATTGAATACTTAATCCTCAAGGGTTTAAGGATGAACATTCTCCGTGTTGCATGTGAGAAAACTCAGGCACAGATACAATGAGTAAGATGTCCACCAAGATCACCAAGCTAGAACTGGGAATTCCAAGTCGGGTCTATCTGATTCCCAATCCCCTTTCAGAATCACAATCGTGGAGCCAAGGTTGCAGTGTCAATTGCAAACAAGCATTCCATTCAGCCTTCTACCTCTACATTTCCTCATACAAAAGACAGTTCTGTATATTGTTCTCTAAATAAGAAAGAATTTGGCCATTTGTCAGTAATGTTGTCCCTTGAATTTTCTAGACTTGTCTTCCCTCTCCTGGCTGCATGACTCACAGTTCAAGATTAAGCCCAAAGCTCACCTATCCCAGCATGTTTGCTGTAACCAGTAACTTCTACTGCGTGTCAACCTCTGTCCTAGGTGATGGACCCTTTCCTAATGGAGTTTAAATTTCAAGGAGTGTCAGAGCTGGTGAGGAATCCAGGCAGTCTTACTCTAAGCTGCACTGTCCACTGTCAAAGCCACTGGTCACATATAGCTGCTGAGCACCTACCTGACATGTGGCCAGTCCAAACTGACATGGGCTATAAGTATAAAATCACACACAATTTTGAAGACCATTGAAAAAAATGTGAGATGTCTTCTTGGTTATGTATATGCTATATATTGAAATAATAATACTCTGTACATAATGGGTTAAATAAAATGCATTCTTAACATTAGTTTTGCCTATCTCTTTTTACTTTTTGTTGATGTGGGTAGTGGGAAACTTAAAATGCCATGAGACTTGGATTATATTTCTATTGAACATGCTCAATCCTCTCTCTGCACTCCCAATCTTTATGCTGTATTACCTCCTCCATAAACAGATATATAAGAAAAGATAATTGAAGAGAATGGTGAGCATTGGTATTAATAACACAGCAATATAATAGAATGTGTCAATAAGTGAGTGGGTGTGGACCTGTCATTAGACAAGGTGGGTAGGAGGGTCTGTCCGAAAATGTGATCTTTAAGCAGGAACCTGGAGAGCAGCCAGGGACAGGGGACAGGAGCGGGTGCAAGAGACACAGAGAGCTTATTGCTTATACCACTAACTTGACAGTTGATATCTATTTTTAAAATAATTTTATTTGTAATTCTTTAACTTAATACAAGGGCATTGAGTATCATAGAAAGTATGTGACTTTAAAAAAAAAAAATCACTGTGATTTTTTTTTTTAATCTGAACTTCTAGAACCCTAGTGTTGGACATTCACTTAGCTTCTGTGGACCTCATTTGCATCCTTAAAATGAAAAAAAAAAAAAAAAAGAAAGAAACTACTCCCTGATTTACTGCAACATGTATATGAGTTATAGTATGAAGAGCATCTACCACCATTCACTTTACCTTCCCCTCTTTTGCGACTGGATTCTGAACTCACACAGAACGTGCAATGTCAATCTCCTGCATCTTCCCAACCCTCGTGGCCCCTATCATAGCGGCCTGCACATGGTGGACATGCAATTGAAGAGTTGACTCAACCTTCTTTTTTTAAGGAGCCAAGAGAAACAAACAAGCATATTTACAAGAACAGAGATTACAGCGTTGTTTTTGAGCTAATCTTTACAAAATGGACCTTGTCCTCAAGGAGTTTCTGCTTTCAGATTCCCTCTATTTGCTTAATTACAGTTCTGAAGAGCTTGTCCAATCATCCCCTTTAGTTACGTTTGCAAAGCTTTTAATAGTTGACAAGATGCTTCCACGTCCATTCGCTCTGCACTGCAGTTAGAAGAGCAGGAAGGAATCCATAGAAAACTGAGGAGAAAGAGGAAGTGGCCCGTCTGGTGCTGAACCACTAGTAAATACATGGTGGAGCTGCTCCTCCAAGTTGCGGGGCCCAGGGCATTTTTCACTACCTCACGTGTACTCCGCTCAGTAAGAGCTCTTTATTAAGATGTTGCATTTTTGAAAGCTTTTCCCCTGTGGCTTCAGCTAGGCTCCCTATCAGCTTCCCTATGTCTGGGTACTTGGTTGTAGGTGTCCACATGCAAAACAACACTCAAAAATGTGTTAAATGATTGGGCATATTTGTCTCCATGGGCAGCTCAGGATTTTGGTTTTTCAGTTTTCCTTCCGCCCTCCACCTTGATCGCTTTGCTAAATCCAAGTTCTAAAGTGATGATAGGGTTTGAAGCTCTTCAGCTTGCCAGAAAGGTACTTGTCACCTTCCCAGAGTTTAACTACGAATAATCTGAGATGAGAATAGACAAGGTTACAATGCCTCCCGGCTTCCAACTAGAGATTTCAAATAGTTCTAATGTCTTCAATTCAGCTTCATTTAAATTTTACTGAGAGGTAATTGCACTGAATTAATACAGTTACAATTATGCTGAAATCAATCCATTAACATCTTAAAAATTCTTATTAATCTGGCAGCAATGTTATGGATAAAAACATAAATACATCCTTTATTCGGAGTATACATTAATAAGAATAAGAAGGCCCAAGTTAATTTCTCCAGGATATGAATTCCTGGAGACAAGAGACTGCCTTAGATGTCTGTTTTCTGGGTTTCAAGTGCTGCTTTGAGTACAAGACACTATTTGCATGTAAAAGTACAGGCAGCCACTTGTCCCTGTTGCTACTTCATCAAAGGGAACCAAATCACAGAGCCTTTCCGCAGTTCCACGTTTGCCTTTTCATGTCTCACTACTTTCTTTTCCACAGATATAATTGAGACAAAGGATGTGTCATCCTGCTTTTGTCAACATTCTACCTAGCGCAGTTCTTGGGATTCAGTGAATATACTCAATAAACGGCTGATAATTGTGGTGGTGGCCACAACGAGGCAGTGATGATGTTTACACGAAACCACCAGGCATATTGTTTGTGTGTTTAAGGTATGAGATGGCTTAACAGGATGTGGGCCACGTGGAACTTAGAATTCACTTGGAATTTATTTTGAAGTAACCCAAAGCACCATCTAAACATTGATTCTTTAAACATCAAATATGTCATTTGTCTATATCTCTATCTGATAATTACTGTCCATCAACACTCATGCATTCAATAATTATTTGTCAAGCACCACCTGTCCGCTGGTATATATGTGATGAAAAGAGAAAAACCTTGAAGTTACAGAGCTTACGAGTTAGTGACAGAAGGGAGACAAGGACATAGACACATGTTTAATTTCAAATCAGAATTCGCGAGTACTATAGCAAAACAGAGAAGCTTCATGAAGGAGAATAATAAAAGAGTTCCCCTTTGCTAGGTAGACCCCCCTAAATTTTTTCTGGGACCTACTCCTTTCTCTGTGGTCCTGAGGCAGGAGAGGAAGGGCACGAGGGAACGCTGGCTACGTCAGGAGGCGCCAGGTTACGTAGCGTCCACAGGCTTGGGAGGTGCTGAGCTTTATTTTAAGGGTGAAGGAAAGCCACGGGAGCATTTAAAGCAGAAGACTGGTTTCATATCACCCATGTACCTGAAGCATTCCCGTGGCTCTTCTGTGAGGAAGAGATCTGGTGAAGGTAAAAGTAGGAAAGAGGCCATTGTAGTAAACCCAGAGAGAGATGATGGAGGCCTGGGAAAGGCGGAGGGAAAACAAGATGGATAGGAGTCCACAGATCTGAAATGCTGTTCATTAACAGACAGGACAAAACCTGCTAAGCATTTGGATGCTAAAGAGAGAGCAAAGACTTAGGTCTCACTTGAAGGGTTTGGGGTTTGCCTAACTGAACGATGGCAGTGCCATTTAAGGAGATGAAGGACAGAGGAAAAAAGAAGATTCTTTAAGGTTTTGCACATGTTAGAATGAGATGTCAGGTAGACAGATACAAATTGGGAGTTCAAGGAGTAATCTGTGCTGTAGATTTACATTTAGGAGTTCTCAGCATAAATATGACATTTAAAACGATGAAAATGGATAGAGTTTCTAAGGAAAGTATATGGAGACGAAAGGAGAAAGAAGCACTCCGCTATCAGAGATCAGATAGTGGGGGGAATATACAAAGAAGAGAAAGGAAAAGCAGCTAGGGACAACAGGGGAATTATTAAGAGGGGGTTGAGAGGAAGGGAGTCACTTTGATTAAAGCTACTAAGAGATTCAATAAGACGTGATCAGAAAAGTGGTCATTGGACTTGACAAAATTGAGATTACAGTTGACCTTGACAAGAGCAGTTCTGGTGGGCTGTTAGGGGCAATCAGACTGGAGTACACTGGGGCTGGGAGAAGCAGACTTGGCATGACGGGACGACTTTCTGAAGCTGGCTATGAGAGCAAGACAAGAAGCGAGGCGGTAGCTTGCGAGAGCTATGGCGCCCAGAAGAAAGTTAACTGAGAAGGGCAGAGTACACCTGCGCAGGGAGCAAATGGACCCCTAGAGGAGAGGCTGATGCGACAGGACCCAGGCAGATGAGGGGACGATGGGCAGGGACTCAGTGAGAGCAGATCTAACCAGAGACCCCATGGAACGAGGAAAAGCCTTCCTCAGATGTAACAGGAGGGATGGAGAAGACGAGTACGTGCACGGGTGGGTTTTCAGATGTGCCGGATGTTTTCCACTTCATGGATGAAGCACTGGGAATCCTAAATGGGCCACAGAATGACCACATATCTGCAGGAGCCAGGTGACTGGAGAAACACCAAGGGCTGTGGCACGCGTGACGTCTGAGCCTACGGTTTTCCCTGTGTTTGTTCAGATGCCTGTGTGCGGGCGCTGAGGCGGTGTTTCAGGTCCGTTTCATCTAGACATCAGATAACAGGAGCGAGTAAAAAGCAAAGGCACTGAGAGTTTTCACGACAGGGTGACTGTGGTGACGGCCCACAGAATCCAAGCTGAATGAGGGAGGTGGCAAAGGCGGGGAGCGTTAGTGCACAGTATTGAAGTGGCAGGGCCAATGGACTGAAAGACATGAAGGTTCGCCATTCCAGGATTGCATTACAGATCAGGACAATGACGTGGTGTGCAGGTGACGTGGACCTGAGGGGTGGCCATGGGAACAAGTGGCTGAGGGAGAGTGGAAGAAGAGCTCGTGTGAAGTATTAAAGCGAAGAAACTAAGAGATCTGAATGCTGGACGAGTCAGCCATCTGGATTTTGACATTTCCCAGAATGAGAACAGGCAGTGGCATACAGAGAGAGACACAGAAGCTGTACTGGGAGTGATGGAAGTGTCGGTAGACAACCATGATAAGGAAGCAGGAAGCAGCTAGTGTATTTCAAAGAACATAAACTTTTGCAAAAGGCGAGGGAGCAGCAATGGATGGAAGGAATCCAGGTACCCCAACTGCTAACCTGGAAATACGTGCCATGTGAGAAAAACTGCCCTCCTGAGAAGGCTGTGGAAGATACATCACCCTCAGGGTACAGACGTAAGTCAGGCAAGGCAAGAGGGCGAGAGAAATGTTCTAAAAAGGAATCGTGGAAACAAGGGGGACTGTGAGTCATAGATGAGGAGTGCTCGATGGCCCAGGGAGGACCGTGGTGGCTTTGGGGGTGAGGGGATTAGATCAGCTTGAGACACATAGGTGTCAGCTTTGATCCTATTTAAGGGGCATGAGATTTGGAGGGAATGGACTACCAGGCAGTCCGGGACTTCCGGCACTCATGACCAGACCACAAACAATGTGACTCTACAAAGCATGCACTTTCAATCTAGTAACTCCATTTCCCTAGGTAAAAACACACAGGAGGTTGAGATTATAATGTAAAAGAATAATTATCTTCATGAATGAACACAGACAAAATCAGCTATGCTCTTCCTACCCAAGGAAAAAAGCATTCAATACTGAAATACCAGTATCCTACATATTTGCATTAACAATGGAACTGTCTACCAATTTATTGATTTTGAAGCTTTTTAGGAGAGTATTTATCATTCTCAACGTTTTCATGTCTTTTGAGTAGTTACGTTATCTCTATTAGCCTTAGTTTCTTTGTGCGTAAAATAAAAGCACTACCTCTCTGTATCATAAGATTATTGTGAGAGACGGTAAACAAGGTCTGAAAAAATAACATCGAAAATACTACTATAAAAGGTAATTGATGAATACTATTATCAATCCACCCCATATTTCGAGTATTGCCTTAAAAGGGAGGCCTACCTTCTCTTAGTGTTATTTGTAGAGAAATTCCCCATATCTGATTTCCAGCTGCAGTTGGCAGAAAATGAAATGTCAGCTCTTTTGCATTTCTACCGTCACGTGAGATGGGACAGAGACTACGGGATGCCTCAGTGCAAATGCCTCCTCGGAGCTTTGGTTCCTTCGCTAAGCCATTTCAGGGGGCTCTGGGTGCCAATTTTGTCCCATGTGAGAAGTGGGGCTGTTTCAGAAATGAGCTGGTAAACCTTTCTAGAACAAAGAGGCAATATGCTGACATACCCCAAGGAAGCCTCCAAGATGAAGTTCAACTGGCCCTCACAGAAGAGTGACCGGACAGAAAGGCCGTGGGAAACTCGGGCAGCTGCTCTCCCCGAGGCCGCGGCCGCAGGTCGGCTCCACCTCCCTCCCTCTTTGTGGACTGCTTTTATCTCCATGGCTTGTAAATGACCCAGGCACGGCCACTCCAGCCCCGACTTAACAAGCTCTTCCACTGGTTACCGTGGGCTCTCAGAGATAGCCTGCCCTCACTGCAGATAATAAATACTATCCTGATAAATTTCAAAAAGCAACCAATTGGCAAACGTTAATACAAACGTATGATGAGATGAAAATGGCATTTCAGTTTTTAATGCTTCGTTCAATTTGAATGCTTTGCAGCTTAATAGTTAAGAGCCGTACAGAGTGGTGGTTAAGAGTGGTTAAGGCTCCATTGCCCAACTGTCTAGGTTCTAATCCTAGCATCAACACGCAGGAACGATTTGACGCGGGGTCGGGTGGGAAAGCTTCCGTTTCCATGTTTAGAACGTGGGTAAGTAACAGTACCTACCTCATAGGGTTGCTGAAAGAATTATGTACGTTAATAACAGCTAAAAGCACTTAGGGCAGTGGCTGACACATTTAGGAACCTAATACATGTTGATGATAATTGTTATTCTTTAACAGCTCTCCCCACACTTCCCCAGGAAAGGCCCAACAGTTCATTTACAATTCCGCCATCACAACGGATCGGGGCATAGTTTGTAAGCTAAAGACTTAGGGCAAAAATGCAGCCGACTACGCAGAACGGTGAAAACTGCCTGAAGAAAGTTCAACCACAATTATTCCATGATCCCAGATAAACAGACAAGGACTGGACAGCTGTCCCAGGGGGACTGAGGAGCCATTATCTTTCCCAGGAAGAGTGTCTGGAAGAAAGCCTGGAGTGAGTCTCACCTGGGCTTGAAAGAGCTGCATTTTCCTGGACCGATCAACACGACACCCTGAGCCCTGACCGTAAAATGGAGACGTTGAACTTGGCTGTTCTCAGTGACCACCTCCAGCTCCGACACTCTGTCACCCCACGCTGAGTGCTCCGTTGTGTGGCGACACAATATGGAGCAGAGAGCTGGCGACTACACAATGGGAAATGTCGAGAAAATAACCTTACGGAGTGGAAAGGCCCGGATTGTCTGATTATGACTTACTCTCCAATATGAAGATATAACCGTGCTTGGCTGCTCAAGGGTGAAAATGTGGTAATGTGTTAAAATGCTAATGAAATTGGAATCCTATAATAGATGTTTAGAACAGTTTAGGTTACCAAGACATAGGAAGTTAGAGAGCAAAGCTCGTAAATTCTGATGATAAGGCCAAACTCCTCAGAACATTCCAGGCTTTTTACAGTCTGATTCCAACTCATCTTCTCAAACTCATCTCTCCCCTCAATGCACCCTGTGTTCCATCCGTAATGAGTCATGTGACATCCTCCGTGCACAGCAGGCTCTCTCTGCTGCCTCATAGGCACACAATTCTGTTGCTTCCACCCCCATATGTCACGTTGCTCCATCCCACTGTCACCATCTATTCCAGATCACACACCTCATATGATGACTCAGAAGGCTTCCTGACTGGTCAACCTGCCCCTAGTCTTTGCTCACTCTAACCCATTGTTCTTACAGCTGTCAGAGTATTTTTCATAATCATGTAACCAGTCCTGTCCCCGTGCCTAAAATTCTTTAATGTTATCTTACTACCTTTAAGACAAAACCCAGATTCTTGGATATAGTTTGCAAGACCTGGGATGCTCTATCCTTCAGCTCCCAGGTCCCCCTGCGTCATCTGCTTGCTTGCATGGCATGCTTTGCTGTCAAAATCCCACTCTCCCAGACAAGATAAATTCTCTCTCACCCCTGGGTCTCCTCTTGCTGACCCCTCTGCCTGTAGTTGCATAGTCTCAGCACCCTGTGCCTGACTTACCTCTATATAAGGAGGCCTTCCCTTGTCACCAAGGCTAAATTAAGTCCCCTGGCTGTGTGCCCTCATGACTCTTATCTTTTCCTATGGTAATACTTTCATATAATTGCAGCTATCTGTTGAATAGATTAATGCTGTTATTTTTTTCACTGAAGTGCTCTGTAGTTTCCTTCCCCAGGAAAATGTTGACTTGTTGTCAAAGCCCAACCCAAATGTTACCACCTTGGGAAAAGCCTTCCTGGTATCACAAGGCCGTTCCTCATTCCTTCTTCAGGGCTCTCATGCAAAGCCACACGGAGCCCTATCTGTCACAACAAATTCTAATGCCGGAAATTACCACGGGTTCAGAGAACATTTTATAATGTACCACAGAAAGATATGCTATTTTGTGGTGATGAAGAGAATGATAGAAAGCTTCACATTCTAAAAGAGGACTGGGCAGATTTTTCAGGGCAAGGACTACTTCTAATTTTCTCCAAGTGTTGCAGTCCACTAGCTCTTTGTTTTACTATACAATATAATAATCAAAGTGTCTTCTAAAAAGAAGTCCACTGCAAATCATAGAATCTAACAAGACAAACTATTTTCAGTTACACATGATTTTTTTTAAGAGAGGCACTAGTAATAAGAATGTTAATAATGGCGTAATGTGACATCCACTACAACACTTTCTTCTTAATTCAGGCAGTCACCCCAAGATTGCTTGGTGGTCCACTGGTGGACCATGATTGACATCTTGCCCAGCCCTTTTCTAAAGTAAGTTGTTACTAAAAATCAATGCCAAGACTCAGCTCTAAGGTAGTGCAGAATGGGACTAGGTGTTTTTATATGCCTACACACATACACACACACACACACACACACACACACACACACTTTTCTGAGATTCCACATGATCATTCTTGGAGATGACCACTTCGTCCTCTAAAATTTATGTGAGTGCTTGAACTATCATTTTTCTTGCCAAGTAGCAATAATTTCACACCTTCCATGTTTAACTCTCAGTAAGATATGGCCAAAGGCATAAATGTTACTTCCCCTTCTTTCATAACGTAATGATCTTCCTGTTGCAATATTAATCAATAACTAATTTCATAGTTGGACAACTGTTTTTAATGACCTAGTGTGCTGGCGATATTGTTACACAAGTCTTCAGATCATTCCCTGAAGGACCTGTCACCAAAAGGGCAAATTCATTTACTTGTCACAAAGCAGGAGCCAAAAATCTCATTACACTAATTGAGAAAATTCACATTTGGGTTTTTGTTGGTAGAGATCTAAAAGGTCTAATGTCTGGACCTGAAAAGAGAATCAAATGGAGTCATCCAATCACAGACATTGTGAATAATACTTCAAGGGCCCCAGACATGTTAACCGAGCAGCTGGGGTTCTTGAGTGTCTGCTTACATTGGGTTATATCTCAAACACTGTGGCTACTCAGTATTGGTGAAATAGGCAGAACCAGGGGTTTTTCCGGGCCTCTTCTTCCCAAGAGTTTATTTGCCTCCAAGAACTCTTGTCTTCCTTATGGTATGGAGTAGTTGGAGTCTCTGAAGAACTGAACTCAACACCCATTTGAGTTTGCAAAGAATGGAAGGAATGAATTGGATGGTGAGTAACTTTTGTGTAACTCTTACAAATGCTGAAATCCTTGACGTGTGAGATTTAAGCGTCTGATGTTTAGACTAGGATGAAGACAAAAACTCACCAATTATCTCTGTGCTCCAGGTGTCATCCTTCAATGTACACACAAATTCTCAAAAGACTTTTTTAAATCTTTACTTCTTTAATGAGAAAACCAAAACTTAATAAGTTAGAGTGAGCTGGGATTTAAATATGAGTCCTCTAAAATCACTTCTCTTTCTACTACACTATAGTAACCTGCCATTTTTTCCCAATAGTCTATGTTGTAATAGACTCTCTATACACGAGGGCTGTCCGGAAAAAAATCCAGCCATAAATGCCTCTGTTTTTCATATTACATGCCTGGACACTTTCGGGACAGCCCTCGTATATAGTATCAAAGCTTACGACAGGGACATTAACCAAGACAGCCATTGGGAGGACCTTTGGGAGCTTGGTCATGAAAGCTGTACAGGAAGATCTCTACGGTTACAGCAGTGCTCTACGATTATCAGAGCCCCTCCCCTCACCTTCCTTTTCCCCTCAGTGAAGAACTTCCTGTTTCCTCTTGGATTTGGCTCTCCATGACTGTGTATACCAGACTGCAATTCTTTCTCCCCCATGCAAACAAATTCCTTTTGCTATGAGAATACCTAGTTGACTTTTGTTGACAGTCGGCAATAGACAGGGAGATAGTAATAAATACAGAGATAGATACAGTTAACCGGCACCCACAGGGATAGGCAGATGCCAAAGAAATGTAAGTAGACTCTCCGTTAACAGGCATCCATGCCAGATAAATGTAGTATTATTTCTTTGCTTTTTTGTGCCAGTTGCTTAAGAGTACTGGTTGCCTGAGTTCTGGTTAATGGAGAGCCTGCTGTATATTGATATATAAATCTCCAGTCTCATTTTAAGTATTTATCTTAGAGTCATCTTGGTTTCCAGATGTATGCACATTGAATAGACTTATAGACCCTCTAACACACAGTTCTAATCTCGTCACTCAAAAGCCATTCAGAATAGCTTCTGCTCTCTTCAACATGTGTTCTATGAACAAATCAAAGTTATTATTATGATTTGAACACATTTCACACTTTCCAAACTTCACATGTGAGCTCATTCTGTCCCCTCTACCTAGAATGGCCTTTCTACCAGTTGTCTCCAGCTGGAATCCTTTTTCTTCCTCTAAGCCCATTGACAATGCTTCTACTTCTTTGAAGCCCTTCCTTAATCTCACTTCCCACGCTCTGAAAATCTGAAACCCCTCCTTCTTCTCTGTATCACCCTAGTGCAGTGGTTCTCAACCTTCCTAATGCCACGACCCTGTGATACAGTCCCTCATGTTGTGGTGACCCCCATAACATTATTGTCGTTGCTACTTCATAACTGTCATGTTGCTACTGTTATGAATCGTCATGTAAATATCTGATATGTGTCTTCCGATGGTCTTAGGCGACCCCTGTGAAAGGGTCGTTCGGCCCCCAAAGGGGTCGCGCCCCACAGGTTGAGAATCGCTGCCCTAGTGCATCATGGGGATTTACAATATGACTCTTAGCTCCTCCTACCTTGAATTATGTGCATGTCTGGCTACTTTTCTAAGTACAAGTTCAGTCTTTAACTTTCCCATCTCTGAGCTATCAGATCCCTTGATTCTCTCCCACTTTGCTCCATTATTCATGACCCAACAAATGACTCCTGCCCATTTGAAGCTCCAGGCAACTGTGGCATTCCCATGTCCCCTAGCCAATCCCACAAAGCAAACAGATTAGCTAAACTCCAAAGGGCCAGGACTGCTTTGCAATGTCCCTTCAATAGTGCCATGTTTAGCTCTGCATGGCAGGGGATGCATCGCCAACCTGAAAATGAGATATCTGGATCAGTCAGTGTTAGCCAAGGGCTATGATGTTGAAAACACTATTTGTGAAAGGAACACTACACTGTAACAGAACTAAAAAGTCCTAGGTTCTGAGAGGAATACCAATGCTCTGGCTCTCAGAGGGAAAAAACAGATTTATTTTTTTTCCCTATTGCAGATTTTATTGTTTCCCCAAATCAGACCTGGCTTAGTAGCTGTTAGACTGCTCTCAGACAGTACATTTCCCCACCCCCACCTTTCGGGCTATTAATTAGCTCATGGATGACTGACAGACAGCTGCTTTCTTCCCCTTCCTTCCATCCCCCCGTCCAGCCAGCCTTCTGCCTTTCTACCCTATCTTCTTTCCTTCCTTCCTTTCCTTCCTTCCTTCACTCCCTCCCTCCTTCCTTCCTTCTCTTCTTTCTTTATTTATTCCTTCATTATATATTATTTTGTGTTAGCAGTTAGGGTGAGACTTAAGTCTGCTAAAGTAGTGTTAAATTGGTATATGACCAGGGAATCTGGGAACCTCTAATACTGCCCGAAGTACCTCATCACAAAGTGCCTGGCAAAGTATGAAGCGAAGTGACACTATTGTTTAGCTGCGGCTTTAGCCCAAAACCCCAATGTTGAAAACTCCAGTAGGATGGGAGAAATCATTCCTGTTTCCTAATCTGGTTGGTTTAAACAGTTAGATCAAAGCAGACTATGAGGTTTGCCCTATTTCATTACCTGCAAAGGCCAAAGCCAATCCCCGAACCTTACCACTAAGAGGTAAGGAAAAGCTGATCCAACTCACTCTTGCCGTGACAAGGGGAATGTTCTCCAGTGTTCCCGGAAGGGAGGAGAGAAGCAGTGAGCTATGACCATAATCACTCATTTCTAAAAAATCACAGCGAAAAAAATACCCACTCAAAATAAAACAAAAATCCACAACAGCTCAATGGGTAAATTCACAAATGACCAATCAAGTTCAGGGCTCCTCCCCCTCGGGGATGGAGGAAAATGCTTTCATTTTGACGCATTAGGGACAGCCCTTAAGTTCTTCCTAGAAATCAATACGCCTGCTCCATGCCAGGCGCCATGCTACACTCCGGAGACATAAAGATAAACAAGACTCAAGGTCTCTGTCCTGGAAGAATTCCCCATCTAATGGGGAAGGCAGACAAGTAAATAATTCCAAATCTATATGATGAGAAATAACAAAGACAGAGCTGATAACTGAGCTGGTGGGCACTGGTATGACCACACAGTTGATGAAACATCAAAATGCTCCGAACCCTTTTGCAAATACCTGCTTTCCTGAGCCTCCTGAGTGACCACTAGCCTCAGTTCTCACTGCCCTTACCAGCCTTGGGCCCTCTATGCCCCTCAGCCTCCATGGACCAGCAGGGGCCCTGAGGATCCACTTCCAGATCAACAGTTGATTGACCAATTGGTCAATACTCGCAGTAAATCCAGAATGGAGCTAAATGCAAAGAGCTATAGTAGGATGGAGCAGAGAAAATTCCCTCTGGCTGGAGAGGTGTGAGTCTTACTAAATACGTACAGCATCACAAAGGACGGGACACTTGAGCCAAGTCTTAAAGACTGAGGGCACAGTTCACCAGATGGGTTTTACAGGCAAAGCACAACCATGGCAAGAAAGAGTCCCACGTAATGAAGTGGGATTAGCTCAGTGGGTCTTGGATGCAAAATAATCCGAAAGATCTGCAAAGAGAGGAGGATGGTACCAGGAGATGCTTCTGGGAATTAAGTCAGTGGGTCTTGTGTGCCTCCTGCTTGTTGGTCATAGGAACTTGTAATGAGGGTAGGACATGACAATTGTTCCTATCATTAGACAAATAATGGAAATAGCATAAGACTTGTTCATATTTTCTTCATTCTAGGGTTCTTTTTTGGATGAGTCACAAAGAAAAGATAATAGGTTAGTTCTGTCTAATATGACTATAAAAACATCAAAACTCTTTCCCCAAATCCTTCTCATTGTGAACTTTTCATGGGGTACCTCCTTCCCATTCTATTTCCTGGAGAAATAAAGTCAACATGCATATTAAGTATTATATTATGGCACCAACCTAATACTATAGCAGTTACAATTTCTTTTATTAAATCAAAGCTTTGGTTTCAGGCAAATGTATGCAGGTTCTATCATACAAGATTTGCAACATGGGTCGTGCCTGTTGATGGTCTGGTGGACACTGGGCAGTACACGTGACAGAGGCCTGAGGAGCTCAGGCGTTCATCCAGCTATCCCTCCCCATGCCTCAAACAATGGGTGCTCGGTGTTCCCATTTATGAATCATTATTCTCTCTCAATCTGCATCTTTCTGGAACAAAGAAGATATAACTGATCCCTGCTTCCCTTTGGCCATTTTAATCACCATTCTCTAAAATACGTGTAAATCCACCTTACTATTATTCCATTTCAAGAAGAAGCCAAGAGCTCCAGAAACATAGCAGGCCCCTGCAAGGGACAACTCCATGGTCTCTGTCTCGTGACCAGCACTTACCAAACGCATATCCAGCTGTACTGAGCACCATGGTGCGTCAGGCACTGTGACAGCCATGTTGAAATAGCCAAACACGAAGGGGACACAGGCACTGCCCTGAGTCTCTGAGGTCTCCACACGTGAAGTATACAAGCAGGTGAATGTGCAATTCTACTCCCTTTCCAGATACAAGTGGTCTTTACCCAGAATATTAACTTAGATCAGCATCTCAGGGAAATGCCTATTTCCCAGACTATGCTGGGTGGACCACTAGCTCTACGGAGTGTTAATAGGTTGCTACACAAGCAAAAGGTTTCACTGATCAATTACATTTGCAAATCACTGGGTAAACAAGACCCTTTCATGGCAAGACTTCTCATCAGCCTCTATTAAGCATGTACACATTATGGCTTGCCTATAGGGGACAGGTCTCCCAAATCCAATCCACCCAAAAACCTTTCCCTGTAGATCACCTCAAGGAGGATGAGATGCTCCCAAGAACACACCCGGAACAATGCTGATCAGCCATCGTCTCTCTCATTCCATTTCCTTACATTTCCTTATCCTGGAGCCCACCTAATTACACATGCCTACCCCTCCCATCTCACAAGGCCTTCGTGCATAGCGCTCAAAATCTTGGCATTTCACTAGCTAGAAAGGCTCGGTGGTGTCCCGGCTGGAGATTCTACTGTGAACGTATATGATTTCCAGACTGTTGAACAAGATCAATCCCAGCAAATACGTCTTCTTCACAAAAGGGGTGTGTGTGTGTGTGTGTGTGTGTGTGTGTGTGTGTGTGTACGTGTGCTAGTGGATGCTTTCTTTCACTTTTCGAGCTAGAAAAGTTCCTATTTATTCCTATCCCTTGTTTCCCCTTTCTAAAGTATGACCGATTATACCCGCTAAGTTATTGTGCTCTCAGAGAACCTAAGGAAACATGTTTTCATGATAATGGAATCTGTAACGTTTTGCTAAATTCTTAGTTTTGATAAAATTCCACCTTATCAGAATGAAGGTACAATAAGTTATATAAATCAACATTTGGCAAATGATATTCTAAGCTGACATTTCTGTTCAGGAGTTGGTATTTTGTTTGGGTGATAGACATCTGAATTTATTAAAAGCAGTTGACTGTCTTAAGGGGTCAGCTACTATTCATCAATTCCTTTCTTCTCAAGAACAATTTTAGCAGTGTCTTGATGTGCTACTGGTCTTTGTTAAAGATAATAGTTAAAAAGTATAGTGTAAGTCATGTATTCACAAGTATTTATTGAGCACCTACTATGTGTCTGGCATCATGCTAAAGGCTTAGGGTACAAAGGTAATCAAGAAAATGCTTAGATGTCTGTGTGTAGTGAGATGGATATTCTTGCTGAAACACAGCTGAGGAGTGTGCAGAAGCCTAAGGAGTTATACAAATCTGGCTGAATAGGAAAAAGCTCCCACTGAGCCCTCTCCTCTCCCTCCCCACCCCCAGCCCTAAGTGAAGCATATTGTATTAAAACCCCAGCTCATATCTGTGTGGAGCCAACGAAAACACAGTGGGGCTGAGGGAGGAGTATCTTCTGGACAGACTGCGGGACCGAGAAGAACAAAGGCTCTGGGTGGTGGTTCTGAGTCTCATGAATAGAAACAGTTCTCTTAATTGTGATGGTCACGGAAAAGCTTCTGCCATCTTCGGTAATGCACGATGACACTACTGCCTCTTAACACTTTTAAGGGACTGGAGTCATCGAGGTGGGAGGAAGGAGAGGATGAGAAGGTCTATTGTAAGAAGGAAGGGGCTCCTTTCCTTGTAATGTCCATCAGAGGCTGTTTATTTTAGACTGCATCCGACTCATGGAGGGTTTGTTAAAACACAGCAGAGTTTCTGACTCAGCACATCTGTGTAGGACCCCAAAATCTGCATTTTAAATAAGATCCAGGTGCCGCTGATGGACCACTCTTCCCCACTGACGTGGAGGTTCTCAGCCACTTAGTGGTCGCAGCTGAAGGGCCACTAGTAAGTGAAGAGATTTAGAGCATGGGTCGGTGAGGAGCTAGCTGGATCGACCAGAAATGATATTTTTGAGAACTTACTAACAGAGCCAGGACCTCACTAGGAGCTTGAGAATTTATTAAGCATGTCAATGGCACATTTAACCCCACCACACACCTGGCAAATGAGCACAGGTCAAGGTGCAGATCAGCTCATGTGCCAAGGAACCAAAAAGAGCTGTTTTCCTCACCGACAAGTTAAAACTCCTGTGTTCAACATCTATTAGTGTGAGAACGTTATTTTTAACACGGGGACGTATTAAATGCTTCTTGAGATTCGCTCTAAGTCTGGAGGGGGTGGGTCACCCCTTTTGTAAGATAAAGGTAATAAAAGTCACAACTCTGCTGAGAATGTGAGTGAATGCATTGGAACTTTCTCTAACGCCCTACTCAGAGTGAAGGCCGTGATGACCAGCACCTGAAGTTCTAGCATGGTCTGAGAGCTTTCTTTCTCTTTGGGTTGTAAGCTTCATGAAGGACAGGGTGAACCTTCGTTTCCCATTATTACAACCCCAACATTTAGCACAGTGTCTTGCACATTGCTGATGCTTGATAAATTTTGCTATCACATGTGCAAAAATACAACAAATGTCCACAGGTGATTAAAGTAGTCTAAAGGTCCCCTTCCCCAACAATTTCCTTTACATTTGAGGATGCCGGTTAAAAACCCAGCACAGCATTTGGAAGGGGTGATGTTGCATCTCGAACGTCTTTACACCAATTCCTCCAAAATCCGATGGGGTTCAGGCTCCAGCCTCACCTCCGTCCAGGAGGGCTCTTCTTTCTTAGGAATGGAGGCGGAGAGATAAATCCCTGGGTAGAAAATGCTAGGGGTTGGGGCTGCAGAACTGGTTAGGGCAGGGAAGGGGGACGTCCTGGGTCAGGAAAGGACAACTCGGGTGCTCACAGCAGCCTGGGTGGGAGAAGAGGACAGAGAGGGCTATGGAGCCACACGGCATCCCTGCGGATGGTCTGCTGGACGGGGTCCAAGGTAGCATTACTTACACTATGCTACTCCTGAGTGCTTCTTTCTTAGAACCACAGAACTATGGACCTGATGGACCTTAATTTCCTCTGATTAATATTTAAATATCTTTTACCAAACTCCCATCAATTACTGTGATCCTCTTGACTAGATCTTCCCTGAATAAATCCAAAGGCCAGGAATTCAGTCCCTCAAGAGATAACACATTCAACGAAAACATCAGTATTATGCTAGTAATTATTAATATTATTAGTACCATTTTGTAGGAACTCCACCTGAGCCATGGTGTGAACTAAGACAAATCTGCTATCTCATTTAATCCTCACAACAGCGAGGTGGGTATGATTATCTTGACCTACACATCCTCAGACTCAGGCTCAGAGTGTTTAGGTCCAAATTTCAGCTCTGCCTTGGACAAGCCCTTGAACTTGGATGGGTCACAAAAATGTAAAATGGGGGAAATAGTCATCTCACTGTGAAGATTTCACAAGGCAATGTAGGTGAAGAGATTACCTGAGCGCCCAACACAGAGTAAGCCCCTGTCCTCAGGTTGAAGAGTGTCACTAGCATAACCCAGGTCACTGAGTCACTACAGAAGAAAAGTAAGCTGCAAGCCCAGCATCTTGGACCCCGAGTCCATGCCCCGAATGCCCACACTACCCTGTGTCCCTTTGCTGACACACATCTCACAAAGTACTCTCAGACAGTCAACAGAGGACGTCGTCCAGCTCTCCTCTCCACACAACATCCACAAAGGAAGCAACATGGAGGATGGAGGATGGAGGGGATATGAAGACTGAGTCCCATAACCCTCAGGATGGAATGACGACTTTAAACCCATCCTCGTTCTTGCGGGGACCCCAGGGGCTTCCCTCGAGTCCATCATTGGGCAAGTCAGAGTTTTACATTCCTGCACCATGCTTCCCCCCGAGGAAAGCCCCCTCCTGCTCTGGATTCTGTCCTGAAATGCCACAGGAAGCAATGTGTGCTCAGACTACAAACCTCACTTAAACAAGAAGCTCGCCTCCTCCCATTCCCAGAAACCATCAGGGACGCAACTCCAGCTCTCAGCCGAGTCCCAGACCCCACCTTGGAGAAGAAAACAACCTGCCTTTGATGACCCGTCCACAGGTGGCGGAATGACCTGGCAGGATGGAGCAGCTGGGGCAGGTGGTGAACCGGCTTTGTGAAGGACAGGCCGGGCTCCTGGGGACAGCACAGAGAGGGAAAAACAGAGGCTGCCCAGAAACTCGTGGATTGCAGACTTAATTATCAGACTGTTCCTGGAGAAGAAAATACATATTGTCTGATATGGGCTCCCAAGCTGATAAATATTTAATGGACAAATAATGAATCTCAGCATAAATATTTAATGGAGCAACATCAAGGTATACAAGGGTGGGAGTGTACCGAGGGAAGAAGATTCTAGACAGTAAGACAACTGAGTTGGAACAGACGTAGAGGTATGCGGGTCCAGAAAGTATCAGTCTCTCCGAGGGGACCTGGGTCTCCTTTGAAACCAGGCCGGTTGCTTAAATGGGAGAAGAGACGAGCTGCGTTGCAAGCTGTGAACTCCTGGGGAAGTGGCGGGAGGCGGTATTTGCCTGATCACTTTCTGTCGTTATTTGAAAGACGACATTAGACTATTTTCCTGGGAAACGGCAACCATTGAGGACGTGGTACAAGCCAAACAAAAACCTAGGAGGGATGAAATGAGTGTTCTCTTCAGAGGCCACATCTGCTTCCCCAGGGGAGTAATGTGGTCAAGGCCGTGTGCGCTAGGACCACAGCATGAACACAGATGGGTGTGGCCCTGAAGTCACAGCCATCACTCAGGGCAAGGTGTAACTCAGTAGCTACCATGGAGTTTGATCGGCACCAGGACAAGGAAATAGCTGTGGGAGCACAAGGGTAAGTCGGGGCGAAAGCAGGGAGACCTTCCTGGAGGAAGCCCTCCTGGGTCACCTCCTGGTGGGTGATTTGCTGACACCGTAATCAACCTTTTACTTGTCTGACTCTTCCCCAATGAAGAGCCCCATGAAGAGGGGGACCTAGGGCCATGACGGGGGCAATCCATAAGGCGACAATTAAAAAAGCATCTCGAATGCCAAGGTAAGGAATTTGAATTTGACTTAAGAAGTGACGCTTGAAGCCACCACTCCCGCGCTGACAGGGGTGCCCGTGCGCGCGCGTGCACACGTCGCTAGCCCTGCGAAGGGGACGTCCTCGCCGCGGCGGGGAGTACAGAGCAGGTAGAAAGCGGGCCAGAGAATGCCTCCTCCTGACGTTCCTTCAAGAACTTTAAACGGGAACCAAAAATAGACGTGAGCCCCCCTTGCTCCCTGTTCCCTTCCACCATCTGTCAGCCCCACGCCCCTGGGGAGAAGCTGAGGCTGACAGCACGGAGCGAGGGAATGGGCTGTGGGCGGGGAGCTTGCCTTCTGCCAGGCTGAGTTATTAATTAGCTTCCCGGAAGGGAGCGCCACGATGGGCTCCGGGCTTCTGACAAACACTGCGCCACAGAGCGCCAGCGGGCCCCCACGGCCCCGACCCCCGTCTCCGTACAGGCGGAGCCTCGTTCCTGCGCCATCTGGGGTTCTCCGCTCCCGTCCCACCCTGAGGTGCCCAAGCCTCCTCTCTGAAGGGGGTGGGCTGGTGGGTCTCTGGAGAGGTGAACTAGGGGAGATCTTCGCGCTGGGTGTGCCCCGCTCCGTGGCTGAGCCGAGCACCTGCTAAGCTCTCTCCCCGCACGCGGGGCCGGCCGCGGAAACCCGGCTCCAGACGCTGGTTCCTTCCAGCAGTACGACCCTTCCAAGCCTTGATGCGTGATAGGCAATAGAGCCTTCCACGTCCCGGGGCCCTCGGACCCCACGGGGGGCGGGGGACAGACGGGTGCCTGCGTTGCTCCCTGGAGGCCCCTTCTCATCTTTCTAATTGCTTCCACCCAGCCCCAAGCTTGACCTAGAACCCGGGGGAGGCGGGTGGAGGTCGGTCTCCAGGGCACCCAGAACTTGCTTCTCGCGGGACCAGAACGCTGATCCCTGCTGACCTCCCCAGAGGACCACCTGAGGCCGCCCCGGGGTTCCTGCCTCCTCCTTCGCCCCGTGGGGATGTGGAGCTCCGAGATTCACCTTCAGTGTGTTTGCCTTCTCTCAACCTGACACTTACCCCTGCTCATCGAAAGACCACACCCCCCAAATGTATCCACACTCCATAAAGTCCAACACTCTCCTGGGAGAGCAGAATCTGAGAAGGGGCCCATGGACCACGGCATAGCCCTTCCTCTTACATGACCGCTCAGCCCGTGCCCGCTGAGCACCTAGGCGTGGGCACGGAACTGAGTGCTGGGATACCCAGGACCCCTTCTCCTGCATGGGACACAGTCTAGGAGGGGAAGACATGCACTCAGTGGAATTACTATAAATAACATTAAATATGATGACATGAAACCCAAAGAAAGGACACGATCTGCCTTAGTGTCCTAGAGTCAATGTGTAACAACGCCAGGACTCAGCCCTGCTGTCTGCAACTACCCCGCACAGCCTCAGAGAGAGAAAGCAGGTCCGTGATAACACACCCAGATGCCTGAGGGGAGACGGCCGTCCCCACCCCCGGGGTGCCCCAAGTGAAGCCTCCCCTCCCCGCACCCCGCTCTCCTGCCTGCCTACCACTTACCTGGCAATTAAACTGAACTGCAGGTGCTACACATTCCTCTCCTGCCGCTTCTCGGAGAGGGACAAGGACCCAGGGACTCCGCCCCGGCGGACAGGCCCAAGATGTGTCTCAGAGGTCTTGCAGTCAGGAGCGTGAGGGGACCTTATTCATTGACGTGCCACACCCTTTTCTTCCTTAAACAGATGTGGAAACATAGCCCAAGCTGAGCTGCCCTGACTTAGGTCAGGGGTGAGGGCTTCGAGGGTCACGTGGACCCAGTCCTGCCCCTAGGGGAGCTCTCTCTAAGGAACCTCAGGACCCGAGGACCACAGTCTGGAAATGGATGAGCTGATCTAACCTCATTTTGCCTACGCAGCTGGGCCTCGTGCCTGGGGACAGGCTCTTGCAAGTGGGTTATAGAGCCATCTGTGAGATGGGGATGGATATACTTACACCCCTGCTACAGGATGAGCGTCCAAAGCCTGTGCTGGGGGATCGGAACCTGAGAAGCGCCCCTTATGTTTAGTCAGAACCCTTCCTTTTCCACGAGGGCCCGATGAGGTCCTGAATATCAAAGTGCTGTGCACACTGCCGTGTGCCCCTGTGGGGGAGCACGGTGGGGCACAAAGTCCAGCTCCACCACTTGCTACCTGTGGGAATGAATCTCTCTAGACCAGGTTCCCCGTCTGTAAGATGGGAACAATAATGGTACCTGGCTCATCATCCTCTGGGGGAGGTTTCAGTGACACGAGGGCTCAAGTACGTTCCATCAACTGCTTGAACTATAGAAAGTGCTCAGAAAAAATGATTTCAATCTCCTCCTCCATCATCAGCATCACCATCATCACCTTCATTTAACCTATTATTCATTTTGAGAAAACAGACCTAGCTCCCCGCTCCACAAGAACCTGGAACCCCAGCATGTGACAGAAGCCATCTGCGACAGCAAGGGGACTTTCAGTCTGTGAATGAGGCCAACACGAAGCAAGGTAAGAGATTCTGATGAGATTCTTTGGGCACCGATAACCAGCCAAGTGAGGAAACTTCTGCCCTCTGAACTTGTCCGTTAGTGAGCCCCCCAGTATTCTGTTTAACATCCGCGCACACGTCCCAACGGGTACGGGGTAAGATGCCCAGGGTGGGGAGCTCCCTTGCCGCGGCCCCCCGCAGGGTGGGAGGAGCGCTCAGACAGCCCGCTTCCCGTGGCTGTGCTCTTCTTCTCTGCCTCGCAGCCTGCATGCCCCAGGTACGCGCAGTCCACGCCGCGTCCAACCTGCGGCCCGCAGGCCGCGTGCAGCCCAGGACGCCTCTGAATGCAGCCCGACACAAACCCATCGAGTTCCTTAAAGCATTACGAAAATCCCGCCCGGACCTTTACTAGCTCGTCAGCTGTCGTTCGTGTGAGTGTAAGTCCTGTGTGGCCCAAGACAATTCTCCTTCCAGTGTGGCCCAGGGAAGCCGGAAGGCTGGACACCCCTGGCCGCAGACTCCTCTTTGCTGTCTGAGCAGCCAGGGACCACGGTCATTTGTTCCTCCAAACCCAAAGCGTGCAAACAATTCCATGGGAATGCGGCGTGGTGAGAGAAACAGTCCAATTACAGCTCTAATGAGCCCATTTTCATCTAATCTGCCCCATAAAGGCACATGTGGCCCCCGCACCCCCTGAGCCCTGCTCTGACAGAGGCAGAGGGGGAGGCAAAGAGCCCCATTCGGCAGTTCAAACCCACTCACTGCACAGGCTGGAAAGTGAAATGACTGATACCATGTAATTAGGCCTTAATTATTTATCATTTTTGGTTAATTACTGCCACTTGCAAGTTAACAGGTTGTAAAACTCTTGGGCTGTGTTTATTAAATGTTAGGCGATCATTAGCAAGAAAATGCCATCTTCCCATGTTAATGAAATATCCGTAAAAATCCATGCCCGCCAGCGATGCAGGATTTGTGGCCACTGGGGAGACAGGCACATGGATTTATGGCTAATTATGTATTTTTGGAGTCAGTATTTCCCCATTGGAGGAGAAGACTTGAATAAAAGCCCGCAATCCTCTGTGAGCTCTCCCGTCATTCCTCTGGTGCACAGGGGACGTGAATGGGATGTAGGAGAGAAAAGTAGGAGAAACGGGAGTAAAAGACAACTTCCGTCTCAAATTCCAGGGTCAAGTGTCTGAATATCTGCCGTTAGGAAGCCATTCCCTGGAGTATAATGTTATCCAAACTATGCAGATGCCCCTCAGAAAGTCACTATCCTTGGGAGAAGTTCTTCATAACTAAGTAGAGAACGGGGCTTAACAAAAAGGAACTGGTCGTGTTCTCCGACGGGTGGTTCGACGTGCGCCCAACTACCGACAGACTAACTGGGCATCAGGCCACAGTAATTCAGGCCTAAGGACCAGAACAAAGGGGTGAAACCTCAGGTACACCTCAAGTGGAGTTACCGGTTCCGTTCTGGAGACCACAGTCTGAAAGGAGCACTGAGAAGCCAGAATGAGTTCTCGACGAGTGAGCTGGATGATGAGAAGAGAGGACCCATGTCACAGGGAGATTTCTTGGAAGAACTGAGAATGTGGGTCCCAGAAAGGCGAAATCTGGCTGGACAGCTTGACAGATGTCATCAAGTACTTTAAAAGCTTCCATGTGGATTGGAAACAAACCCGTTCTACGAGGGGGGACCCAAAAAAACCCGGAATTATCTTCTGGAGGGCGGGCCCCTTGCAGGACAGGCTTCCCCTGCTAGGTGCGTGTTCTAGGAGCCCGTCTGCATCCGTGTACCAGCTGGTGGTGTTGCGAGAGGCTGGTTTGGCTTCAGGGAACTTTTCCTGGAGACTCTGTCACGGTGTTTGCCCACTTCATGATGGTGATTTACCCGAACACGTGTGGCATGACCTTGCCCCTGCCCACGCCAGACTGAGGGTTCAGCTATTTTGATCAAAAACGAGCTGACCCCCGTGCCCACCCTCCCTATTCATCTGATCTTGCCCCGCCCTGAGTGACTTTTTTTTGTTTGTTTGTTTCCCTGGATGAAAAAAGTCCTCAAAGGGAAATGCTTTGTCAAAGTGCAAAAGGTGAAACAAAAACGGCAGAAGCACTAAAAGGCGTCAAAATCAACGAGTTCAAAAACTGTTCTGAGCCGTGGAAAAAAGCATCTCAATAGGTGCATTGTATCAAAAGGAGAGTCCTTTGAAAGCGACTGAGGTTTAAACACGTAAGAATAAATACATAATTTTTTACAAATAAATTCCATTTGGGGGGAGTCCCCCTAATATGTATCCCCAGAAGGCAGGCCCAATGGATCAAAGCGAGTATTGGGCTTCAGCTTTAAAATGTTTCAAAGCAAAGAGTTGTCCACTGATGGAATGGGCTGACTCAAAAGGTGGTGAGTTCACCTTCTCAGAGGCATGTAAGCAGGACCACGATGACCACCATAGGTGACCATCACTTAGATATACTATGGAGGAACCCTTTCACTAGATGGATAGCTAAATGATAGAGTTTTAAATGTTGAAAGTTCTATGAATTCAAAGTCATTACCACTTTAATATCAACTACTGGATTCCATGTCTTTCCCTGGCACTAGGAGCTAGGGGGCAGTAAGACTGCCCTGGTGACCTGAGGTTGGGGAAAAGGGACATTAGAAAAGAGGGGTAGTGTAGGTAGCTAAAGTCAATGCAATTTGAGACAAGTTCTTTTTATTGGGAGGAAGTGAAGTTACTCTGCCTATTGCATGACGAGAGTCTGGAGTGCAGTTTTATCACTGTTGATGGGGGGGAGAAGCGGCTCGGTCCCAGGGTTCTGCTAACTCACTCTGGATCTTTGGCTGTGTTCTCATCCGAGCCTTTGTTTCCCCATCTGCCAACAGGAGGCTGAGTTTCCATAGCCTTCAGGACCTTTCTGTATCTACCATGAAATGGTTCTGGGTCCCAATGTGGAAGTAGTTCTGTGCCCTCAGCCCCTCCACTAGATCTACTGGACCCCATCTCTTTACTTGGGAAGCATGGAAAATGCTGCCTGTCTCTAAGCTGACTCACCAAGATGCCATAAGGAATAATAAGGCCATTTCTCGCTCCTTTGAGCTCAGTGTTGAATGTTCAATCACCATCGAGAGGTACTTGTACACAGACATTTCAGGTACATAATATAATTCTATAGGCACAGAAAAGCATAAAAAGATTCATAATTAAGATAAGAATCAATCAACCTACCTTTTCTTTTTGATAAGCTCAGCCCAAGCAAATGACAAGTGGCTGCATTCAAGGTCATAGAGTATATATTTGTCGATTTATATGTTGAACATGAAATAAAGACCTCACTGAAAGAAGAAGGCATTGCTGTTGCTATCAGTCATTGATTTGGCCAATGTACAGGGAGCTGACACTGCATGGGGCATTACGAGGCACAGAGGGTAGAGGTGGGTGTGATCTCTCCAAAGATCTTCCAGTCTAGTGAGGACGGTTGGAATTGTGCAAAAAGAGCTGTTATGAACCAACAGAGGCTGCCTCCTTAACGCTTGAGCCCTGCTGCCTAATGCAGTGTCTGGCGCACAGTAGGTCTTCACTAATTGTTTCATGACTAAATCCTTGAACAAACATTTCCAGGGCCTATGAAGAACAGCACAGTGGAAGCGCTAGAGGAGTTCAGATGAGGAGGAAGTTCCTACCAGATGAGAAACTCAGAGAAAGCTTTGTGGAGAAGGCTGACTCATGGAGACTTGGAAGGAGGACATGATGAAGACAGAACACTCCTGATGGTGGCTTCATCAAGGCCAATGTCACAGAGGCAAGAAAGTGTGGATCAAGTGCACGAAACTCATTCTGATAGTGCCATCATCTCTTCTCTGGCCTATTTACTAAGCTGACTCCTAACTGATGTCTTTGCCTTTGGTTTCCCCAAAGCTGACCCACCCCACCCACAACTGCTGGCCTGGCCTTATCTTCCCAAAACACGGTTATAATCATGGTACTGCCCTTGGCAGAAGCCTACATGGACTTCCCAGATTAGCTCAAAGAAGTCCAAGCCCCCAGGCTGCTGACATAAGCCTTTGTGATCTGGCCACAGTGTTTCTGAATGAACTTAGCACTGCCCAGTCCCCACTACATAGACTTCTCTACCCCCCAATATAGATCATCCTTAGTTGCGTCCATGTCTCAGCTTGTGCTCCTCTTTACATGTGAAAGCCCTTCTCTTTCTATCTTCAGGTCGAAATTTCACCCACCCCTCAAGGTCTAAATTTGGTGCCACCACTTCATGAAACTTCTACCTGAACCCCTGTGGAAGTCACCTGTGAACTCCTGCCCCTGTGCATACGAGTAGAAACTTACCACTCATGTTTCTGTTTCCATGCATATCTAGATAGATGGGCACATGTTTTGTCTCTCCCACCAGATCAAGTCCAATTGCCCCAGGACTGGGACCAGAGCAGGCGCTCAATGTGAATGTAGTGGATCTCGCAGGTGTTTGCCAAATTCTCTGCGATCCCCCGGTGGCTGTGTGCGTGCCACTCTGTTCTCTGCTGGCCAAGGCTACTGATACAAAAGCAGAGGCACCTGACAAAGTGAGCCCATTAGATTCCTGCTGGAGGAATCAAAATAAAAACACAGAGTGATGGAAGACAACTGGAGCTGAGTCCTCTCATAGCAGGCCCCAAGGAAGGTCACGCACCTCTAACTACTTAAGTCCCTGGATCTGCCCTGTTTTCTTTGTGGGATTTTTTTTTTTTTTTGTGGAGGTGGGGGTCTGTTTGGTTTGGTTTAGCTTTGCTCACTTTTACATCTGTCATTGCATTGGTTTGTTAGGGCCACCTGAACAAAGTATAACAAATGGCATGGCTTAAACAACTGAAATCACCTCACAGTTCAAGAGGATAGGAGTCCAAGGTCAAGGAGCCAATAGGGCTGGTTCCCTCTGGGAGCTGTGAGGGGAGGATCTGTTCGAGGCCTCTGTCCTTGGCTTGTAGATGGCCATCCTCTCCCTATGTCTTTTCGCATTGTATTCTCTCTACGCATGACTGTCTCTATGTCCAAACATCCTCCTTGCATAAGAACACCAATGGTACTAGATTATGGGCCCACTGGACTACAGTAGGACCTCATCTTAGCCTAACTAACAGTATCTGCAATAATCGTTTTTCCACATAAGGTCACATCCTGAGGTACTGGGGGTTAATAATTCAATGTGTGGAATTGGGGAGGGAACGTAACACAAAACCATAGCAATCTTTTTAGCTCTTGGAGACTGAGTTGTTTTGGTATGATTCCAATGCCTCCTGTTTTGTTTTCTTAAAATATTCAAAATTAGATTGCTTGTAACCAAAGAACCCCGGCAGATAGGGTGAGAGAGGGAGGGAGGGAGTGATAGGTGAGTTAGTAAAAATAAATAAATAAACCGACGAGTGAATAGATGGGTGGGGGGTGATGACTGAGTGAATATAGCCACAGCTTGGCTTCTTCATGTCCCCTCTTTAAGTGGAAGTCATCGGGTACCGTGGGTCAGGGCTCGGCGAGCCAGAGGTGCACTGGAACCCCATGCTCATTACCCTCCTTTGCATAAGCTGCCACCCAGAGGATATTTTATTACAGCCAATAACAAGGAAGACGAGAGGTGGTCTCCTCGGCTAAGCCTACACTGCCTCAGGGACCAGGACAGAACATCAATTACTGAGCAGAAGAGTCACATTTCATTCAGCCAGAGAAAGGGAGGGGACGGTCAGAGGGATGAGTGTGCGCTTTCCATGGTCTCTATTGGGATAAAGAAGGCTGCCCCTCAGCTAATTTTAACAAATGCCGCCGAATCGTGACAATTTCCCCAGGGGCCTGTGTCTGTTCTCTCTTCCCAGCATTTAATTGGAAACTGGAAATCACTGTTGGAGGAAAAGGAGAGTGTCCACCTCCACTCTTCTGCCCATGAAATACAGAACCCCAGGTACTTTAGAAGGACAAAGGACACAACCTTGACCTCCTCCCATCTCTTCTGGCATGACCCTTGGGGAGCCAACCAAAGCGTGACCTGCATCCCCCACGGTACACAGGACGACCCCCTCTGCGGGGACACACTAAAAACCTGTCCCACAGCCCCAGCCACAGGGCTCTCTCTGTATCCCATGGACAAAATGCTGCACAAGCATTTCGTAGAGGCAGAAAGAGGACACGTTTACTCGACCATCTGGCCTCTAAGTCACCTTTGGTACTGCGGAGGACCTGCTTCCTTCCCCTCTTTCCTTGTTTTCTTCCCTCTATGACTCTCTATTCCTTCCTCCATCCCTCAGGTCCTAATAACATTGATCAGCTATCCACCATGTGGAAGGCATTTGGTTAGGAACTTCAGCATGCCTTCTCAATCAGTGTAACCCTGTGAATAGTGTTTCCATTAAACAGACAAGGAACCTGGGCAGAGACAGACCTTCCTGACCTGTCTGTTCTGTCCAAAATATCCCTACAGGTGCTTTCTTTAATGACACACTCATCACCCCTGACACATCGCTGTGTAATATTGCCTAGCTTATTTGTTTGCACATTAATTATCAGTGTTATTATAAAAGAGAAAGTTCTGGGAGGGCAGGGAATATGCCGATCACCTTCACTGCTGACCCACCAGCACCTAGAACCTGGTAGAGGGAAGGTGCCTGATGCAGAGAAACGGCTGTGGGACCCGATGATTGCAAAAGGCCTCCCTAAAGACTGGTAGGATAAGAATACGCACTCTGATGAGAGGAAATAGCCTGAGCAAAGATGTGGATGTGAGAACCCCGATGGTCTCCTTTATTCATTTTACTACCTTCAGAAAATACACACGAGGACTCCAGAATATGCACATGGGTTTTTTTTTTTCCTAAAATACTGAGTTATAGCTCAGTAACAAGAGCTGCTGAATGGCTCGGGATAGGTGGGAGAGCAAAACTGGCTCATTTGAACTTAAATTGGATGCAAGAGAGCATTAGACCACAATTCAAAACAGCTGGATTCCAATCCTACCTTGGGCAGATGCAGCCAAGAGTAAGACTGGGAGATTGAGAGTCTGAAGGGCCACACCCCTCACTGTTCATACCGAGCACTGCAGCCACCTCGGGAGGGTCTTGGTGCTGCCATTCTGAAGAGTGTCCCATTAGCCAACACCAACCAGAGTGGCATTTTTAAGAGCTGCATCTGGTCATGTCACTCCCTTCTCAAACCCCTCCAAGGACATCCCATCACCCTGGAGAAAAACCAAAGTCCCCACTCTGGCCTGCAAGACCCTATGTGGTCTGGCCTCTACCCTACAGACCTTGCTGTTCTCAGAGCATGCCAATCACATTTCCACCCCAGGACCTTTGAGCGTGCGCTGCTTGCTCAGCCTGGAAAGCTTTCTGCCAGGTCTATGCAAGTCTCATTCTTTATCTCTGAATCAGTTCTCTGTTCCAAAGTTACCTCCTCAAAGAGGCACTCTCTCATCACTCATAAAACAGCACCCTGGAGGACAGTCTCCCAGTCGTCCTTCTCTGTGGTTTCCACTGCACTTATACATCTGATCTTACATTTTCTCTTCTTTGCTTATTGTCTAACTCCCTCACTAAGATATAGGCTCCATAGGGATAGTCCCATTTAGAACAATTACTGGCTAAAAGCAATAAACAAGTGTTGAGTGAACAGAACCGAACTCCTTGATCCTGCAGCCTTAGAATAAATGTGTGCCCTCACTTTACCCATACTTCGCAGTTCGTTGACGACTGAGCCAGGACAAGCACTTAGGTACCGTACTTCCCAAGTAGGCCTTCTCTCTATTGCCCCCAGTGACCCCGTATGTCTTTTTATTCATCTATTCAATGGGTATAATATTTCCATCCTACCTTCCCTGAGAAGCTATACTGCATAGGTAATGCGAAACTTCCTTGTAAAGTAGATGAATGCAAGCAGTTGTGTAAGAACTCAAAGAGGCAATGATGGGGATAGTTTTAGGTGATTAGCTAGCAGGGTGATTGCATTCCATCCCTAAGGGAAGGTGACCTGACAGAGCTCACTATCCAAGGCACCCCAAGTTCCTGAAACGGTGCTGCGTCTATCAGGGAACCTCTGATCAAACAGCTAACTAGGGCACTGGTTGTGGGAACCCGAATGAATCCAATTTGAATGAGGCACACAGCACATTTTGGGAAACATCTCAAAAATAGTTTTCAAGTGGGATGGTGACCAGCTGTTTCCCTCTCTGCCTGGGAAGGGGAGAGCACCATGGGCATTTGGGGACTGGGTGTGGGAGAGACGACACTGATTCGTAGGGGGCTGGGGTTTGTACGAGGCAGAGAAAGGACAGAGGGACATGGACTTAGCATCAGGGCCACCCTCCAGTCACCTCTATGAAACCAATCTGGCCACGGTACATCCCCAGTGCTGGGGAGCGGCTGCAAACACAGATTAACACCAGCAGAGAGGTCTGACTGCACGGAGACCATCAGAAACCAGTTGCTTGCAGGCTCTCATCCATGCCCTATCAGTGCATTCAAAGTGACAATTAAGCTGCATCTGGTGGCAGGCTTTATAGTGGCAAATGAGTTGTATTCATATAATTATTTCATTATACATATAGTATAACGTAATCATAATAGAAATAAAGTGCACAACAAATACAATGCATTTGAATCATCCCTAAACCATCCTAGCCACCCCAGTCTGTGGAAAAATTGTGGTCCTCAAAACCGGTCCCTGGGGACATAAAGGCTGGGGACCCCTGATTTAAGGGCACAGTGTTGCTGTCCGGGGTTCTGAATCCTCACTGAGCTAGAACACAAAGCACTCTCCATACTCCGCCCTGTCCCTGAAGAGTTGCCAGGTGCATGCTAGCTCTCCCTTCATTCAGACTCCATTTCTGCAACGATAACCAAGTATTATAATTGCTCTGGGTACATTCTCCCTTCCTCACTAGATGTGAACTCCCTGAAGCAGGGGATATGTCTTAACCATATCTGCTTTGCTAGAATAGCACTAAAACCACCCATCCATTTGGGAAATAAACATTTTAAGCATCTACTATTTACAGGTATGGTACTCAATTCTAAGAATGCCAGGGAAAACAAAATATGATTGCTAGCCTCAGGAATCCTACAATCTAATGGGAGAGAAAAGCAAGTAAACAGAAAATGTAATATGTGGTTACGTGTTATGATAAAGAAAAGTATCTGTGAGTATAGGAACACAGAGGAGCCATGATCCCAGTCTTTAGACTCAGAAAAGCCTTGTAAAGGATTTTTTTGTATAAGACGAAACAAAAGTATAGGAATCAGCCATAGGAATGGTGAGACTGGGGAGAGATGGGAGGGGACAAATTTCAGGAATGGGGAATGTCAGGTGTATTGGTTCATAGGCAAGAAAATGTGGGGGCAGAGAGTGGTCCAGGGTGGGTTGCAGAGGAGCTAATGTGTTTGTGATTAGAGAGGTGGCAAGATCACAGATTTTGATTTTATTCTGTGGATAAGCAAAAGACACCAACTAGATGTTTGCAAGGGAATGCATGAATAGATGAGATGTTTAATAATCACATGATCTGTGTTCAACTCATATTTATTTAATGTAAGAATGAATAAGTGAAGAAATAAGTTTCTAAATACGAGATGCCAACAAAAAAAACATGTTTGATGTTGTTATCTGCTTGCTGGGACAGGAAAGGAAAGGGGAGGGCGAGTGGAAAAGCTTAACCTGTACAAGGGAAGGCAACTGGGCCATCTTTTGGGAAGGGCTTAGCAGCTGCTGAGGGTAGAGGCCACAGGGTAAATTAAAAGTCCTCATGTGCTGCCTTACATTTCAATCATTAAGCAACAGTACACTAAGGGCAGAACCCACAAAGATGGTGAAACATGAAATGTAAATCCCCTGGATACTTCAATTTGGGTCTACCAGAAGTTCAAGACAATTCGGTGATCCACATTGAATTACTGAGTGAATTACAAAGGTTTTGAACCTATTTCAAACCTCGGAGGTGGTGACCCTAAGGAAAACAGATATGAGGGCAGTCCAGAAAAAAAATCCAGCCATAAAGGCCTCTATTTTTCATATTACATGGCTGGATACCTTCCAGAGACAGACCTCATAATCCTTTAGAATCAGTTTTTGGAGTAGTCCTGGGATGGTATATCATATAAAATAGGTCCTATTAAAATGCTATTCAATTTAAATATTTCCTGTGCCCCTCCAATATTCAAGGTTCCATTTTAGTCACGTGGAAGAGTGAGATAAATAAGAGTGAGATAAATAAATAAGTTACTCTATACAAGGAGTTCACAATCCCATAATGGGGGACTTTCAGGAAACCCAATTACACAACTCCAAGTCCAGGCTGAATAGAGTAAGAGGGGAAATAATAACAGAAAATTACTTTCTATTAGAGGAAATAAGCATGTCTGTAGTGAGGACATGACATTCTCCTGGGTCTTGCATGTAGGATTTTGATAGACTAAAATGATGAGGGCGTTCTAGGTTGAGGGAACTGAGTCTGCAAAGGCACGTGCTGAGAACACAAAGGGCACCTCACAGTGGGGGAAGGAGGCTGCTTTGGCTGTAGTGTGGGGAGTGAAAGTGGAGGTCACAGGCAGATTAGGGTGGAAGGATAGTCTGCCATTAGACATAAAGGTTCTCACAGCTCATTCTTGGTAGTTCAGATTTTATTCTCTGGATGATGGGGTGGGGGGCGGGGGGGTCCACCAGGTATGTCAGAATATGGGACCAAGGGGGCTGGAGGATGGCTGGTGAACATACCCATGTCCTTGTCCCTGGAAGTCTGATGAGAAAAGAGATGCTTGGACACGGGTCCATTACGAGGAGAGAGATAAGGCTTGGAGGGGCAGGGCATACCCTCACCTCCTGTTCTTCCCTGAGACAGCCCGGGGACCCCAAGGACTCTCGCTTTACCACAGAGCAGCTGAGGCACCAAAGGAGTCACCCTCCCCTCCTGGCTCTGGCTGCATCTGGGGTCAGCCCATCAAGCAAATTAAAGAGGAGCTGGAGCAGGGGCTTCAGGCCCAGCTGGCTCACATGGGGACAAGGGCATGTGCAGCCACAGCAACCAGAAACCTCAGTGACCAGAGAGAAGGTGGAGGTGGCAAGAGAAGAAAAGGCCCCAAGGGAGAGGTCCTGTGGAGTTTATGATGTGGCGAGTTCCCTTTAAAATGAAAAGGGAAGGGGAAGGAGAAGAGAACTGTCAATGTCCTCCACCCCTCCGTCCCCATTTCGGAGCAGCCACAGACATTATGGGTAGAACCATGAAGTCTTTATAGGACTGGAGTGGCCCGAGCATTCAGCTGGGTACAATTTCCTCCAGAAGGGGAGCCGGGCCGGGGACTGTTTATCATTCTCACTTCTCTGACTCCACTTCTTTCTCCAAAGACCTAAGAAGGAACACACGAACAGGTGACAAATGATCCCTTTCTGTGGGAATAATTCCGTTTTCCCACCAATGCCTACGCACAGATGGTTTCTCAGAGGCCTTAAGGTGGGACGCAAGTTCAGGAATGAAAAGCAGTCCCATCCTTGAAGGCGATGACCACCCAATCCTGCCCACATTCCACTCAATTTCACCTGAACCTGTCATATGGCCAAGGACCAAGGTAGATGTCATCACATACCTTTTCTCACATAGAGAAAAAAGACGGAATGAAGCACAAAGGAATTTTTTTTTTAATGTGGAGACCTCGATGCAGCCCAAGCTGAGCTCAAACAGAATAAATAAGTTGTCCAAACTGTTCCAATAAAATTTCAATTCTATGATATATTGACAGAAAAAGTCATAAAATAAGTTGAATCCTGTTTCACACGCTAAAGACCTTGTAAGAAGAGTATTAGAATCTGCTTTGGTCTTTTTATCTTAATAGAGAACATGGGCCTATTTCTAATTACAGAGTACACAAGTCTAAACTTCTTTATTCTAAAAATGCAAAGAGCTGGTGATTTCACTGGATCAAGGCAAGGTCAGTAGGTGGTAATGTCTTCCAGCGTGTGATGATCCATTTCTCCAGCCACAGGATACACAGGATCCTTCTCGTGTCCCTAAACAAGCCAGCTCCAACAGTGAGACTGTCTCCTAGAAATCAAGCCAAGGAATAACCTATTTCTTGCCGAGAAGTAATAATTATGGCCTGGAAGGATGCAATCTGCATACATTATTGCAAGTTATGCCAACAAAATGTCAACATTTGTGTCAGGAGGCATCTCGAGCGGCAATTACTCCAGGTCCTGCCCTGGCATTCTGAGACAGAGCTGGCGCTGCTAATTGCAGGGGAGGTGAAGTGGTGGGTGGAGGGTTCCACAGAGGGAAGGCGGGCTTGAAGGTCAGTGTGTGGTGAGGACAGAGATGAACTCAGAGCTGGAAGTGTCACGGCCATAGGGATGATGGAGCTGTTCTCTCCTGAGATGGCAGGGAAGCCAGACATAGACACATTCACTTCTTGGCACTAGGTTTTCCCCTATTGACAAAGGTCCACTTTCCCTTAGACATGGAGGGTATTTAAGACCTTAACTTCTCCTGGGTAGGGGGCGAGGGTAAAGTAATGCATTTCACCCATTCATTAATTCATGTATCCACCTACACACACCTGTCACCGTGTCAGGGGCTGGAGATGCAGAAGATTAGTAGGCTCATTCCTCGCTCAGAGTCGAGCGGAAAGACCGACGCATGAACAGAGCATTACGACACACTCTGCTAAGGATAAACTTAGAAAATGCTTTTAGGGGGGTGGAACTAAGAAATTGGGGGGCGGGGAGGAAGAGAGGACACATTTCACAAAGGAGTTAGAATTCAAGCTGGGGTTTAAAGGGTCAATGACTGGAGAACTACCAGTGGCAGAATTCTCAGGCACCGAGAGGGAGCAGGCGTACACGGTAAATAAAAACGGGAACTCCACCAGTTCTGATGACCAGGAAGAACGACATGCGAGGACGCCAGTGGGATATGAAAATCCAGAAACATGTATCCAGAGACTCGGCTTCATGAAAGGAGAAGGGAGTGAAAGAGCTCAGTGGGGCCCTGCCCCTGCCCCACGGGAGAGGCAATGGAGTTTACTGAGTGACTTCCAAGTGCTGGCTGTTTTACGGACAATATCTTACTCAATATCCACAGCATCTCGTCTGCAGTTATTTTACACTTGGAGAAACTGGAAGAAGTTAAACATCTTTTGCCCAAAGTCACACAGCTCAAAAGCCACAACTCAAAAGCCACTCTTCTGGATTAAAGCAGACAAACTTACGAAATGCCAAGTAGCCACCTGGACCCGCCACCTAAATGCCAAGGCTTCGCTTCCTTATTTGTAAATGAAATGATTAAATCAGTTCAACGTTTGTTTGGTTTCCACTTTTCTCCTAAAATGCCACTGAACTGCAGGGAATAAATGACAGCTACCACTGGGGGCCTGGGGCCAGGGGCCAGTGAACGAGGTGTTCTGCCACAAACAGATGCTTCTTTGAAGTTTTACTTACATGAAAAATTCCTGAGAGCCTTGCCGGCTCCTTGGACTACACCTTTATTTAAATGCAGACATGTCGAAGTGCGCATAACTTAACTTACTTGTTTCTCTCCCCAAACACTGAGTACCACTAACGCTCCGGAAGCAGTGGCCGGGCTCTACACAGCAGAGGAGGAGGAAGCAGGACCGTCCCACCCGGGGCTCCAGTTACATGGAGTTGGGGATTGAGGTGAGACTTCCTCACAGAGCAGCTCCTCAAATTCACCAGCCCCAAGAAGGACCTGAGTCAGAGGATGGGAGACCAGAAGGCTCTTAAGGGTGAAGGCCTCGAAAGTACAAAGCCTTCCCGGGTGGGGTGTGGGCTCCTGCCAGGACCACATCTCCCAGATGAGGACTGTGGCTCAAAATGCTCCTAACGGTCCTTGGGTGACTTCATTCTCTGTCACTGTGAAGTCGCTCACTCTTCAAGGCTCCTGAGCTGAAAGAATCGTCGGTCTGGGGGGACAGTTACACGGAAACTCGCCGGGACCCAGAGACATGGAAAGGACAAGACCGTGCACGGTTCCACCACTGACCATGGGTGGGGCCCGGGGTCCGAGCTTCAGCACCTTCCCTGCAAAGAACGCAAGCCACAGGGTTTGAAGCTCTTCCCGGCGACAGAAGCGCCGTCCAACGGGAAACCCGCCACGGGCGCCGAGCTCCTGTGCTGCAAGGCCGGATGCGTGTGGCAGGTCAAGGCATTTAGGAGGCTGAGCTCAGGACACACTCAGGTCAAAGTTCACCTGTGGAGTCTCGGCTCAGGGTTTGGATTGGAGGTTGCTGCCACACCTGTCACAGATGCTGGGCCGCGCAAAGTTTAAGGGTCAGAGCGAACAGCAGGCCTCCAAGGGGATCCATGGCACCGACCATCGTGTCCTCAAACCCAGCGGAGAGAGTGCAGAAAGGAGGCGTAATGAATGGCCCATCAGCACTGGGCGAGCAGAGCCACCACCAGGACAGCTGCTGCCTCCCGCCTGTGACACCGCGCACGGGGCAGGGGCCAGCAGCCGCTGACCCAGGCAGTGGGTGTCTGTGATGCTGCATGCCTACTGCCTGGGTTGACACATCTTAATTGGTTTCTGTCCCTTGGAGTTGGACACTTTTCTCCCCAGGACAACTGTCTAATTCCTTCAAAAGGAACAGCAAGTGGCCAGGAAAGGCTTTATCATGATCAGCAGCTGCCTCAAGTGGGGTCAGCATGTTGACTTAGAAAATTACTATTTTCCTAGTGTCTGAATAAATCCAGTCCCAGACCCAGGCCTTTCAGGTTTAGAGAATTTAATTTAGAGCAATTGATTTATCCATTGTGGACAGGTGGACTCTATAAAGTATTTTTTTGGACAGGATTTACAGCATGTTCTTCTCCCCTAACATGTCTTGGGTTTTTTTGTGTGTTTTGGTTTTGTCGTTGTTGTTGTTGTTGTTGTTTAAATACTGCAATTGCTGACAAACTCCCCAGGTCTTTGCAGGATGCATTCTCCATTAGTGCTCATGTCAAGAGATGAAAGGACAGGAAATGGTGCCATGGATAATGAAAAGACAGGGCGGGGCAGCGACCAGCGTCCCCAAAAGGGAGCAGGGATCCGGTCCCAGAGGTAGTCGCCTTTGATTACTCACACTCTTCCTTGAATCGCAGCCAGCACCACGGGAAAGAGGAGAGGTCAGAAGTCCAGGATGCATCCAAGTTCCTCACTGATTCCTTTTTTTTTAATTAGGCAGAGAGTCAACGTGAAAATATAATTAGGATTAGGAGGGCGGACACAAGGGTGTGGACTGCAGGTGGACAGTCCTATTCGCCTTCCCTGAAGAAAGGGTGCAGAAGGTTGCAGAGAAAGGAGATTGAAGATGGGGGGGACGCAGGGCGCGGGTGGGGGGCAGGCAGTTAGAGAGGTCATCAAGAGCAAGCCATGAGCAGACATTTTCTGCAAAGGTCCAGGTAGTAAATATCTCACAGCCTCAGCTGCATCTACCCCAGCCTGGCACTGCAAGGGGAAAGCAGTTACAGACGCTACATAAAGAAATGGCCATGTCCATGTTGCAGTCAAACTTTAGTTAAAGAAACAACAGGTGGCAGCTGGATCGGGCCCACAGGGTCTAGTTTGCTGATCCCTGATCTAGAGTGAACTGTGACAATCCCACAGTCCCCTCCCACCATAACTGCCCCTTCTATCACGTTTAGACCATTACGAAATCTACTATGTAGCTCTTTGGAAGAAATCGCCCAGAGAAGCAGCACCAGAAATTGAAGGCAGGGAGCTAATAATCATAAGCATTGATTGTGCATTCATTATGTGCCAGATAGGGCATAGGCACTTTGCACGGGCTATTTCTCGTATTTGCTACCTCGTGGGTAAGGGCTGTACTGTTACCATTATTCACTGAAGTCCGGGTGCCCTTGGCTTTGGATAAACAAGAAGCCTCTACCCGGCACCTGGGTCAAGTGCGGCCATGTGATATCCTTACCTAGCAAGATGTGAGCACACGTGATAGACGTCGTTCCTGGAAGGAAACTGTCTTTATCATAGTGACCAGCTCTCCAAGCCAGCTGATATGAAGTGCAGAGGACAGAAGCACTTTGGCACTGAGCCAGCAAGGAAGGGTCTACCTTGGATGGTTGTACGAAGTCTGCAGGGGACTTCAAGTGAGAAAAATAAATATTTGTTGTATTAAGCTTTTGAGAGTCTGAGTATTTTTTGTTGTTGTCACTGAAGTATAACTTAGCCTGACCTCACTAATGGGGAAACTCAGCAGGGAATGAGTAAGGCACTGAAGATAAATTCAAGTTCATCACTGACTTCTTTTTTTATTTAATTAGGCAGAGAATCAACATGAAACTATAGTTAGGAATAGGAGGATAGGGACGAGGGTGTGGATTGCAGGTGGAAAGTCAGTACTACCCTTAGCTAAGGAAATACAGCCAAAGGCTTGCAATGTGGGATTAAACCCAGACAGTCCTGATTCTAAAGTCTGGTTTCTTCTCCACGGTGAAATTTTAAACATAAAGAAATGTATATTCTCCCAGAGAAAAAGAGTCACAGGGATCCTTTCGCCAACTGTAATGCACACGTACAACTGAAGTAGAACCCCAAATTCTTGGATGTCTTCTAGGGCCCCACATCATATCTCCCTTGTTTGTCTTTCCACCACCCCTCATCTTGTCCTTCTGTGCTTCTCTGCTTGTGCTCCAGCCAGCCTGGGCTCCTTCCTGTTCCTAGAACTTTCCAAATCTTCTTCTAAGGGATGTCGCCCATACAGTTCCCGAAGTCTGGGGTGTTCTCACCTCCAAGTGGCCTGGCTGGTTCCTTATTCTTTAGTGTCAGCTTAAATGTTCCTTAGAAAAGTCTTATCTGACTACACCCAATAGCCCCACCCCTGACTCCATTATTCTGTTCTGGACCCTTCCTCATTCTGTCACAGTCTTATTTCAACTTGAATTCTTTTGTGCGCTTGTTTACTGGCTTGTTGTCTGTCTTTCTCAGAACTCTGCCAAACTCCTTTAGCCTTGAATACCAAACTCTGCACAGTACCCAGGGCACAACAGGCCTTATAACTATTTATTGACTGAGTGAAGGTCAGCATCAAGTTTAATAATTATTTCAGATACAGAGAGCTAGAAAGATAATGGATTCGAGACCCGGCTTCACCATTTACTAGCTATGTGATTCAAAACAAATAGGTTTATTTCAAATGGCAGCGATCCACTGGTGACAGGGCGAAAATAACTTCTCTGATGAATTAGATATTACCATAGACTGGCTTCCACCCCAGAATCAGGTAATGGGGTTCCACTTAGAAAAACCAAGCATGTTGGCTGTAGCCAGTGTAATTCTGAGGGTAATAAATAATTAAAGCATCGCTCCTGTGATAAATAACACCAGACCTATATTCATTCAATATCTATTAAAGGCATCACTAACTATTTATTGATTTTTTTAAAAGACCATACTAATTAAATAAAAAGTTAGACCAAAGGAAGCAGCAAGCCATGGTGGAAAGAAATCCAGACACAGAAGCTGTGCCTGACACTTTACAAGAATAAGCAGGGAAAGGAAGTGAGACCTCTGTGAATCTGGGCTGCTGTGTGTGCATGTATGTGGGCGCGCACACGCACACGTACGAACATTTAAGCTACAACTGATAAAGTTCTTGAGAGAAGTAGTATGACTGGGTGGGTTGCTCGTGGGTTTTGCAATTCCACATACTTTGGGTAGAAAAGTCAACTATACCACACTCTAGCTGTATGCCACTGATTACATCATTTAACTTTTCTGAGCCTCTTTTTCCTTATCTGTAAAGTGGGGATAAAAGCCACTACCTCGTCTGGCTGTCATAAGAGTTAAAGATTATGGATATAAGATACATGGCAACAACTGGGCATGTGACACTGGTTGTCACTGTAACATTAGATACATGCTATGCAAGGGCAGCTAAGCTGGTGCATCGCTACAGGCTGTGGACCTATTGTGCCCTGGCAGGAGCCCAGCTTCTAGACTATTTGGAGGCCTGGCTGATGCTCATCCTGACCAGCAGTGCTCCCTCCCTCCCTCATCAGAGCCCATCCAGTGTGACAAGGACAAGGGCTCCCATTTGGCCTCTACTCCAGGTCTCCAGGGAGGCAGCACAGCAGGATGGGGGCTGGACAGCCCCTCTCCCCAGCCCGGGAAGAGCTCCAAGTTCCTTCTGCCTGAGACGTTGTGTAAACAGGAAGCTGGTGTTACTACAATTAACTTAGCCCCTGGCTCCTTAACAAGGGTGGTCACACCGGACTCTCAGGCAATGACACTCAATGTGAACATCAGAACCTTTGCAGAAAAAGAAAGTGGGGAACACTGGAGGCAACTGGGTTGATCAGAGTGTGGCCAAGTGGACAGGGAAGCCAAACAGCTGCCCGGAGCTGGGGTCAGCACAACAGAGTGGCAAGTCAAAGCCCATCACTCAGTCACTGTCGGCCATTCCTCACAGCAGGGATCACCTGATGCTTGACAAGGCGTCTGGATGGTGGCAGCACATTTTTGCAGGAGACACCCAGAATCAAGCCATTAGATGTTCTGGATTCCGACTTGTTCAGGATTCGAGTCCTCACTGTGGGCCCTGGAGCACACACCATCGCCTCTCTGAACGTTACTCGCCTGCACGGGAGTGACGTGACAATTCAGTGAGGCCGTGGATGTAGGATGCTACGCACCGCACTTCCCTCTGGAAATGATGTTGAGCATCACTTTATTTAATCCTCACAGCAGGACTCTCAGTGAGGACTGCCATCCCATTTTACAGACCAGAAAGCAGACTCGGAGAAGGCTGTCTGTCCCCTGACCATGGCCTGGGCAAGGCTGTGATCTCCACTGGGCATGCCTCCAGGTGCTCAGCTGGGGGGACTAGGACTGGGAGCAATGACCACATGGAAGCATTACAGTGATGCCAGTACTCCCTCTCTGTACTGGCCTCTGCTGTAGGTGCTACAAATAGTGGCACAATGTATAGCATTTTTCTAACCACCCTATGAGAACCTAAGGAATAGAGACCTTAAGTCACTGCCTCTCAAACTTCAGTATGTAAATGGATCATGGGAGATCTTCTTGAAATACAGTAAGTCTGGGCAGGACCCGAAGTTCAAGATCTCTAATAAACTCCCAAGTGACTTGGATGCTGCTGGTCTGAAGACCACACTTTGACTAACGATGGCTTAAGTGACTTACCCAAACTCACTCCCAGTTATGAAGGAGCAAAGACGAGACTTGAACCCAGGTCTCTGTGACTCCAGAGCCTCTGTTCTTTTCTCTACCCTAATAACTGTGATAGGCTTTACTGAGGAAGTGGCACTGCACAACACCCTGAAGGACTGCCCAAGAAGGTAACTCCCACCCCCAGCTGCTTTAATGGCTGGATGAGCCTCATTTTTGATGAAGATCATCTATTTACTTTCTAATTATGTACTTTGTTTCTTAAAAGCTGTTGGTATATGTAAGCAGGTGAACTGTCTCCCTTGCATCTGTCTTTCTTTACACATGCTTAGCAAATCTTTTTACTCATAAGGAGTGCAAACAAATTACAAACCCTGAGTTACCAAAGTGAAAATAAGAAGGATCCCTCGCCCAAGTACAGGACTGTGGATAAAAACCTAAAGGTACAACCTAGAAGGTGGAACTTGATACGTCACAAATGCAGAAGACTATGCTCTTGGTCACATTCACATCTAGAGCAAACTGCAGTTGGCCTCAAGTTCTTGTGGTTTTGTGCTTAACTGACCCGCTGCTTCAGAACTAAGCTAGTCTTAAGGTCAGAGAATGTTAAACCAGCCAAGGCTTTAAAAATATGCCATCTAACCTGGAGCCATAAAACTCTTAGAAGGAAACATAGACAGGAAACTCTCTGACATCACTCTTAGTAATATCTAATCTGTCTCCTTGGGCAAGGGAAACCAAAGAAAAAGGGACTGAATGGGACTATAGCAAACTAAAAAGGTTTTGCACAGTAAAGGAAACCACCAACAAAAGAAAAAGCCTACTGAATGGGAGAAGATATTTACCAATGATCCATCTGATAAGAGGTTAACATCCAAAATCTATAAAGAACTCATACAACTCAATACCAAAAAACAAACAAACAAACAGATCTAATTAAAAAATGGGCAGAAAACCTGAATAGACATTTCTCCAAAGAGGACATACAATGGCCAACAGACATGAAAAGATGCTCAATGTCACTAATCATTGGAGAAATGCAAATTAAAACCACAATGAGATATCAGCTCACACCTGTCAGAATGGCCATTATTAATAAATCAAGAATGTGGAGAAAGGGAACCCTTGTGCACTGTTGGTGGGATTACAAATTGGTACAGCCACTATGGAAAACGATTTGGAGATACCTCAAAAAATTAAAAATAGAACCAGCAACTCCACTCCTGGATATTTATCCAAAGAAATCCACAACACTTATTTGAAAAAATATATGCACCCCTATATTTACTGCAGTGCTGTTCACAAGTGCCCAAATAACAAAAGCGACCTACGTGCCCATCAGTAGCTGACTGGGTAAAGAAACTGTGGTACATTTATACAATGGAGTATTATTCTGCCATAAAAAGAATGAAATCTTACCATTTGCAATAACATGAATGGACCTAGAAGATATTATACTAAGTGAAATAAGTCAGACTGAGAAAGCCATAGACCATATGCTCTCACTTACACGTGGAAATTAAAACAAACAAACAAACAAACAAAACAGAAACAAACTCATAGATACGGAGAACAAACTGATGGGTGCCAGATGGGAGGGGGGTTGGGGGGATGAGTAAGAAAAGGTGAGGGGATTAGGAAATACAAATTGCTAGTTACAAAGTAGTCAGAGGGATGTGAAATACAGTATGGGGAATAGAGTCAATAATGTTGTAAAACCCATGTATGGTGTCAGATGGGCACCAGACTTATCAGGAAGATCATTTCTTAAATTATATAAATGCCTGACCACTGCACTGTACACCAGAAATTAACACCAAATAATATTTACTGTCAGCTCTAATTTTAAAATGTATATATCATCACAAGGTGTAAAGTACAGCATAGGGAATATAATCAATGGTATTGTAGTAGCTACAGATGTTATCAGATGGGTAGTCACTAATACAATAATATGAGAACAACAAGAGTCAAGTATTGCAAGGAGGAGATGATAGAATAGACGGGCAAGGTGGTCCAGTGGTAGAGAGAATGGACGATGAAGCCACACTCGAACTTAATCTTGGCTCTCCCACTTCCTTCTCAGAAACCCTGGGCAGGTTTCTTACCATCTCTGCCTTAATTGCTACACCTATGAAATTAAGATTTTGATGATGATAATAAAAGGGCTCCCTCATAGGATTCAGTGTGCAAATTAAATGAGTTAATGTCTATAAAATTCTTAAAACATCTAAGTTCTGCCTAAGTACTTGCTGTTACTTAGACAATATAATCATGTTCATAATTTACATGAATATCCAAAGTATTCAATAGCCTAGTCACTAGAACTAATAACAAGGGAGTCCAGCAAGGTTTCCTGATGCAACGTCAACATAAAAGGATCGATGGCATTGCTTTACACTTGCAGTGATCAGTGCAATCACGTAACAAAAAGAACAAAAGAGGAGACATCGGCCTGTCCAAGCTGGAAAGATGCTGGAAGCATCTGATTCCGAGAAATCAGAAAATGAGTTAAATTCAGAGGTGAGGAGAGAAAAAGGGATGATGTTGAAAAGCGAGGTGCTCTGTGTTTACTCAGTGGAGATAGAAAAGAGAGAACAGATGGTCTCAGATTGCATTTCACGTCTGGGGCTGTTTCCAGACCAGCAAAGCTCACAAGGCCAGTGAGCATGTCAGTGACAGGGACCGGTCCTCACTGTCCCCAGTGCAGAGATCATAAAAGGAAATGTGCATTTCTTATCTCACTGCTTTCACTATCCCTGAAACCTCACCCACTCCGCCCCGCCACACCCACGGCCTCTTGTCTTTCCACGGTGAGGCAATACCTTTCCCCTTAGCCATGGGACACGCTCCTTATCTTTCAAGACCTATTTCCAATGGCCCCTCCTTGGCAAACTCTTCCCTTGCCCTCTCATGCAGAGTCTAAATCACCCTGCCTTGCTCTCTGCCCAAATTACATTTGTATTTGGGTGAAAAGAGACTGGAAATCCCCAGCAGACATTTCTATTCACCAACTAATTGCTCGATTTACTCCCCGCCTTTCTTCAGATTAAACCGGAGAGATCCAGAATGTATCTCCTATTTCTTTCAGAGAAGGCATAAGTATTTGGGATGACGCCAAACTTCCCAGACCCCAGGCAGGAGAATTCTCCCCTGAACATGTGTGACCAACTCCCAGATGAGGATTTGCAGAATGTTCTTAGCTGCACAGGAACTCAAGGGAAAAGGTCTTCAGAGAGGAAATGAGGTAAACACAGAAATAGAGACACAATGTTGTGTTAAATCCTGTTTCCCTAGGAATTTGGACTCAGATGTTTGCAAAGTTCTGTTCAACGACAAGAGCAGAAAATAATGAACTATTCCTGGGCAATCCAAGGAAGATATGAAATGCCAAGGGATGTGCTCAGCTTATTCTGATGCTGCAGACGCCTGGGCCATGTTTAGCAAATCCAAAATAAAAACTGTTTTGGCTTTAACAGAAAAAGCTGAAAACGGTGCAAGATGATACTTTCAGCACCAAAAACTGGTATCACCTTGCTTTTTGAGTTAAATGACTAATCTACAAAGATACAGATCCCAAGATTCAGCTATTCAAAAAGTCTCCCCATTCCCTTCAGTCACTCATTCAAAAACTATCAAACAACTCTAGAATGTCAAGTGAGGTTGCGGAGATGCAGCACTGGACCTTGCTCAGCCTACAGTTCAGCGGTAGGATCAGAAACTAACTAACGCGCAGTGGAGTTAAAATTACGATCGGTGTGATGAAAGAGGTACAGGGGACAATAAGTGTGTAATTGAGGCAGTTCACAGATGAGGAGAGAGTACACAGGGACAGTCTCCCTGAGCAACAAGATTGAATGGGAGACTGAATCATGAGTAGATTCATGCAGGTCAAAAGTGGGGTCAAGAGCACTGCAGGTCATCATAGTAGCGTGTAGAAAATCGCTAAGGTGATAACAATAGCCAAGATATGGAAACAACCTAACCTGTAAGATATATAAATACACACACACACACACATACATGTGTAGATATGGATATATATGTGTATGTATGTATGTATACACACGATGTAATATCACTCAGTCATAAAAAGAATAAATTCTTGCCATTTGCTGTAACATGGATAGAGCTAGAGGGCATTGTGCCAAGGGAAGGAAGTCAGACTGATAAAGATAAATTTGATCTCACTTATATGTGAAGTCTAAAAACAAACAAAACCGCGATGCACTCACAGAGACAGGAAACAATCTGGTAGTTACCAGAGGGGGCAGGGGTTGAAAGGTGGGTGAAATAGGTGAAGTTAAGAGCAACAAATTTCAGTTATAAAATAAGTCATGGGGATGTAATGTACAGCATAGGGAATACGGTAACTAGACTTACTGTGCTAATCATTATATATATATACATATATATATATATAATCACTATAATGACCTGAAACTAATAAGATATTGTATGCCAATTACACTTCAATTAAAAAAGAAAAAAGACTGAAAGGTGGGAGGGAGTTTGACAACTCCAGGAACTAAGGGAAAGTCAGCACAGCAGTAACAGCAGACCGGGTGGAGTAGCCCAAGCTGAGGTTGGTCGTCAGCCAGAAACCGGATCTGTCCCGGCCTTATGTTAATGACGTGGACTTTATCCTGAGGGCACTTAAAGCAACTGAGCTGGAGGGTGATGTGGTCAGAATTTGCATTTGAGAATTGCTTCCTAACAAGGTCCTATTCCAATGTTTAACTCGGGTTCCCTGTCCTCACTGAAGCCCCCAAACCACTCCTTCTCACACACACGTATCTCAACTTTATCACCTTATGTGATACCTATTGTTCTTCGCCCACACCCCAACTCTTTAAAATTATCCTAGGAGCACCTTATACTGTGTTATTTTTTCAGTGTTAACAGCCTCGCCTTTTAATGAGATGTGAAATTTCCTTCAGAAGAATAAGCACCAACTCTTGGGTTAGAAAACAACCTAGCAATCAGTTTCCCTAAATAGCCATGAAATTTAAAAATGACCTTGAAACATTTGTGAGCGAAGAGATTCTGTTTTCTCTGCTTGACTACTTCTCAGGGACGGGGCACTTCCTACCTCTGAGATCTCTGAATGAAATACTCCACTTACGGCTCTGCTTCTGTGGTATTACATTGCACGAGAATATTTCCACACAGTGCCTTTCTCAGCCCTTCTCCCACTGGAAGTGAAGACGTCCACTTCTCACCCACTCGAATGCTTCCTCCGCACAAACAGCCGTGTGGCATTTCCCACACTCGGTTCTCATAAACCTCTTTGTGATGATTTGCATTATGCCAACTTAAGTGGCACGACACTTCCCAGAATTCCCTTCACTGAATGCTTCAGAATGAACATGGGCCAGAAGACACATTTTGCATGACTTTGGGAAGCAAAACTGAAGTAGTATCCATATTCTTTAGATATCTGGAGCATCATTACAGGGTTCAAGGTGCTCTTGCAGCTTTTTTTTTAATTTAGTTTTCAATTACTGTTGACATATATTATTTTTAGGTATACGAAACAATATTAAACATGTATATACCTCGCAAAGTGATAACCCCAATAAGTCTATTACCCAGCTGACACTTGTAACTTTTGATAACTAATTTTATGTGTCAAGTTGACTGGGCCACAGGAACCCAGACATTTGGTCACACATTCTTCTGGGTGTGTCTGAGGGTGTTTCTGGATGAGATTCACATTGGAATCGGTAAACTGAGTAAAGCAGATCACCCTCCCCAATGGGAGTGGGCTTCATTCAATCAGCTGAAGACTTGAATAAAGCAAACGGGCTAATCCTTCCTTGAGTAGGAGGGAAGGATCTTGCTCCTGCCCGATGGCTTTCAAGTTGGGACATCAGGCTTCTACTACTCCCAGGCTCAAACTGAAACTTTGGCAGCTCTTCCTGGGGTCTCAAGTCTGCTGGCGTTCAGACTGGAGCAATGTCATCCAACTCTCCTGAGTCTCCAGCTTTTTGACAGCGGATCTTGGGACTTGTCAGCCTCTGTCACCCCAGAAGCCAAAGGCATGTCCATATATACTGTTGGCTCTGTTTTTCTGGAGAACCCTAATACATACTCCTTATCTGCTGGCTCACCTGCATGGTGTGGGATTGCAGCCAGGCCACATCCTCCACCTTTAATGAATCTCTTGTTTTAGCTTGTTTCCTAGGACAGGTGTGTGTTTGGCTGGGACAAGGAATGTCAGCCTCCAGCCAAGTTGAAGGCTCAAGGCAGTGAGAAACTAGCATGGCTTCCAGTCTCTCCTCTAGGAGTCTCACTCGTGCTCATTTCTTCAGTCTTCCTCCATTCTTTGTTCATCTTCACCTCCCAGCGACCTGCCCTATGACCTCAGCCTCCATCACCAGACACAGAAGAGCCTCACACAGACTATTAACCAGCTCCCAAGATTGTGGAAGGTCCTGCCCCTGTAATAAATATTCTGCTTCTCTGCTCAAACCTTGACTGATGGACCCTTCATTAGATTCCCTTAATGCATAAAGGCCAATGAACTGCACGTGCATTAGAGAAGGTCCTGTGTGTTATGAGCCCCTTACCTTCTTCCATCATTTTACACTTCTCTGCTCTCACACTCTACTCTTCAGCCATGATGGCCTTTTATTTTCCTGTTCCTTAAATATACAGGGTCCGTCACAAACGATGCCCCTTTTTTTGTCAACTGGTAATCCATACCAAAATCATTAGCATCTAAGGCTGTTAACATAACAATATCACAACTACATTAACATAACTACTTTTAAAAGGGTGTTACTTCTGCCAGACCCTGTATATGCTTTAATGGCCTCCATGTTTCAGAATACGCTGGTCTTTCTGCCTGAAATAATCTCGCTTTTGGTCACCTTCTGCACCACTCAGGTCTCAGCACAAACATAATTTCCCAGGAAAGTCTCTAAAGAATCTGTAAAATTAGGAAACTGTCTCCTTATAGCACCCTATAGCATACTTCCTTACAATCGTACTGACTTATGTAGACATTTATAGAATTTTAAATATTTGTCCTCCTAAGCAGTCATGTCTATTCTTGCTTACTGCAGCGCCTCACAGCAACCTACCCATTCAGTGCCCAGCACTGAGAGAACAACGGTGGGTGGCATCGTCTCCCTGGTAGGCCTCTCCTGTCCTGGGTGAACCAAAACTCCATCCTTCAGCTGTGCGTGATGAGTTCTGCGTGTCCCTCTCTGTCCATCATGAACACATCCTGGACTTACTGGTTATATTTTGTTGTTAAAAATTTCATGATGAGAACTGGATCTTTTACTTCCCAATTAACTGAATCTTCCAACCAATCAAATTGGTAAATTTTTCATCAAAAAAGTATTTTGGCAATTTACTCAATCCAAACTCACAAGTTACTCAGGAACTCTGCCTAGTACATCCTACCTAGATGACCACCTTGAATAGTAGCCATGTTAACTTCCTCAAAAATTTTATTAGAATATTACTGCATTGCCTGTTTCTCCAGTGATTCAAAAATGTGTTTTATGGAGGAACATGCAAGAAACATTACTATGGCTCCATCCACAACCATTTTAATAGTTTATGACTATTCAGAACGATTGTATTATATTCCTTCTATTTTAATTTTTAATTGTAATGCCTGAATTCCATATAATTTAATTTCTTTTTTTTACTCTGAGAGTGCTACTGGGAGGGGTAGAATTGAGTAAAAAGTTTATAATTTCAGATATTTTGAAAGAAGAAAAAATTGTATAACCCTTTCAACATGTCTTCCATTTTTCAGTTTTTCCCTCACTTTGATTCCTTATACTCATGTTTCAAGGGATTTCTTTTAAAAAATAAAAAAAAGGGAAAAAAGGAGGGAGGGGGAAGCAATTGCTTTCTACACATTAACCACTGGGGAGTTATAAAAAAAACTTCCAGATGGGAAATATATATGAAAAATCTCATCTCAGTGAAAAATAAATCCTGCAAATAGAGGCATGTAATGAAACACCTAATTCACTCCAACTATACTGGTCGTATTGCTGCGATATTATAATACCAGATGACTCTTTTAGCACCATGGACAGCAGCTGGCCTTCCATCAGAAATGCCTAAAATGAGTGCAATGCTATTTTCCAACAGAAATTTGGCTAGTATTTGAAGTCTATTGCACGGCATACTCCTCATAGCTATGCTCAGCAATTAGTGATTTTTTAATAAGACATTTTAAAACTATTTTATTGTATTTATTCTCCAGAAATTGCTCCTTCAAGAGTCATCCAATTGCAACATCAGAATTCATTTTCCCAGTCTTCAAATGTTGTGACCTCTCTGAAATTTTGGCACTAACAATTATGTCCCTTGTAGAGGAATTTTCTTCCCTTTAGCTTCTTTCTCCCACAGCCATAACAAACCATGGTGAGTCTGCATGCAGCCTCTTTCTCATTTTTAACTCCTTTCTATTTATTTTTATCTCCTAAATGCATTTGTCTTTCCCAAAGCATGTCATTTTCATTATTTTCCGCAGCCCAGGTACTCTTTCCTTTGGAAGTCTTTTCCAGTTCCACAGCTTCCATCGTGACCTCTACACTGAGGACTCCAAAATCTCCTTTCCTATCTTTGAACATCCTCCTAAGTGTCATTGCCACATTTTCAACAACATGCTAGATCTTTTCAACTGGGTGTGGCTGACATATTAATAGCAATATGTCTAAAATGAAACTGATATTTCTCCCCAAAACCTGCATATCTTCCTCTGTTTTGCATTTATGGGTTTTTCCTGTATTTCCCTCCTTTAATAAACTCATTTTTGTGCCTAAAAGTTCTTCTTCACTTCCTTCACTCACATCTAGACAAGTGGCAAGTCATTTCATGTGACTCCATAATAAGAGTGGCCATGTTAACCAAAACAATTCATCACTTACCTAGATCCAGTTCCCAGGGGAAAGCAAACATGTGTCTTCCTTACCACATTTCATTGTTAAATGGGACTTGTGTCTGGCTCACAAAAGCTCCTTCTGCCCATTTCAATGCTTCTCTCCTATTTCAAGGTTCAGTTCCTCTTGCCTGTCTCTTATAGGAAGTCAGCGTAGTAGAAGGAACACAAGCCAAGAAACTTCACATTAAAAATGTGAGTTTTAACACTGCCTTTCACACTATCTCAATGTGAATTCTGGTGGCATCAAAGTCGTCCCAGGTATAGAAACAAAACTACCACAGGTTTGTTGTGAGAATGAAATGAGTTCACATAGCAAAGTGATTATCCAAGCTTCTAGCACACAGTAGGACTTCCACAAATATTAGTTTCCTTCCCTTTCCTATCCTAACATGGATCTCTTCCAGTCTTTCCATTCTAATCCATATGAAGCCACACTGCCAAATCGATCTTTTTATACCGCTCTTCCAAGAGTTCTGTTATGGTCCCACTGACTGTAAAATAACATTCCAAGCCCTTAATTCAGCATTCAAAGGTTTCAGTTAACTGGTCCCAGTCTATACGTCCAACCTAACTGCCCACTCCACTTTATGGAAATTGCAGTAAATACAACCCTAAACCTCACACTTTCTAACATCAGGCCTAGTTCATGCTGTTTTTGTTCATTTTCTGAAAATCGGAAATGCCCTTTGCATCTCCAAATCCATGATTTAAGACCCAGCTCAAAAATCTACCTCCTTCATTATTATATCCAGGATTCCTTAGCTAACTACGCTCTCCTTGTACTCAAAATTTCCAGAGTTATTTAAATGTTTTTCACATGCCACTGAATCGGTTTTACTTCACTGACCTCATATTTATGATAGTCATTTCATATTCCCTATAGACCTGCATGTGCTTTAAATACAGGAAGCACATGATAACCATCTCCACATTACCTACAGTACCTAACCTAATGCCTTTTGCATTATAAGTGTTCAATAAAAATTTAGGATAGTGTGAATATTGTGTCAATTATCTTTACATTTATTCACACCATCTCATTAGCAAGGATCCCTTGTAATTTAAAAAAAGGTCCAAACAATGAAGCATTTGAGGCATAACATCAGTGATCCTCTAACAACTCATATGAGTTAGAAGCAAGTCTAATAACTTGAGGAATAAACTCTTGCTGCCCTTCTCAGGTCAGGATGGCTCTGGCTCCGGTTGGCTATACGTGGACTTAAGTCTCTCTGCTCCCTCCCTACCCAATTACCTGAAGTAGACTTCGGTTAACTAGACACATTCCCCAACCTTGAAGCCAGATGCAAACCCAGTGACTAATAACAATGTGGTAAAGGGGAAGTGTGTTTGCTTTTTCCTACGGGGAATGAAATCTAGGTAATGAATTGCTTTGTTTAGCATAGAAAGTCTCATTATAGCCTTTATTTTTGAAATGTCATTGGACACAATAGAAGCAACAAGCTCTAGGGATGAAGTACCAAGTTATTAAACTCATTATCCCAACTGTCCTAATAATCTTCCCTGCTCCACTCCTGCCCTGTCGTTCTAAGGGGAGTGACAGTGTTTGGTCGGAAGGAAGATTAATTGGGCCGGAGGCCTGGGTAAGTCTGATTTATGAAACCTGGGTAAAAGAAGTTCTCTTGAGACAAACTTAGACTGGGACTCAGATTGGCTCTCCAGAGTGAGGAATATTCTGTAACCAACCAAATCCCATAGGATTACATTCGGTCTGTGTATTTCAAGTAACCTCATGATTTCCAAAGGTCCACAGGCACAGGGATGAGGGCCCTCGTTGCTATGATTATTAAGAAAGGTAAATGTAACCAACAAGTATGTGCAGTTAAAGGAGGCGGAGGAAGACAAGGAGGAGAGGGAAGCATTACCTCACCCTGAGACAAAGGCTCAGCCCATCGCCTCTTCTTTCCTGCGCAGGTGCAGGCAGCAAAGACCAAGAGGGCCTGCCTACTGGACAGTGACTGACCGCATGAGAAATCCAGAAGATTAGGAGAAGCTCTGAAACCCTTTTGCTGAGACCTTTGCAGCTAGATGAATAATCCATGGGTCCTAGATGGGCCTCCACTTTGTCTCTGTCCTGCTTTCTTTGGGTCCGGGAAATTCCTTCCGTGTAGGGAATGCATTTAATGCAGGAATGAGCAGACGCGACACGGACTGGGGGCACCAGGCCTTGAGGTTCTTCCCAGGTGGCCCAGGCCTATCTCTGGGAAAGGAAGCCAGATTCCAAAGCACATCCTCCAAGACAGGCTATAAAATGTTTGGTTTCCCCAGAACTTGTCTTGCAGGGGAGCCCGGCGGTCAAAAGATAGGCTCCAGAGACAGCCTTCTAAGCTTGGAATCCTGCATCTGCCACCCATCAACTGGGTGGCCTTGGTCAGATCACTTCACCTGTCTGTGCTTCAGTTTCTTCAGCTGGAACATGAAAATGATAACAGCAACCTACTTTTGTGAGCTGTTGAGAGGATTAAATAAGTAATTCGTGAAAACCATCTGGGACAGTATCTGGTCCTTAGTAAGTTCTAGTAAATGTTTGCTTTTATCAGTTATTTCCTTGCTCATTGTTCCTTGATAGTATTTGGTTGGAGTTCAGCAAGACCCAGGTACAAAATAATCCTCCAGCAGAAATTCTTATTACATCTGGGATGGAATTAGCCTTACTTAATGTTGTGGGTATGACTTCTCCATAGGTTTATTAAATCAAAATTTATTCACAAATTTTAGACGCGGCATAACTTGCATTTTACTCAGGAGGCATGTTGAGGTTCTCTCCCTTGCAATCAGCACCAATTAAAGGATGGTCCTTGCAAACAGAAACAGAAACAAGGCCCTAATGCATAAATTGGTAACAGCCCATCCATTCTGTGGACATATGGGCTTTCGCTGCAATCTCCTTCTTGGAAAGTGATTCATAATTAAACCATTTTACTTTCCTAGAAAATATTTTAAGTTGTGTTGACTTGAGTCACAATATTTGGAAAGCACCACTTAGAAAAACAAATTGTATTGTAAGCAAGGAAATGAAGGCTACCAGGCATTAAAAACAGCAGAGGGGTGGACAAGTAATCAAAGGACGTGGCCAGTAATATATACTTAGTATGTATGGCCTTCAAGGTACCTAAATCCTCATTTCCTTAATTATCATGACAATTAGGCCAGTTTCTGGATTAATGCTAGATAATGTGGGTAATGGTGACGGAAGCCTCTTTCCTGAGGGCAGATTTACACTCTCATCTTGGCAGAACCAACTATTTGCTTTGTGATTGTGGAAACATTTGGAGAGAAACATTAATTTTCCATCCATTAACTTTGGTGGATATGAACACCCAGAGGGAAAAATGTGTAAAGCTGCTTAACAACCTTTGGACTGTTAGGAAGGTACAAATGTTTTGAAAACATTTTTCTTTGCAAAGGAAAAAAAATAGAAAAGGAAAAGCAACCATTCAATCAGGGAATATTCTGTTTTAGAGTTTCTGTAAATACTTGCACCACCTCAAAATGCAGCATTTTTCTGTAGGCCTGACCTGTTTGGCTTCTTCACTACCTAGGTATAAATTAACCTGATGGTCCAAATATTGACTAGCAGGACTGCTCTTTTTAATTACATATTGTTCTCTTCTGCAAGCCAGCTACATTATGTTAATAATGACTGAGCAAAGGAGAAAATGGTGGGTTGAGAAGAGAGAAGGAAAATAAGTGGGTGAAACAATAAAAGTGATTTTATTTTTTCTATCACAACCTTTAGGATAGCTAAAGCTAAGTTGAAAACAGCCGCGTCTTGGAATTGAACTTGTGTACACTGGAAGAGAAGAAGCTATGGTGGGGGAAGATGGGGTGACAGAGGAAGGTCAAATGATCTCTGTGTTCTGGGATAAAATTGACCAAGGCGGGGGTGAAGCTGCACGACCCTAAATATGATTCATTCCACCAACAAATAAACAGAGCGTCATGAAGCAGCTACGATTCACGTACACTAATCCCCACACCAGACCTAAAGGATACTTAGCTGAGAAAGACAGATGTGGCCCCTGGTTTCCTATAGCTTACAGTTTAGTGGGGAACATGAAAATTGAATAACATGCCATAAAATCATAACAATGATGACCAGGACTACAGAGAAGAGAAGAAACTGCGTGAGAATGTGGACAAGGGTGACCTGGCCCAGCATGGAGACTGGGCATGCTTCTCTGAGGAATTTGAGGTCTAGGCTTTCTTCAGTGTGATTGAATGTGTGGGTACATGTGTGGGGCGATCCATGCAAAGGCAGGGAGGCAGAAAGAAACTTCACATGTGGAAAATCCAGGAGGTGGAAGAGAGTGGGAAGAGAAGGGGTCTGAGAAGGAGGCGGACCCAAGATGCAAGGCCCTGTAGGTCAGTCAGGATAAGGATTTGGAATCTGGAGACTCTGGGGTGGGAAGGATATAAGCAGGAGAGAGCCATGCTCATATCCAAGTGTTGAAAAGAACTCTCTGAGCACAGTGCACTCAGTGAATCTGAGCGAGCAATAGCTGGAATGAGAAGGCGGGTTAGGAGGCGGCGGCATGGTCCAGGAGCGAGATGATGGCCACAAGGGAAGGAAAATGGCCACAGGGATGGAAGCAAGTAGAAAAGGTGGGGGAGATAGGAAGAGAAATCTGGGACCTGGTGCCGGTGAAGGGGTGGAAAAGCCTCCCCCTCCACGCTGCCCCATTGTCTCAGAAATAGAAGTAGGTTTGGTTTTCCTTTGGAAACTGAACATATTCATGACTTTTACCCAAGCCTTTTCCTTACCCACACGTTATTCTGCCACCACAACATACCAGGAGGCGGGTGCTCAACACGCTAGGCAGTATTATAACTCACGTCCCGTTTCCTTTTGCTTCCCGTAGTTGGTACTAAATTAAGTCAACTCCCTGGTATCAGGAATGGCCAGGAAAAGCAAAGCCCTGGGTAGCAGAGAAATGTAAAGCATGCCCTCTGAGGCCTCCCGGTTTTCATAGGCGTGGCCCACGACACGCGTGAGAGCAAAGCCGTGATAGGCTCTGTCTGCAGCCGGTCATGCTGCTGGATGTGAGGCCTTGGACAAGTCACCAGGCTTTCAGGAAAGAGAGAAGTGGAGGACAGGGATCTGGGGAGTCAAAGCCACAGGTTTTGTTTGTTTTGTTGGGTTTGTTTCATGCTTTTTGTTTTGTATCACGTGCGCGTGAAATCACACGATTCTTGTCCTCTTCCTTCTGGCTTATTTCGCTCAGTATAACACTCTCAAGATCCATCCATGTTGTCGCAAATGGCAATATTCCATCTTTTCATGGCTGAATGGTATTCCATTGTGGGGAGGGGTGGGGAGGGGAGGAGAAGAGGGCAAAGGAGGTCAAACGTATGGTGACGGAAGGAGACCAGACTTCAGGTGGTGAGCACACAATAGAGGACTCGGATGTCCTATTCTAAACTGTACGCCTGAAATTATGCAATGCTATTAATCAATGTTATCCCAATAAATTTAATTTTAAAAAATAACTATGGGTATAAAACCCTGCTCTAATTGTATAAGTGTGTGAGCCTGAGCCTTTTCCTTAACTGCTTTGAGACTCTAATCCCATCTGTGAAAGGAAGATGGAAATGCCCACTTCACCTGATCCTTAAACGAAATCGGACAAGTGAGGTACTGAGCAACTTACCTGTAATGATTACTTTCCTATGAGTTTTGTTTCCTCATCTGTATGCTGAAGACAGTAATACTTCTCCTACTTCATGTTGTTGTAAGGGTGCTACAATTGAATGCAGGTGAAATGCTTTATAATTTTTAAAGAAATTATGAATGATCCATCCTTTTTAGTATTGGTATGCTATTATTTTATTGATGAAATACTAGAACTGAGCCTCCTCACCATTGTTTTTAGGCAGTAATCAAGCGCTCCAGAATTCTGTGGTTCTTTTTAGTCTGTTGCTACATCACAGCTAAACTGTAGAAGTGGCTAGAGAAGGTTTGTGGAATTGAGTTACATCCACACCAACCCCGGGGCATATTCATGGAATCTATATTTTCAAGATAAATCCAAGTTACCAGCTCGTTGACTTGTAACCTTTCCTTTTCATTTTGATATAAAAACAGAATGCAGATAGGGCAGACGCATTCTTGCCAGGTAATAAAGGGTCCAGGCTATGGAATGGCAGGTGAACTAGCTTCTATTCTATTGTCCATGTGCAATTACTATAGTCTATAAAATATCTCTACTGAATGCATACCTGTAGATATGGACATGTCTAACTTATTATTCTGTCTATTCGCAGACTGGTTGAAGGGCCTTTTTTGACAATTAGGGGTCACTGTGTGGACAGGTTTGAAAGGAATTGACCATGTGTCCCAATTATCCCTCCCACAGCTATACAGTGCCTGGAATTTAATCATTAAAATGAATTCCGCTGGGCCTTTACAGGGTTTCCGTGACAGAAGTAATAAGCTGAAAGTACCTTAGAGATCATTTGATCTACCTTCCTTATTTTGTAGGTAACAAAACTAAAGCCCTACAGGAAGGTCTTTCCTCCCCTGCAAGGTCAAATGCTAAATTCGTGACCCGGCCCGGTCTAAACATCCAGTCTCTTGGCATCCTGACTGGCAAGGTTCTTCCTGACCAAACCACTTTCCTGGTGCTCGGCGGTCCCAGGAACCCCGAGAGAAGCCTCCACCTGCGTTCGTCTCGGGAAAGTCGGAACTGCAGCTTACCCTCTGACTATTTTTGGTGCCCCAACTGTCCTCGGGATGAAGTAGAGATGCTGAGGTTTTATGTTTCTTTAAAAGAGAGAGCCCAACTTGCTGAAACACAAAAATTTAAAAATCACAACTATAACAGCTTTTATAAAGGAGACTACCTGGCAGAAAATTCATTCCCCTGAAGAGGAAATGGGATTAAATAAGTGTTGAGGCAAAGGCATGAATCAGCAGGGGTCGTTTTTCGGACGGGGAAGGGGACGGGCTGTTTGCGCTCTGCGGGACGAGACCCCATCTTGCCTGTGCATGGAAAATCAAGTGGGGGCTGCAGAGAACTGTCAGTAATTGGGGGCCGGGCGGGGGCGTACCAAGTAGTAAAGGCTAAGACGAGCTGAGAACTCTGTCTACAGGACCTTTCATTCTTGCAGCAACTCTATCGTGTCCACGTCCTTGGTATCCCCATCTCGCAGATGACAAAACTAATGCTCAGAAACTTGAGCAAAGTCACAAAGCCAACGGGTGCCAGAGGAGAATTTCAAACCCAGTCAGTCTGACCTCCAAAATCCCAGTGAACAGATTCCGAATCAACAGTCACGCACCCTCCTGTCTTCTAACCCTAAGGCCAGTGGTAACAAACCATTCCACGCTTGGCAAAGCCCCAAAAGTCCTGCGTCTCAGTGGCTTCGTCTAGTAAATGGGCGTTGTGAAGCTAAGAATGAGCCGTGAGTGTGCAAACATTGATAGGCAGATGCAGTGTGACATAAATGGGACCTTTAATCATCGTTGTGATCTTTCTGCCATACCTGTGGGCACACCTCACTAAGAATAAGACGGACAGAGGAAATCGTGTTCAATGTACATTTTGAGGATAAATTAGCAAATCCTCTGAAAGGCTTTTTATAAGGGTCATTAAGTAATAATGAGTAATGGCTTCTGGAGGAAGAGGAGTTGCATATAGGTATTATTAAATAAATTTCAAAAACACTTAACTCACAGGAAAAATATCCAATTTATAAGTGAGCTATAACTGCATTACAGGAAGGAAATTGCGTTTTCCTTGGTTATACAGACTGACCCACAAGATCTGAAGGAGGGGCACCTCGGCTCTGCTCCCAACCAACCGTGTGACTTGGATAAAATCAGTCTGCCTCTCGGAACCTGAGTCCCCTCACCTGTCACCGGATTAAACACTGGCTCGGGTCTGTGCAAACCAGTTCTACACAATGCACCAGCTCATTCTGGTGATCTCCACTTAGCCTGAAACAGACACATATGTTTGTCACCACTGCAAAAGAGGCAGCCCACCAAGGTCTGAAGGGGTCCCTGGGACAAAGGAGACGACAGTCCTGTTGTGCTAATTACAGGTGCAGAGGGACTGCAAAGCCCCCCTGGAGAGCCAGTGACTTGGAAGAGTTTCTTGTCCATGGTCATTTTTCAATAAAAATATAAAAGCATCTCAATTCATCTCACCCCTTATTACTTTCTTCCCACAGAACTGAAAGGCAAGACCAAGGAGCAGCATTGTCAGGGGTGAACTGTGAGGCAAGGAAGCAAAGCATCTCTGCACGCTGCAGAGAGCTCCGCGGTCTTCCCAGCAGGTCCAAGCGGAAGTGGGAAGGGGAGGGGAGCACAGCCGCACCCCCCTGCTCCAAAGACACCACTCCTGAAATCGTCAGTGCAGGGAGACCAGACAGACCGCAGACCCCAGGACAACAGGAGTCCACACGTCCGGGCCCCTTTCCCGCCTGTCCCCTTTCCGTACCCATCTCCTTCTTTCCCGTGTCACCCCGACTCCCTGGTCCGCCCCCTGCTTCTCACGTTGTGTGTGTCCCCCTCCCCATCCTTCCCAGGACGCTTCTCTCTCTCCCTGCTCCCCGCTCTCTCTCTCCTGTTCTCCTCTCCCCGCCTCGCTCCCTCCCTCCCGGGCCTCTGTCTCTGAACTCGGCACTCCTAGGAGGCTCTTCTCCTTCCTTCACCTCCTGTATCTCAGGCCCCTCTATCTCGTTGTCTTCATGCTGTAATTGCTGCTGTCTGTGATACTGCTGCATTTTTTTAAGGTGACGCTTCACCTAAGACACTTATTGTTGATGGCAGTCAGTGAGTCCATATGGTGATTCGTTAGAAAGCATTTCCTTTATTGATATTTTAACCAGCACAACTGGGGGATGAGAGAAGGAAAAGGTGGTCGCTGCCCAGGTGGGACCAAGCACGCCTATGTTTAAACAGAGTCTAATGGCCCTCCCTGTGAATCCTACACCCAAGGGTCTACAACCCACTGTGTTCTCCTCTCATGTGGAGCCCAAAGTCCCAGGATTTCATTTTTTCATTGGCAACATGGAGAAGGGAGCTCATCTCACCCCACAATAACACAGTGTTAGCTGTTAATGCATGCCCTGAGAATGACCAGGAGTCCCTACCTTTACCCACAGATAACTCACAGATAGAGTCAGACACACGGATCTTAGGTGACTGGGCAACAACAGAAGAACTCTTGGGATTGGCACAGTCCGACAATGCTGGCCTGGAGAGTGATCTGCCTCTGGCATCCAGACTTCTAATTTAAAAAATGACTCTGACGGTTGCCAGATGGGATGGGGTTGGGTGAAAAAGGGGAAGGAATTAAGAAGTATTATACAAATTGCCAGTTATAAAAACAGTCATGGGGATGTAAAGTATAGCATAGGGAATAGAGTCAATAATATTTTAATAACTGGGTATGGTGTCAGATGGGCCCTAGACTTATCGGGAGACACTTCATAAATTATATAAATGTCTAACCACCGTGTTGTACATCTGAAACTGATACAATATTGTATGTCAACAGTAAGTGAAAAATTAATTTTTTAAAGAAATGACTATCATTTACTGAATGATATGTATGAAGAACCCTGCTAGAATGTTTTTAATTCATTATCATGTTTTACCATTAAGAAGACCCTGCAAAGGAAGCATTATTTTCCTCATTGTATAAATGATAAACCTGAGGCTGCCCAGTCACCCCTCATTGTTCCTGCCCCAGAGGCCTCCAGCAGGGGAGCTCTTCCTCAGGCTGGGAGACCACCCTTGCGACCTTTTGTGTCCAGTCTACAGTCTTGGGATTCAGACAGGTTAACTGAGTAGCTGAAGGTCACCCCACAAGCCCAGGCCAGTTCCCCCCTCCCCCATACACAATCCTGTTTTGATGTTCGGGGTTAAAGAGGAAGTAGAGAGAGATTGAAAACAAGCCTTGGTTACTTTTCATTTATCATCTAAGTCTGAGAATTTTTACTTAACATTGATATAGCATTACCCCCCCACCCCCCGACCTAGAATTACAAACCAAGATCAGTGGAATGGGAGAAGATTTATTAAAAACAAGATCCTTGCTTCTTTATGGTAATTAAAAGCAATAAATATTCTTGCCCACAATGCTAAAAATCTCAACTAGCCAGCGGGTCAATACCGGTTCCCTGATTAGGATGGTAATAAATCTTTATTCCTTTTGAGTCAAACTAAGGAAGGGGTTTTATTCATGAATTCCATGACCTGGTACTACGACATTTTCTAAACAAACACGCCTGAAATGAAGAGTTTCTGCACCACCTGTGCTTTTGTGCCCTCTTCCAAACTGCTCCTGAGCAAAGCTTCTGTCCTTGCCGGGTCTTGTTATCGATACAACAGCATTCATAAAATTTTTATTTTCCTTTTCCTGTGCCATGGCGACAAAAAGGTGTGGGGTGTCACTCATGCACCTCACCATCCATTCTCCACTCTGGAAGAAAATTGGGAGGATCCAACCCTGGACCTCTCAAGCACTCTTCTTTTCCAAGAGCTGTTGCTTGTCATGAGGACACTGCTGTGACCCAGGCTGACCATTATTTTCTTCTTTTTAATCCAGTCCAGTATCTTGATTATCAACTTCTTGAAAATGGGTGTTTTCCCAAGTTTAAACCTAGCCTCACTTTTGTATTTATCTGTGATCAACACTGCACATTCAGGAAGCTAGACTGCCTCTGGAGGCAGACAGAGCTCACGTGCCGAGCCCCTCCCTCGAGGGGTTTGGTCAAGGGAAGCTGTGTGACCTTTGGGGAAGTCATTTCATTCTCTGGGCTTCAAAGTTCTAATTTGTACAAATGAATGAGCTTCCTTAGCTCCACCATTATTTTTTCAGAGCTCCGCTATCCCTATGCACTCTGTATCGACTCCTGCTTGGTTCACCAGTCCTGGGGACAGAGTGGAGGGCAGAAGTAGCAGCTTCTTGCAAGTGGAGTAACTGAGAAATGCACTCTCCTCCCTTTGGCGAGAAGCGCGGATCTGCCTCTGCTTCCTTAGAACTGATTTTACATATAAAGCTCATGCTAAGTTCAAGGTGCCCGAAAAACACCACTCCTGTTGGGGTGACTGGGGGGGTGACTTGAACTTTTAGCTAACAAAGCACAACATAAATCAGGCTAGCTTAGAGATAAACATGTGAATATTCATAAGACATACTCAGGAACTGCACCATTCTAAAAGGCTTCTGGTCCAATTTACTTGCATGCAGCAATGCACATTTTATTTTCTATGGGGGAAAAAAGAACACCTCAGAGAATAGGTTTGCTGAATAGATAGACCCTTTTCATGCTTATTTATTGAATCACAGGTAAGCTGTAAGATGCTTTATGCTAAAGAAGGCTCGGGGTAACTAGTGAGGAATGTCAAGAGTAAGTGCGTATCTGTGAATAACAGTGTAGAAGAATCGCTGGCTAAAATGAAGACTCTATAGCAAACCTCATTGCTTGTATGTCACTATATTCCCAATTCATTATTCCGTGCCACACTTGTAAATTTGTACCGCTTTGCATTATTTTTCTTTAGGAAACCTAGGCTGGGTGAGAGGGGAAGGAAGTGCATTGAATGTGGAATTCAGGAACAATGGTGGGTCCTAACAATGGAGAGAAGGCCAGGTTGGGACTCAGCAGCAATGCGAAGCCCCTGCTCTGGGTCAATGGAGGGACTGAACCTGGGTCGGAGAACTCAGGGTCAGGCATCGACCGTCACAGTGGATCACGGGCCTTGTAGACAATGATGGGACTCAGCAACTATGTATGAATCTTGGCCACAGATCTGACTGCCCAAAGTACAGTCTCAGGGCTTCTGTTTAGAGAAGAGGGAGAAGAAACAGGTGATGGAGAAATAGATGTGAGAATTAAGTAACATGGCAGAAGCCTACATCACCCTGCTTTTGGATCTGAAATCCCATCCTGATGGCAAGAGCCCCTAAATCATCATCTGGCCTCAATTCCAATAAGAATCTGCCTTATTCTAAAGGGTCAAGAAAGGCATTTATGAAAATTTATGTGCACGTGCACACACACACACACACACACACACACACACACACACAAAGTTTACACACATACTATATCACACGAGAGCTGTCTAGAAAACAATCTAGCCATAATGCCTCTATTTTTCATATTACATGGCTGGATACTTTCCAGATAGCCTTTGTACATCAACAGGTTAAAGAAAAAATGTGATATGATCAGATGCAGAAAAAAATGTCACAGAATCTAGCACTCTTTCATGATAAAAGCTCTCAGAAAACTAAAAACAGAGGGAAATGCCATCAACTTGATAAAGAACATCTACAAAAATGTATAGCTAATATTGTACTTAATGGCAAAACACTGAATGCTTTCCCCTTAAGACTGGAACAGGAAATATGGTCTACTTTCACCATCTTTAGTCAAAGTAGCACTGGAAGTTCTAGCCAGTGTTATACGGCAAGAAAAAAAATCAAAGGCATACAGACTGTAAAGGACTCAATAAAACAAACTGTCCCTATCTGTAAATGATATGATGGTCTACAGAGAAAAATCTCAAGGAACCTACAAAACACTGCAAGAAAATAAATGAATTCAGTACAATTACAAGAACTAGATCAAAACACAAAATCATTTACATTTCTATAAATTAATAATGAACTTGTGGAAATAGAAATTAAAAAAAAAAATTACAAATGCTCCAAAGAAAATGAAATAATTAGGTATAACATGTATATAATCTGTATATGAAAATTATAAAATGCTGCTAAGAGAAGCCTGAACCTCAGTGGATGGAGAGACATACTGCCTGTGAAAGACCCACTGAAGAACATGAAATCACAAGGTACAGACCAGGAGAAAAATATTTGCAAGCCACATACCCGACAAAGGACTTATATTTAGAATATATAAGAAACTATCAAAATCCAGCAGTTAAAACAACATAAAACAATCCAATTAGAAAGTAGGCAAAAGACATAAGCAGACATCTCACTGAAGAGTGTAAATAAACACATGAAAAAACGTTCAGCATCATTAACTATTTAAGAAAATGCAAATTGAAACCACAAATGAGATATCCCTACACTTCACCAAATGGCTAAAACAAAAATATTGGTAACACCAAATGTTGCCAGATGGAGAAACTAGATCATGTGTACCTTGCTTGGAAATGAGGATGACATTTTTCTGTAACGTTAATCGTGCATTCAGCAAACAACCCAGCAAGTGAACATTCACCTCAGAGAAATAAAAACTTAAGTTTACACAAAACCTATACACATGTGTTCAAGCAGCTTTATTCATAACAGTCCAAACCCAGAAAGAACCCCAGTGCCCTTCAATAGGTAACTCACTAAGAAGACTCTGGGACAGCCACACCATGAATACTATTCAGCAATGAAAAGAAACCAACCATTGGCGCACACAACAGCTTGGATAGATCTCAAGGAAATGATACTGTGCAAAAAACAGTCAGCCTTTCAAGATTTCCTACTGCGTGATTTAATTTATATCATACAAACAGACAAGATCATAGCCATGGAGAATAGATTAAGGGTTGCCCGAGATTAGGGAGAAGGGAGGGTGGGAAGGAGCGAAGGATGGAGGCAGGGTTTTTGGAGAATTTTCTTTCGAGACAGGTAAGTTCCACCCCGTTGATGGCAGGATTTGAGTTCGGGAAAAAGCCAGAGTTCCACTGGCCACAGCCTTTAGGGACCATGGAGCGTGACCTAGAGGATGACAGATGTTATCCTGGAGAGTGAAGGCAGGTCATGTAAGCAGATGGTGTGACCTTCATGGACTGACGAAGGTGCCTTAGAGCAAAAGAGAATTCCAAGTGATAAGAGGCAGACCACGCCGGATACATAAGAGTGGTGCTTCTCACGTGACAGTTACCCTTACATGATCACCAAGACATTTGCCCTATCTATCTTCTATTAAGACCTCCGCTATTATATATTCAATGTCTTTGTTCAAAGTGACTCGGGTCTACGATAATAAATATTTGCATAAAATAAGAATTCTGTGTACTCTCCTAAAGCCATCTGGTGTCCCGTCAGTTGTACACATAACACACTTTCTAAAAACAGAAGAAGAGCCAGAGAGCGCGCGCGAAGGGCATTCTGAGCAGAGGGACCCGCCTGCGCCGGAGCATGGAGCGTGACGAGCGGGAGTGTTCGGAGCCAAGAGAGGCTGCACCAGGAAGTGCCTGCAGCAAGGGAAGGTGGGAGATGCAGTGGGTGACGGTGGGGCTGGAAAAGAACGGTCTGGTGGATTTTGAGGGAAGGGATTGGACTAATCGAAGTTCACTCCACTCCTTTTGTTACCTCTCGCTCAGGCAGAAAGACGGGGCAAGTGTCCTGGGGACTCCACATTCTCCCTGGCTCCCTCAGCTGCAGAAGTGTGGGCGGTCATGTGTAGCCGTGTTAACACTACATGAGTAAAACCAATCCCCCAGTCCCTTCAGGCTGCACACCTCGCTGCCTCCACACTTCCATACGCTGATTTGCATCCAGGCAGGTTGTGTAAACAAGACTGTTAAGGGAATATAAATAACCGCAGCCTGGATTGTGGTTCAATAGTCTGGTCTGGGGAAATCAGAATTTCCACTTATCTCCCATGCCAAGGTGAAGCCTCTTAACTGCTCATGGGATTCTCACCCTTTCCCTCCCCAGATGCCAGGGCCGATCTGTAGCTGGATGCCTTCTTCCTGCCTGGTTCCTCCCCCACTCCTGCCTTTGAGCCCAGATGCTAAACTGGACCAGATGCTAACTGGCCAAGCTGTCAGACAGACCCAAGTTCTGTTCTCACTTCGCCTGGAACAGCTGGGCAGGTGAAAAAAATCCTGTGTTCTCTTAGGAGAGATTCCCCATCCATTCCTTCACCTTCTCAAGGTCATGAATTAAATCCTATTCCATCCCATGGCCCTCAGTGGCTGAGCCGGGCTTTGGTTCATGTTGGAGGTGAACATCAGCACGGCTCAGTCTCTTCAGTGATGAGTTTGAGTTTAATTTCAGCAATGCTGATGTGTGACCTTGGTCAAGTTACCTCAACTTTCCGAGCAGTCATTTTATTTTCATCTATAAAGTATAAATGGCAATTATACCTATGTTTTAGAATTATTGGGAGCAGAAAATCTAATGGTGTATGCTAAATGCTTAGCATGTTTCTGGGACCTAGAAAGTGCCAAAAAAAATTGTGGTTTTAGTACTGTTCTCCCCATGACGACGATGAGGATGACGAAGTTAGTGTACACTCACTGAACGGATTCAAAGTGCGGATGCCTACACCCCAGGCAAACAGAGGCCTGGAATTAGAAGGTTCACATCCTAACACAAACACTTAAACATTACCAGACTTCTATTAAGTTCTCTAAATTATGGATCCATCACTCATCAAGCTAGAATCCCAGTAAGTTACTTCCTAAGGTTACTTCGAAGCCCAGGTTAGATGATTTTGAAATCCCTGCAGTGGGAGTTACATCTTTCAACACTCTAATGGCCCCAGACAGGTAGGGAACTCCATCTGGATATAAGAAATGTGGGAAGCACCATGTAAACTAAAACTTCATTCTGCCCCAAGGCACCTGTAGCCACTCGATCTCTTTGTTGACCTTTGTTGAGTTACCTCGAGAGTCAGCTCTGGATTCTGGCCTCTGCTCGTCCCACTCCCCTCTCCTGAGCCACACACCAGTCACATGGCCTTCCTCCTGCCCTATGAACACTTCCAGCTCACTCTACCTTGCTCCTGCTTCCCTGTCAGGAACACCTGCCCCCAGATCAGGACATTCCAGCTCCTTTGACAGCCTGGTCCAATTACTACCTCCTTGAACATACTTCTCTGATGCCCCAGTCAATTATCTCCCCAGTCATGTTCATGTTTATTCATTTGGTTGTTTTCATTGGTCTTTCCCACTGAAAGTTAAGCTTCATGAGGACATAAACTTTGCTTCTTCACTGCTCTCAGTGCCTAGATTCTAGAACATACTGGAGAAACTTGCAATCTAGATGAGGTCCTAAGATTTACTCAAATTAAAGAATGCATGATACCATGCGATGGGAAATAGGTGAGATCCTAGTTGTCTGAGCTTTGTTGTCATGTAGAAGTTCTGCAGTCACACAGTCTCCTTGCATTTGGAGGAGGGGGCCCAAGAGAAAAAAAAAGAAGACCAAGATACAAAGGACTGACCAAGACCAGTCCTTCGTACCAGTGGGGCTACTCACCTTTAATGGGACATAAAACAGAGGAGGGAGGGGACATGACGCAAATGGAAAAGGGCTCTTGTGAACAATGTTACCTTTGTCACAAGGTGCAGTCTGATTCCTCCAATTTGAAGCTATCACTTATTGGATATTTGTTCTGTGGCAGCTGCTATGCTGAGCACATTTGTATCCATTATTTCATTTAATCTTCACAGTATCTCTGTGATATAGGTGATATCATCATCATCACCACCACCATCATCACCACCACCATCATCATCATCTCCACTGTTCTGGGAAAAAAGTGAGTCCCTCACTTCTAAAACCCATTACATTAACAACCAGCCCACACTGCTTCTTCTGCCTGTTGAACCCTCCTACCCTAACCCAGTCATTCTGTACCCCTGCTGTGACCACATTCCAAATTTTAAGCACAGGGAAAAAAGTATCAAGCAAACACACTTGTTTTAGAAGGAAGCAGAAGGAAGAGAAATTAACATTATTTACTTCAAGATGTCTCCTGCAGAGATCTAATAAAACAAATTCCTCACTGAATGCCAAAACCTGTTTGTTCAAATAGATCTTTTCTTTAGTCAGGTAACATGGACTATATTGTATACAGTATTTCCCTTTTCCCGTAGCTACCAGGGAACTCAGAATTAAATTCAATATCTGATCATAGAAAGTGTATTCATTCATTAACTCATTCATTCAACAACAGAAAGCAACAGCTAGACATACATGTATAGACATACCTACACCTATATTTAGCATAAACAATTTGCTAATGCTATAAGGAATATGACATAAGACATATGTCAACTGTGTTAGCAAAGTGGGTCAACTCAAAAACCTGACATGTATTCTCTGCTCATTTTGTTGAAATCTGTCTTTACATGTCACCAATTCTCTATTAAGTTTGTCCCTAAAATACTTAGAAGTTGGTAGAACATCAACCTTAAGTGAACAAAGTCATAATAATATGTTCTAATGACACAGAAGTAAAAACAGTTTGACCTCCTAAGTCCTAGTGTGACAGAAGCACATGTATAGCATCCTGTAGAAGTGATTTCATCTTTTAACATCAGTGGTCATTTCTTAACAGCAGGGTTAAAAGTCAAAGAAGCCTGGGAACTCATCCTTCAGAGATGGGGCCAATCCAAACTTCTTAGTGAAGTGAGGGTGTTAAGTAAATACCAACCAATCATTAGATTGTATTTTCTGAGATGCAGTCTGTGGCTGGAAATGTGGGAATGGGTATTTCATCCCTAAATGACATCAGGCAGCTCTTTCCATACCAACTGGTTGCCAAGTTCTATCAATTCTATCCCGAAGGGACTCCCCAGTCCATCTTCATCACCCCAACTTCACTTCTGGCTTGCTGAGCCATTACTGCAGCTTTCTGTGCCTGGTCACCACAGCTCCCAAATCTCAACTGCCACTCTGGATTCTTGCATGCCAGATCCTTGATCAAACAACCCCTTTGGGTCCATGTTTCCCAGAATGAAAAAGAGATTTCTTAGCTTAGCACTCAAAATACTTCACCACCAGTCCTACCATGCATCCCATCCCTCAGCTTACCCTCCCTCTGTGGACCAGCCTGCGGTCCTTGTCCTAAGGTCTAGAGAGAGGAAGACAAGGCTGGGATCCCAAGCCCAGCACCTCTGAGCAGCTGCCTAATGTGACTGCAGATTCCAGAGGCAGATGCAACGGTGTGTGACAGCTTCACTACCCTCCAGCTAAATAAGGCTCAGACTGCCTCCCTCTCAAAGCCTCACTTTACTCCTCAATAGAGTGGGAACAGTAATAGAACCCACCCCACAGGATGCTGCTCCAAGGACTACATTAGAAGATACATGTAAAGTGTTCAGCACAGTGCCTGACATGTGGTTGGAGCTCAGTATATGTCAACTCTGATTATCCTTTTCTTGTAAGAATTTGCACCCAGATCCTATGGGGACCCTCTGTTCTGGTGAGCTGTGCTGGACTTCATGTAAAGCATGAAGATTTGTAGTCTAGTCTTGGCCTAAGATACTGACCTAAAGCAGACTCAAGTCTATCCTCAATCCCCTTTCCCCAGGCCCACACTCTAATCCTGTCCCTTGACATCCTACCTCTTGAAGGCACTGACACACATGGAAAACTAAGCCCCACAAACCACACCAAGTGGTAAAGAAGAAGGGTGGTTCCTGAGATGCAGAGCCACCAGAACAGGTGCCTCTCTGTAAGAAGCAAGTCCAAGTGTGGCTTTGTACATTAGCTATGTGAACCAAAAGAAGGTAAATCTAAAAATCAAAGGCAGTGTCAAGAGCCAGGAATTTACTACCTCTGTTTGCCCCAAAGAGTGCTTCACTTGTTTGTATGTGATCTAATAATGCCTGTACCCTTCCCTGCCCACATCTGAACTTCACCTCTTCCTGGGTAGACAGAGGGCAGGACCCCCGCACACCCTCCAAACACACAGTTTAGAGCCTGCCACTAACATCCATACCATTCAGTTATATGTCAACGAGCCCTTGCTGGAGATTCTCATTCACCTGAAGATGCCCCACTTTTTGTCATTCATTCACTTAACAAATGATAATTGAGCACCCTGTTGGGTATAAGGCACTGAATGAAATATGGAGATACACATAGCACTGAACAAAATAGACTCAGTTACTGATCTCCTAGAGATTACACAGCAGTGTAAAAGACAGATAAACTAACACGTAAAAATACAGAAGTAAAAAGTACGGTATCTGCTATCAATGACACGATCAATACGTCGTGAGAAGAACCACGTGGGAGATGCCCTGTATGACGGAGTGTCGTGGGGAAAGCCTCTGTGAGTTTGCTCTGAGATCTGACAGGCAGGTAGAGTTAGACAGGTGAGAGGAGGAGGCCGGGTGTCCCACAGAAGAAACAGCACGTGCAAAGGCCCCGAGCACCGAGCCAGGGACAAGGCCCTGAGGCTAGAAAGTGGTAGGCAGAGGACACAGTGGCAGAAGACAACGCTGAGGAGGGAGGCAGGGACGGGTTTCCCATTCACCTTCAAAACACAGTTTCAATGTCACTTCCTCTGTGAAGCTCTCCCAGGCTCCCATCCCATAACAACTGATTCTGTGGTTTGTACCCCGGTTGTGTTTGTTTTATAGGGTGTGTGCGTGACGTTGTCCCTGACTATCTCCCTGTTACCATGGCACAGGAAACGTAAGGCAAGGAACCGGTCGTATTTATCTGTGTGTCCTCCGCTCCTTCCTGCCCAATACCCAGAACAAAATGACTGCTGAGTGAAATGTCTGCTGCATTTCTTTTTGAGATACAATGTCACAGTCCAAGTGACTTAGAACACAGATGGGAGTTTTTTTTAAATAATGGAGATCAGAGTTTTTGCCACTCTTGCAGGGTAAAATCTGTCCCATGTCTCCTTAGCATGGCCCGTCGCTATTTGCCTGTTTGCTTTCCAGCTCTGTCACCTAATTAACTTCTTATTAACACCTTCTCAATCTGAGCAGCTGCTAATGACCACCAGGCCACAAATAACTCATTCGAAGCTGGCAGTTCCACAGGATAGGGCCACGGAGTGCACTGAAGTTTGGTAAATAATGAATGACCCCAGATCATTTAGAAGCTTGCGATTTAGAAACAAAATACGGGCCATGAGATAGATGGAATCACCTCGGCTCAGCGGCCCTGGGTATCTTCCTACGAAGTAGCACTTGTGAATATTAAAATCACGTTCTTCAGTCCCTGAGTCCGGTGAGAGGATAGCTATGGTGTGGCAACGTGTAGACAGTACTGGAGAGTCCTTCCAGCTGGCCACTGGCCTGGCCTGGGTACTCCCAATGTCCGCCTGACAGCCTGTGGAGAAGATGCGTTTTGATTCTGAAAGGTCGAGGGTCACAATATGGAACAAGGCAATAGGTCCCCAGTGTTTTATGAAATAATGGTATCACATTTGATATAAATGGATGCTTTAGGGTCTAAAAAAAAAATGGGAAAATTCAAACAAAACAAGAATTACTTTTCCTGTAAGGCGTTTAAGAATCTTTGAAATTCTAATATGCATTATGAACTGCATAGATGAGGATACAGTATTTGATGTTTCCCAAATCTATTTGAACTATTGGTTATTTTTTTCAATGTGTATCTACTAAAATGACTTATTATAACAACTGGAGCAGGTGCAAGGTCTGAGTATTTTACTCCCAAAAGTAACCACATAGAGTGATAACATCACAGGGCTTCGGATTAGAGGGCCTGGGTTCAAGTCTCTGATGAGCCCTTAAGCAGGTCACTTACCCATGAACCCTCAATTTCCTTACCTATAAAGAAAAGTGAAATCATCAGTTCCAATTTCACTGGCTTAATGGGATGATTAAATATGTTAATAGACATTAAAGGCCTTTTAAGAAATGTAAGCACCATATAATTTTTGTTTTTATTATTAATAAAGTCCAATATAAAGCCTAAGTACCCAGAGGAAGATAACAGCCAGCTTGGCAGGGTAGGGAGCTTTCAGGTAGAGCCCAGAAATCAACAAGGCAGTGTGAGAGCCATCACCACGCAGACGCACGTGTGAGACTCATGTCAGAACCATCAATAATGCTTTAGTACAGTTAAGATGGAAACATTCAGCACAGCGCCCGGCACACAGCAAGTTCTCCAGGCTCTTTTCTGGCCCGAGCCCTTCTAAGTCATTGCACTGATCATTCTGGGACGGGAGGAGATTCGGTGTGTCCTAGCATTCGCCACTGTCTCCGCACCTCCCAGCCCTACCCTCTTGTTTCACACCGTAGCAGGCGGGCAGCTCTCTCTGCAGTAGTCATCACAACGCAGGCTGGAATCTTCATATTCCAGACACTTCCTTCCTCTGCTCTGCCCATGACACTGGAGCCTTTGCCAGGACAGTGACGGACGCAACTCAATTCAATACGGAAACACTTCCTCAATCTTTTCATTTCCCTGATGAGACTCTTATGCAGCCTTTCGCCCCCACCCCTTTGTAAGACCCTCCAAGGGGCCTTCCGTGACGGAGTCCCCGCAGATGTCTGTCCTGCCCAGGGCTCCTCCACGCGCTCTGGCAATAACACAGCACTGGGTGAACGGCTCAGCTCTTCTAGGTCATTAAACATTGCTTAACTATTTTTTAAATGTTTTGGCGTCAATAAAACATCTCAAATGCTTTTGGGGCCAAGTACTGCTTCCATTAATATTTTACACTCTGAATGTTTTAAGGGATTTGTTTATTCCAAAGTCATCTGTCAACTTTTCTCTAACAGCTTTTTGATGTCCCACCAGCTCCCTCAAGCTCTCCATGAAAACTGATAAATTTCTTCATCCATTCCCACCCACCACCTAGCTTCAGACACTACGGGTGACCCCAGGAACTGGATGTCCAGACTTAGGAATAAAAAGAGACCCTTGCAGCAGGACTAGCTGATGGCAAAATTGTTAAGAATGTTGTTGAGATCTTTATAAATGGAAAGCTGTGAATTCTGTGTGATTTTCCAGGATGAAGGGATGGATTAAATGGACTGTTTCCCCGATAAGACTCTTATCTTTATGTAGGGATGTGCTCTTTTTAATACAAGCAAGATTTTTGGATCCTAAGCCAGAAGGACTTAACTCTGAGAGCTTCCCAGAACAAGCAAGTCGAGAAGCTTCTCTGTTGCCACTGAGGATGTAATTTGTCCTCTTACTGCATGTGGGCTCTCTGTGTGGAGGCTAGTTTCTGGCTCACGTATCAGACGTAAGAACTGCTCAGAAGACCATGTTTAACCCAATTACATGAGGAATATTTCTCAATCCTCTTGTTCATTCCTTGAAGAAAACTGAGAAGGGAAAAAACCCCAAACCCTCCCCCTTCTCTTGTATCCTACCCTTAAAAAACAACAGAATTATATTCGACTGCATGCACACACACACACACACACACACACACGCATGCACACACGCACGCACAGCTTTCTAGGAGTCCTCACTAAGCCAACACTCAGCTTTCATCCTCTCTCCAATGCCTTAACCCAGGAAGAAAGCCCAAGTCTCCAAAAAACTGATCAAGATGTTAACACTAATTTTAGAAATTTCAGAAATAATGGCAGGATAGTAAGGAAACATCTTTGAAGGGAGCGCTGTCCTTCCTTAAATTAAACAACATGAAGCCCTATCCCAAGAAAAGCATTCTACTGGAAAACAGAAGCCCTGGATTCTACTTTCAGCTCCATGATTTGCTAGCTGTGTGACCTTGAGCAAGGCACTGAACCTCGCTGAGTCTTGGGATTTTCATGAGGAAGGTGAGAAAATAATTTCTGACACAAATTATATGACGGATCTTTAAAAAGGGTTTGAACTTTTCAAAGTAAACTCGATGAATAATCGTCTGGTGATGACGCAGTCCATGCAGATCATCTTCTTCTCCTTTTACAAATTGGAGAAATGGAAGGTCAGAGATATAAAATTACTCTTCTAATGACTCAGAACTACCAAGAAACAGAAATGACACTTATAACCACACATCCCGCGTTCCTTTTGAAGATCTCTGCATTGTAGCACGCGGCCTTTCTCAAACAAAGGGAATAAATGAACTGCAGTGTGACCTCCTTGGTTTTGTGCTACTTGTTTGGTTTGTATTGTAATAATACTATTTAATATGAGATCTACTCCTGACCAAATTTTAAGTGTGCACTACAGCATTGCTAACTCCACACACAGTGTAACAACAACTTACTCACCGTGCGTACCTGAAACTACGCACCCCTTGAATAAAAACCTCCTCCCTGGCCCTTCTCTCCCCAGGCCCTGGCAACCACCATCCTACCTCCTGCTCCTAGGAGTCTGAGCAGTCTAGATAGCCCATACGAGCGGAATCAGATGGTGTCTGTCCTTCTGTGACTGCTTTATTCCATCAGCATAGTTGTCCTATGGTTCATCCATGTTGTCACATATGGTAGGATTTCCTTCTTGATTCTTAATCAGCTCCTTGTCTTGCTGATGTTTTCTACGGCTTTAATTCTCTATTTCACTTATTTCTGCTTTAGTTTTTATTATTTCCTCTCTGCTAACCTTGGGATCAGTTTGTTCTTCTTTTTCTAGTGCCTTAGAGTCAGGTTTTCATTTGAGATCTTTCTTCTTTTTTTAATGTAGGCATTTATTGCTTTAAGCGTCCCTCCTAGTGCTGCTTTCGCTTCATCCCCTAGGTTTTGGAGTATTGTGTTTTCATCTTTGTTTGTCTCAAGACATTTTCTAATTTCCCTCTTGATTTCCTCTTTGACCCACTGGTTGGTCAGGAGTGTGTTCTTTAATTTCCACATATTTGTGAATTTTCCAGTTTTCCTTCTGCTATTGATTTCTAATTGCATCCTGTTGCGGTCAAAATCCTTGGTATGATTTCAATCTTCTTAAATTTGTTAAGACTCATTTTGTAACTTACCATGTAATCCACTCTGGAGAATGTTCTGTGTACACGTGAGAAGAATGCATATTCTGCTGTGTGTAATGTTAGGACACGTCTGTTAGGTCCATTCCGTCTGTATCCAAGTCCACTGTTTCCTGATTAATTTTCTCTGCGGATGTTCCGCCCATTGTTAAAAGTGGGATGCTAAAGTCTCCTAGTGTTACTGTGTTGCTGTCTATTTCTCCTTTCGATTCTTTCATTGTTTGCTTTATAAATTTAGGTGCTGTGATGTTGGGTGCATATATACTTATAAGTGCTACATACTCCTGGTACATTGACCCTTTTCTTGTTATAGAATGTTCCTGTTTTCTCCTGTGAAGTCAAGTCATTATCAGCTTAAAAAGGCTATTATAACCCCACCCTGTTTTATGTAAATGCCACGGTTACCACAAAGAAAATACATGTAGAAAATATACAAAAGAAAAAGAGGAAGGGATTCCCTGGTGGTGTAGTGGTTAGGCTTCGGGGCTCTCAGTGCCATGGCCAGGGTTCGATTCCCAGCCAGGGAACTTCCAAAAAAAAAAAAAAAGAGGAAAGAATCAAAACATATCAATTCAAAAAATCAATGAACACAAAGGAATACAGCAAGAGAGGAAAGAAGGACAAAATAACTGCAAGGCAGACAGAAAACAATTAACAAAATGTCAATAGTAAGTCCTTCCCTACCAATAATTACTTTAAATGTAAATGGATTGAACTCCTCAATCAAAAAATACAGAATGGCTGAATGGATTTTAAAAAAACAAAGTCAAGATTCAACTAAATACCGTTGATTAGATACTTAACACAGGCTGAAAGTAAAGGGATAGAAAAAGACATTTCACGCAATAGTAACCAAAAGTGAGCATGGGAGGCTATGCTTCTATCAGACCAGTTGGATTTTAAGTCAAAAACCATCACGGCTTCCTTGCTCATGCCTTCCTTGCAAGACTCATGTGACAAGCAGAGATACAGAGTAACGCAGTTGCTTCAAGTAGAGAAAAGCGTTGGGAAAATTTTATTGACCGTATTCGTCTCAGCGTGGCTACAAAGGAGTTCTGTGTGCTCACGCAGGTGCCGCTCCCTAAGCAGGACTTTCTGGCACCACCAATTGCAGGTTTGGCAGCCGCAGGCTTAGAGATGAACCACAGCGTAGGAATGTGAGGGGACCGAAAGACACCATGAAAAGGGTAATAAATCTCATGCATGGGTTGAGGCTTAAGGACAAAAATAAGGAAAGGGCTGAGGAGCATTTCTGCTCACATTACTGTGCAATAGAAATAAAACCTGAAGGTTTAAAGGTTTCTGTTTTAGGCCGCATCAAAATGTTGGCAAACCCATAACATCAAAATAGCCACATCAAGGTGTGTGTATGTTCTCATTTTCCGATCCTGCTCTCCAGTATTTGGGGGTTTATTACCCTCAGTAGACCTGAGCTCTCCACCAGGCCCCTTTCATGCCCTTGCACGTCCCCGGAACCACTCCCGTGCTCTCTGGAACTTAGAGATGGGGCCTGGGTGTTCTGTGCTGCTGCTCCCTTAGAAGTTTCCAGAATGCACTGCAAAATCCACCTGCCTCACCTCTGTTCTCCTCATCCCCTCATCTCTCCCCCCGGCCCAAGTAGCCCTATTAATTCTGATAGGGAGATAGCCACACAATGTTCATGCTTACAATAATAAGTCAATGCAATCTAAGCACACCGTGGGCAGTCGACCGGTACTGAGTTAAAACAAACTAAAATGAATTGCAAGATGCCCTCTCCGTGAAAACACCTCTGCCACTGAAACACCTGCCTGGCTCTCTCCTGGCGTCCGCAGTCCTTTTTGCATCAGATCTGCACACGCACACACACCATGTCCTCCATTAGGGGAACACACGCTGCGTGTGGCTGTGTGAGGAAGAGTTTATTTCCACACCGAGCACAACATCAAAGCAGTTTCACAGCGCACTGCAGCAGGAGCTTCGGCTGCAAGATAAAGAACAAACAAGCAGGGACGTGCGTGGGAGGAGAAAACGACGACTCCGGAGCAGAGAGGACGCACGTGAGTGAAGGGACCCCGGCTTGTGCGGGAGGCGGGAGGCGGGAGGCGGGAGACAGACGAGGCTCCCTGGGTTTCCATCCGAGCACACTGCTGCGGAAAGAAGGCAGCTCTAACTCATAAATCACAATCATTAACTTGGAGAGCGTGTGTTAAAAAGTGATTAATGTAAATTGCTCTAAAAGCCGATGAAACTGTTTCTTCCCCCAAAATGGAAAGTTCAGGGAGGAAGAAATGTAGTGCTGGGACCCGCGACACCCCACCCATCAAAGTGTGAACGGGGAGGGGCTGGTCAGGGCGCAGGAACCGTAGGCGGTTGTTACCAGCTCAGACTTCCCTCAGACAGACTGCAGCTGTGTGACCTGGGGCACGTTACCACGCTGGCTGACTGCCCCTGGCCCTAAACCAAAGATAAAATGTCTTCCTCAGAGGACTGATGCCGAATTAAATGAGATCTTGCAGTGCCTGACTCACTCAACAAAATAAACACTCAACAAAAATACTGCGGAACTTCCAACAGTTTGGGAAAACATCTCAGAGCCTCTGCAGAGATGAAGAGAAAAATAGTAAAAAAATAATCTCCATCCACCAGGCTTGACGGGATTTTAAAAAGCCGTTTGACAGCTAGTGAGGTGGGGGACGTGGATCATTGTTAACATTGTGAGCAAAGTGTGCGAAGCTGGACTCTACCTGAGCTCAACACCTGCACGTGAGGCCTGCAAGGGGCAGGGCCTTGAGCATCTCCTCACCTGTTCAGCGTCTCATCCGTGAGGTGGGGACCACAGGAGTTCCCACCTCATCAGACTGTGGAGGGGACCAGCTGAATTCATACTGACTTGCTTAGAAGAATGCATGGACTATACTACGAGCTCCCTAAATAAATATTAACTCAATGTTATCTGTCTCGTGTTATAAAAGAGCAGTAACAACCCCGGGTCCCAGAGAGACGTTGGTGTAATGCTTGCCCAAGGACTCCCAGAGGAGAAGTGGGGATCTGGGCTCAAACCCAGGACACTACCCTCCAAGCTCAAGGGGCTTTCTGCCTGCGCAAGGGTCTCCTTGGACTCCCCCACTGATTCAGTTGTCAGTGGGCCACTCAACACCCACAGGGCCTGGAGTTGCATCAAGGGAGTTGCAAGGAAGGTAAGTAGAAGAAATCCTCTAGTCTAAGGAATCCGAACAGCAGAACCAGGGGCCACTGGAGGCATTAAAGGCATAAAGAGAGAAACGGTGAGCAGGACTCTCACACGGGCTGTTCCCTCTGTCTGGAGCACCTTCCCCAACTTCTTACCTTCACTCTTCACCTGCCTAAATACTACAAATCCTTGAGATGCAGCAGTTGGGGGTCTCCAAAGAAACAAAAGCAATGGGAGATGGTGTGTGTGTATTTTATCCATCATCTATCTATCATCTACCTACCTAAGTACCTACTACCCACTACCTACCTACCTACATACCTATCTGTCATTATTTCATGGAATTGGCTCATGCAATGAGACTGTTCAGTCAAAAATTCACAGGGCAGACTGACAGACTGGAAACTGCAGCAGTAGTCTATGCAATAGTCTTGAAGCAGAATTTCTTCCTCTCTGGGAAATCTCGGTGTTTAGTCCGAAAGCCTTCAGGTGATTGGGTAAGGCCCATCCACATTATGCAAAGACAATCACCTTAAAGTCAGCTTTAGATGATAGACATTAACCACCCCTACAAATTACCTTTACAGCAACACCTGGCTAGATTACTGGTTAAATAACTGGTTACTAGAGCCTAGCAAAGTGGCTCCATTAAATTCACCATCACAGGTGTCATCGCAGATCTTCCTTCCTTGAGTACACCTACCCTGGCCCCTCAAACCAGGTATAGCCTATACTTCTCCTTCAAGATGTGCATTAAAATAATCATAATTTACATAATTATTTGCTCCTATAAGCTCCATTATGGCAGGGACTGTTTCTGTCTGCAGGACCCACGAAGCCTCGTGCAGTGCCAGGCTCTCAATGCATTTAGCTGCATGCATGGAAGTTCACCTTTTTGGAGAACTGTTCTCTAACGGACATGCTGGCAACTTAGCAATGCATGCACGGGGCTGTATCATTCTCACACCTTCTTAATTTTTTTTTAATCTACTCATCAGTTTCCAAAATTTTTATAAAGCAGACCGGGAGAAATCTTGTTTCCTTCGTAGGGAGGGGGAAACGGCTGGTCAATTGTGTCCTTCCCCGCATGACCAGGGCGTGTGGGGAAGTATCAGAGTGTGGTAAGAGCAGTGGTGTCGAGGTCTGGAGAGATGCTCAGAGCCGTTTTTCTTCCGTTTCTCCTCTGCACTTAATAACTCTCTTTAGGTGTTATTGCCCGGTTGGTTTCCTTGTTCCTGAACACGATTAGGCCCTCGGTTCCGAGCACGTCCCCTTGTTATCACAGTCAGCTGGGCCAGGCTCAGGATTCGGTGTAAAATTGGATGACTTTGATCCTGGCTTCCCACGGCAAATGGCTAAACTGTGTTTTCAGTATTTAGGACGATGTATCTCCATTCTTCAGGGAGCAGAATCCACAGATGTGGAGGCATCTCACCAGGTGAAAGAAAGAGGAAGGGACTGCGAAAGAGTTATTCGGTTGAAGGTGAACACGGGGGAAGTAACAGTTACTGAGAACTTAGTCAACTTTATAGACTTCCCAGTTAATGCAGAGGACAGTGGGGAGGGGGCTGTCTTTATTGGGGAAAAATTGTTTAATAAATGCTTAGGATAGAAAATGAGACTGAAGACTTGAATATCGACTGATGCCAAAACATCTGAGGAAGAGATCAATTGGTCTTTAGAAAGGAGAGAATAATTTGGGATTTCCTTGACCATCTGGGTGTGAGGCAATAAAGAGAAGATAGCAGAGCAAAGCCATATTCGTGGTGAGAGTCTGGGAGGTGTGGGTGTGGCTTTTCCCCCTCCCCCAATACACACACACACACACACACACACACCCTTCCAATCATTAGCAGTATCTACCTAATTCACAGATGTCTGAAGTGAGAAACAGAAAAACTGAAGAAGAGACTCAGTCTTATGTCAGGGCAGACATGGTACCACAGAGTCTGAACAGTACCAGACCTGTGAGTCCCAGGTGGTGTTGGGTGTCAGTGCTCCAGGAATCCCCTGATATCTCGGGAAAGGCTCTGGGTTTGCACAGGGTGCAGAATGAGTGGGGCCAACTGACTTCATCTGAATCTCAGAGCAGATGATGTATATGTCTCATGGAATCAGCATTACCGCTCTATGCAGTACATTCTCATCCCCATATTGCTGATGACTCAAGAAAAGCATGCATGAAGATCAACTCACACAGCTTCTTAGAAACAAATCCAGGGCTAGAACCCTCACCACCAACTCCGTCATAAAGATACCGTATGCCCCATGTGCTGTCCTAGGTGCTATTTATGCATTAACTCGTGTAATCTGTCTCTTCTATAGAGGAGACTGGGTGATGGAGGATTAGGTGGCTTTCCTAGGGTCCTGCAGCTAATACTAGACCCAGGCTGAAATGCATGCAGTCCATGCCAGAGCGTAGGAGCTTCATCACTAGGGTATCCAACCTCTGCCATCTTACCGTGTTTGGCTGCCTCCAACCCATCATCCTGTCCTTTGTTCCTTTCCAGCACAAAGCAGCATCCCTGGTTTCCCCTGACTTTGCTGTTATCTCCCTGCAGCCAGTTATCAGTTAGTTTATAGCTCCCTGCTGCTGGCTGCTCCATGTGTTATTATGCTTTCATATCTCACATCTCCTTGCACTCAGTTATGATAGGCACCCAGTTTATGAGAGGACAGACCAATGGCTTGAGCTTTGTATTTCAAAAACATTTGCATGAGGGCAGCCAGCCTTGTCTGTAAAGAGTTCAATTCTCCCAGGAAGGCAGAAACCTGCCTAAACTGGAGAATTTTATTAGAGGGCTGCCACGAGAAGCAGACTGGCTTCATAAGTGGTGAGGTCCCTGTCAGAGGAAGTATTCGAGGAGCCTAGCTGACTCCTTGTAAAAGATGACACAGGTGGAATTCAAGCATCAGGGGTCTGTTTGGAAGGGACTAACTTTAAGTTCTCTAGAAGTACTAGAATTCTATGAAAATAAAGCAGAGCCAGTCAAATGCTATAATAACAGGATCTGTCAGATGCACAACACAAAGCATGGAAGAATTAATTCCAACTAGTGGAAACAGGAAAAGTTTGCAGGGTGTGAGGGGCCATGAACAAAGGCCTGGTTAATTTGAAGCCAACATGCTCATAGCTTTCAAGGCCCCTTGGCTCCCCAAGTCGTTTAACCTTTCTGAGCGTTAGTGTCCTAATCTCCATACCGGGTTAATCACGCCTGCCCTGCCCAATTCTCCCTGGCTGCCATGAGGATCGAATGAGAAAACATATAAAGTAGTTCATAAACTAAAAAGTGTTATGCAAATATAATGCCAAATGAGAAATTAGTGCAAAGAGACAAAATACACATGGTGAAATTTCAAGCATCAATAGGCAGGATCTGTCTTTTAGTTGAGAACGTTCCCCGGAATCTCAAATCGTACTATATAACCCTGGTAACAGAACATCCTTCTCGAGTTAACTGAAATTCTGGGACCACTGTGTCCTTGGTGGCCTTGGGCAAGATCATTCAACTCCTTCCTTCAGTTAACCTATCAGCATAAATGCTTGGTAACTGTTGGTCTTTCCAAAAGCTATCTCTTACCCTGCCACATAAAAAAAGTATTTATTTCCCTATTTATTGAGATCAAATAGCAAGATCTCCCATTGCTCCCACTTTCTATGTTACCTAAGGCAGCTCCAGTGAAAAGAACAGATGTGGAAAATTAATGCATTTTGATATACACAAAGATACACTAAGGATAAGACAGGCATGGAATCTTAAGTACCAGGGACAGCTACTGACATTAATAAATTCAATTCCGCCAGTGTCCACTGAGCACTTACTATGAACCAGAGCCTATCAGTAGGCAATGCTTGGGGACACAGAGATGAATAGGACACAGCTTCTGCTCTCAAGGAGCCCACATATTGATGAATACTCTTTGAAAGTTACCAAGAGAATGGACTAGATTAAATGGACTGTGAATCAAGATAACTACCCCACTCCTAGAGCTGATGCTGATTCGCTAGTTGACCTCTGTGAAGACATCTTACTGCTTCGTGTCCATCCTTTGCCAGCACTAAATGAAAACCCATAAAACACTGTTTTAAAAGTTATTGGAAATGTTTGCCTCCTACTAACCAGCCACTGGAAAGTCCTAATAAAAAAAAAAAGAAAGAAACAAAAACAACATTCAACCTCTCAGATGAGTCATGTATGCACTAATTACACAGCAACCTTATTCTGCAACTTACACAGTGAACAGGAAATACTTGAATAAATTATATTATTTTATCCAGGTCAACTAATTACTTCTTTCTGACCTTGCTTGGACTTGGAATCATTGTCTTACTGGAAATAAAGAATGGAGAAATACAGAAACTCAGGACTAATGTATTTCTGATGGAATTTTTACTTTATTTATAATAAGAAAACAAGATACTATTGTTACTATAGGGCTAAGGTATAATCCTTATAATATATCCAGCAGTTAGTTGTTCTGTTCTCTTTCTCTCTCTCCCTCTCCTCTCCTCTCCTCTCCTCTTCTCTTCTCTTCTCTTCTCTTCTCTTCTCTCTCTCTCTCTCTCTCTCTCTCTCTCTCTCTCTCTCCCTCTCTCACACACACACACACTCTCTCTCACACATGTTCCAACATGACTGAATGCTCCAATAAGCTGGTAATTGACTCCTGTGCTGATCAAGACAGGGGTGCAATGGTCTCAGGCAAGGGGAAGTGAGCTGTCAGCAGGAATCCACCTGTAAATGTCCTGTTTGTTGACACTTTATCTATAATGCCACTCCCCACATCTTAAGAACCTACCATACAATCAAAGGCTTCATGGGAGACTGGCAACATCCCAACCCTAGTGGCATGTCGATGCTAGCATCAGCCAATCAGGGGAACCCTATTCCCCTTGCCCATGATTAGTTAACCAACAGGCATATGACCCGACATTGGTCATTAATAATGAGAGGGATGTTCTACTCTGGGGCTTCTTGACAAGGATATCTTATTCCTAAGAAGGAAAGAGCAAAAAAGATGGCAGCTTTATGCCTCTGGATATGTGATGTCTGCAAGTGGCACCTGAAACACATATAGCATTTTGTTAGTGTTCTGAGAATGAAGCTATATGGAACCAAGAGCATCATAAAGAAAGATGTGGGCCAGGAGTACTTAGAACGCACTCTACCACTGGATCTCTCATTATAGGAGATAAGATGTGTCCTCTGGCCTCAGTCCATCATTATTTGCATTCTGTCACATGCAGCCCACATCTTCTTCACCAACATGCCTATCGTATACTCATATGAGTTTGCTCCGAGTCATTTTGCACTCTATCAATAGTAACTGAGGCAGAAACAGCCTACTGGTTTCACAGTAGAGCCTCCCAAGGGCCCACACAAGGGGATTATTTGAGATGTTTGAAGTGTACTATATCCTATTGGCAGTAGTGTTTGCAAGAACCTATACATGTGTTAACGAACATAGAACTGTATACCAAAATAATAATAATAATAAGAATAATAATAAGAATAAGAATAATAAATGTGATTACCACTACCTTTAAAAAAGAAAAGATCTCAGGAGGATAGAACACAGATTCAAATCCACCTTTGCCTGACACCAAAGCCACACTGTTTCTAAGTGCTTGTCCAGTCCAATATAAATAGTCCCACCCTCACAGTCAGGAGGCTGAAGTTTAAATCCCAGCTCTGCCACTTGACTTTACGCATTTTGCGTATAAATTGAATTTATTTCTCAGCTTCCAAAAGCAGATAATAATCATCTCTGCCTATTCCATCTCTTTGGAAGGCAGGGAGATCAAATAAGAATATGATTTGGGAAGCATTTTTCAAAATATACCAAAAAGTATGAATATTCACCATCATTATTGTAAGAAAATACTTACTCTTCTAATAGCACTCAGGTTTAAATCTCATCACTTCTCTGAGTTAAGTAAGCCAACATCAGCAAACCCATAATGGGACTGCTGTCACCCATTTCCAATCTATACCCAGAGGGGCACACAACCAATAATGGTTCTCCAGGGTCATTATTTATGGCTAGTATCCCATTCAACCTTCTGCTCTGAGGAGTCTTTATGAATCAATCGGAGTTGGCCTCTGGGTTGAAACCTCTTAACAACTACTGGGTTATACTTCCAATATTTTCTAGTCTCGTTCACCATCTTCCCCCAACATGCTATCTCTTACTATATTTCTTTTGAGTAACAGAAACCCGACTTTTTAGTTTGGAATACTGACACCCAGAAATAAAAGCCTACATTTCTTAGACTCCCTTGCAGCTAGCTATAGCCATGCCATCAAGTTCTGCCCAATGAGATGCAAGTGAGTGTTCTGTGAAATTTCCAGAAAGGCTGTTTAAGGAGAGATGATTCATCTCACAGGCTGCCCTTTCAGCCCTTCTGCCTTTCTAGCTTTTATTTTTATCAGGCATGTCTAATCAGCTGCTCAGGATGGCATTGAATGTGGCCCAACACAAATTCTTAGAACATCATGAGATGTTTTTGCAACCTTTTTTTTAGCTCATCAGTCATTAGTGTTAGTGTATTTTATGTGTGGCACAAAACAATTCTCCTGGCCCAGGGAAGCCAAAGGTTGGACATAGTGTTTTAAATCTTACATTAAAAATGTAATGGTTGAAGACTTACACACACAATGGAGCTGACTGAGGATGAAATTAATACCCTAGGATGGTAAAGTGGAAGAACAGAAGCCTACATCCTAAATCACACCTTGCAGCCATTACACCGGCCATGAAAACATCTGTCCCCAGACTTATTTTACATGAAACACAACAACTTAATTTAAACCACTACTTTTTGAATCTCTGTACCTCACATTTAAATCCAATTTCTAACTCATATATAACCCAACTCAGCCTGTTTCCATTGGGGGATAAGTAAATGGAGATGAATAAAGGAAAGTCTATACCAGTATTCATATTGAAGCACTCAATACACAGAATATTGTTCTGAAATATTTTGAAGATATTGTGGGCAAAACACTACACAAATGTTTATAGCATAAGCCTTATAATATTTAGCCATCTTAGCACTCCGCTCCATAGAATCTAGATAGAAAAAAGAAATATATATGTACAGATATCTACATATATTGATAGACATATATCATAATATCATAATTTATTAGGTGCCTATCATGTGCCTGTTACTTTGTATTAATTATCTCAAATTATTTAAAAAAATATAGCAAGATATGTATTATTACACCCATTTGTAGGTAGTTACACTGAGGCTCAATGAGGTTCAGTTAATGGCCCAGTTTCAAGTAGATAATGAGGGATGGATCCAGGATTCCAAACAAGTCTGTCTTATGCCAAAGCCATGTCCTTTCCATGACACCATGGAAACTGAGTTAATTACAACCTTGGGTGGAAAGCTAGCAAAACACCTCAATAAGTGTTAGAAGAATATACAACAAACAGTAATGCTGGATAAATTAGTAGGTAGGGATTTCTTGAAACAACTTTGCATACTTGATTTTTTTAAGAACTGGATTTGAAGAGCACAAATGCATGTGTCACAGCTTTTAGGGAACAGATGGTTAGTGCTCTGTGTTATTTCAGTGACAAAGTTTGCAGCAAACTAATGATAACAATGGAACTTGATCTCATAACGTTTGTCATCAGCCCCTAACTCCTCCTCACAAACACTGCTTCAGCTTCTCTCCTCTAAGATCACACCCTCATGGTCACTCCGTCAAAATTGTCTTTTCATCAGATTGATTTTATAAAAGGCATTCCAGCAGTTCAAAATATTTTTGTATTCTCTAACATTCCCTGGATTTCTTACAGCCTATATTCTAAAATTATTTCATCAGAACTGTGGGGAAAATGTTTGAGGACATATCTCAGGATTGCTGGCTCTGAGTTTCAAAAATCATTCATTATGGAGTCTCAGGGGTGGAATGATTTTGGAGATCATAATGAAAGCTGGCATTAATTTTGTATTCACTCTGGTCTAGATATTTTGCATAGGTTATCTCATTTAATCCTCCATCAACACCATACACTAGAAGATATTGTTATCACCAATTGGAAAATGGGGAAAGCAAGATGCAGAGGGGCTGAATGACTTGCCACAGAAGTGTTAGATCAGGAATTTATGTCCCATCGGTGACCCTTGAAAAGAATCCTGAAAGCTGAGTAGTTGTAATTATTTAAGGCTGGCTAAAAACTGTATAAATCACCCTCAAATCCCATTGACTTAATATAATAAAAGTTTACCACTCGTTTCCCTTATAGTTCATTGATGGCGCACCAGGGTCTGGGCTCTTGAATGAGTCATCATTCAAGAACCCAAGCCTCTTTCATTGAATGACTCCACCATCTTCTATTGCCTTAGAGTTCTCCTCTAGATTATCTGCATTATGTCCAGGGACAAGGGAACAGAAAATTTTAGTAAGGCATGTTTTCTAGCAAACTGACTTGCACTTACATTCTATTGGCTAGAACTTGATCTCATGACCCCACCTAAATGCAGAGGAGGGTGGGAAATACAGTCTCCCAGGAGTAAGGTGAAATGAGTTTGGTGAATCATTACATTTTCTCTACCTATCACAGTATTTGATGTTGGTGTGAAAGTGGAAAAGGGGGGAATAAAGAAATGTCAAATAAAGGGAGAATCTGGAGCAAAAACACAGTGGTCTCAAAAAAATATGAGTCAAATCTGGAGAATCATAAATAATTTGACATGGCAGAAGCCCAAATTGGTCGTCTGAGTGTTAAGTTGAAGGGCCAGATAATTCAGGGACTTGAAACATATGTTAAAGAGTTCAAACTTTATTGTAAAGCTAACGGGGAGCTACTGGAGAATTTTTAACCAGTGGAAAATGAGATCATATTTGGAATTTAGAAAAATCATTCTCTGAGCAGCATAGTTGGTGGTTAGAGAAAGCAAGCCAAGAGGCCAAGAGCTCAGTTAAGGTAAGACAGAATCATAAATATAAGCTGTCATAAGGATGTTTGCAATGAGGTCAGAAGGAAGACAGATGATATAATTAGATTAATGAGGTAGAAGTATAAAATTATAGGAGTTGATAAGTGATCACATTCCCCTTATTATTCAATTCAGCTTTGCAATGGAGGTAATTATTACCTCCATTATACAGATGAAGAAACTTGGCCTCAGGGTTACTGAAGGACATGCCAAGGTCACACAATTACTTAATGTTTGAGATAGAGCCCATCCATGTCCAACTCCACAACTCAGGTCTTCCCAACACTTTACCTCCACAAATCTCAACCATGTCTCCCCTACAAAGGCCGTTTGTATATTCATGAACACTTATTCTTAACCTCTTCTATTCTCCAGGAGAAAATACTGCAGATTCCTCCAATGGTGCCTTATATCACCTCCCCTAAGCTTCTTCAGCGTTCTGGCCACACTCATCTAGAGGCATTTCAAATCACTTAGTCTCACTTGGGTTAAAAAGTCCCTCCCTGAAGCCAACACTAGTTGTGAGGTAAACTGTGGAAGCAGCAGCTACTCCACTGCTTTTCTAACTCATCAAAACTACATAAACTCCAAATAGTTCACAAGTATTCTCTACAGTTTTTTTATTATTTTGTTTATTCTACTGCCCAAAGGTACAAGTGGACTCACTTATAAAACATGATGAACCACTTATTGTTTCAAAATATTGCTAATGCTTTGCTTGGCCAAACCCCACCAACCCATTTGCAGATAGCTATACAGTGGGATAAATGAGATCTTTTCTAAAAAAATTTTATATACCATGTTCTGTACACTGTCTGATAAATTCATTAAATAAATAAGTGGTAACAGTCCATGACAAAAAGTTTTGAAAAGGAAGAGAACATATGACTTAGGTCCCAGCTCATGAAATCACCAACATTAAAAACCTATTCCTCTTCTTGTCTTTCCATTATCAATGACTGGTGTCTATCAATTCTCACCCGGCTGGCAGGCCACAAAACTGGGACTCATATTTAATTCATCTCTCTCACTCATCTTTCACATTTAATTAATCATCAAATTGATTCAACTTCCAAAAAAAGAAAGGAAAAAACCTCAAAGCCAAACCCTTTTTTCATTATTCCCACTGTCACGATCCGAGCCCGTGACACAATCATTTCTTCAATGACCGTAGCAAGCAAGCTCCTAATTAGGCTTCTTGAGTTTGGTCTTGCCTTAACCTATTCTCCCCTCCGCAGCCAGAATGGAGATCGGGTCAACCTGTTCTAAAGTGCCAGTCTGTTCTCGTCCGATACCTACCTGCACCGCCTTCACCCACAGATACACTCAGGCAGGGCTGCATGCAGTTCGGTGCTGACAGCTCCAGCCACCGCCCCGTCGCCTCCTCCCTCACTTGCTCCACTGCAGTCACACAGAACACCTTCCAGTTCCCATATGTAGCTTGGTTGTGTTTTCTCTCACATCCAGGCTTTCTCACCTGCTGTTCCTCCTGTCTGCAGCACTTCACGCACCGTCTCTTCCCAGTTGCTACCTCCTATTTACCCTTCAGGTCTCAGTTGAGCGCTCCTTTCCCGCACCAGCCCCGCCCCCCGCGACCGCCGAGACTGCGCTGGCATTCCAGGCCTTCTCCTTCCTCTGTTTATCTCACTAATTGCCATATTCCCGGTACCTAGTATCGTTTTCTGACACATGTCACCCTACCAGAAATATTTTTTGGATAGCTTCAATTACTTAAAAACAAACAAATCCTTTTTCAGAAGAGGAGGAGACAGAGCCAGGAAGGACCTTGCCTGTCCTTAGGATGGACGCCTTGTGTTAGTGGAGCGACCACGAGGTAAAGCACGGCCGCGGGTGAAGTCGACGACAAACCTGGGAAACAAGAGAGGACTGTGGGACCCAGCGGCGGACGGACGGGATGAAAGAAGTGACCTCGGGCTCAGACTCTCTGGCACGGTTGCTTCAATCCTGTCCCACGTGGCAGGGACAGTGGCGACGTGGCTTTAAAAGGTCTACGGTTTCAATTCGCATTTGATTCCCTCCCTCCCTCCTTCTCTGCCTTCCTCCCTCCCTCCTTCCCCTCGTCCAATATCAGAATGATACTGAGTACCAACTACGTCCCAGACATTCTGCTAGGAACACTGAATCCTAAAGGGATTTCTAGAGAATATGTGCATTTATGATACATAATTCACAAAGAAAACGCAGTAAGAGTCACAACAGCGATACGTACACAAAACTCTCGGTGCCTCAGCCTGGGAGGTGTGCCCCGGCCCACAGGGCCGCCCTCCGTCCTGACGCTAACGGTCACCCTGGCCTCATCCCACCCCACTTCCAAAATGCTCTTCCTCAGGGCAGGCTCTTGGAGGAAGCCCCAGGCCTATTAGACGCTGGATCACTGTTTTCAACGTAAATGTGGCCACGTGGAATACACAGGCCATGTGACTCCTGTAGTTCAAAGGACAAAAATTGCCAAAGAAAGGGACCCAGGTTAAGATTTCAAAATGGTGTTTCACTACCTGTTCACGTGCTGCTTTAATTTGGTTATCAGTTCTCTCTTGAGTCTCAAGATAGTTTTCCTATGTAAAAGAGAAAGTGTCCCTTACAAACAACAGCACTAACGCTGCAAAAGCTCTTTGAGATCATCTCATCTGGTATCTGCCAAAGTGTTCCATGAAGTATCTAAGGAATGCCAATGGGCCTTTCCCAGAAACAGAGTCCTTACATCATACACAATTTGGTAGCAATAACTTTATGTTCAAAAGATTTCTTTACTTCAGACTTTTTCAGAGCCGTTAATATACCGGAGTTTGCTGTGCGTCTCTTAGAGGTGGCTGTGAGTCACATCCTGTCTAAACATAATCACACAGAGCCCTTTTATCAAAACGTATCTCACGGGACCAGTGTAGGGGAAACTACGAGGGCTGTCCGGAAAAAATCCCAACATAAATGCCTCTGTATTTCATATTACATGGCTGGATGCTTTCCGGGCAGCCCTCGTACATTGGACCTAGTCTAGCACACGCCTCCAAGAAAGGGAAATGGGGATCAGAGCAAAGAAAAGCTTGCCCAGGGCCACCCAGCCAGTGCATGGCTAAGTTAGGACCAGACCGCTAATGTCCTGGCCCTGCTCTCAGGTGTATTTTCCATCGATTATGAAGAAGCCTCCCTTCCAAGGCTCCTGGTTTGGGGGAGCCCAAATGAGATGTACATGAGGGGGAAATGAGCAAAGTCCCAACTGTGAGGTGTTTACATGGATCTCTCTGCTATTGAAAAGCTCCTAGTAAGAGAGGCTCTGTACTCTGATGCCTGCAGAACCTACCGTTCAATCCGCATTCACGACACGACTACCATGCACAGATGAGCATGCTCGATCAGGTGTGTGAGGGAGTGTCAAGCCCCACCTTCCAGAAGCTGGACCAGCTCGGACGGACACAACCCAGGACTGGACCAGCTTTCAGTCTGCTGTATGATCCCTTTTCCTTCAACTCTCTGGGCTTCAGCTTCTTGGCCAAAACTTCTACTTGACTTTCTAGAGAGAACTGACTAATGAGTCAAACCACTGGCAAAAGCACAACCTACACAAATGCTCAACAGTGCCTCTGTGATCTACTGGTTAATATGGAATTAGAACTGAGATGCAGCCCCTTTCAGCCCAGGAAACTCACTCGGAACCAGCACTGGGAGGTGGCGACCCACAAATTAAAAAGCAGCATTTGAAATCTAATCAAATATTCTCTCAATTTATTCACCACCCCTGCAGTGCTATCCAACTATATTAGGATTTTATTTTGTATGCTCTTTTAAAGTGACAGTTACATTCATTTACAATACTAACACAAAATTCTATTAAAAAGGAAAGAGCTTTTATAACTTGATTTTTTCTCTGGTTAGTGTCCCTAGGTTTTCAATCCACTAATAAGGAATCTTTTGTTTTCTTTCACGTCTGGGACACGAATCAGGCAGTCTCTTCAGGCTGTCTCCTGCTGGGCTGTTAAACGCAGTGGGGACCCTGGACTCGGAGGTTACATGTGTAAACTGGCCGTAATAAGGACCAGGAAGTTGAACTTTCTCAGTCTCCTTTTATCCTGAGTGGCTTGCAAGTTTCTAATCAATCTCTAGTTTGCCTCTGACTTCAAAAGAACAATGAGAAGTCAGCTGTGAGGAAGCAGAAATGCTGGATCATCCCCACCTCCCAACCCTGATGAACTCATGCTGCATTTTCCCAGAAATGGAAATTGCAGCTCTCCCCATCTCTGACCCGACAGCTCCCCCATCTCTCCGAGCTATCTGGCCACCCAGAGATGAGCCATGATTTACATGATATGATATGGAAGGAAAAATATGAATCATCACAATCCCCTTCATCTTATGTTTGAGGAAACTGAGGCTCAGAGGGAGAACATAATCTACTCAAGATCACAGAGCAAAAAACAGCGGCTGAGTCAGGAATGAAATCCAAATCTTGTAGCTCTCAACTCAGTGTTGGTTCTTCTTTCCCACTGCACAAAACCCTGGAGTTCTTTCAAGAGTGGATATCAGCTATCCTCGCAGATATCTTAGCCAGGGTGAATACCTAATCTGTCGACTGCTATGTCTGTAGTGATCAGTTTCTCAAAGCCCCTTTTGCTTCTTTTGTAATATTTTTTTTTCAATTTCTAATTAACACAGACAATGAATTACATATGGCCTCCATGTTTACTTCTCTGTGTGAGTTCCATAGCAGCTGCATTGTTTATCAGTTCAATATGTTTAAAACAGATGCCAGAACTGTGAATAAATCAGCCAGCCCGCTTAGTCAATCTACCCCACCTATTCCTAAAGCAATTATGCCAATACCAAGCCAGCCTTGCCCCTGACTCTGAGGTGCTGTGTCTCAAAAGGTAAAATTCGAGAATTTAAGAGTTTCTTTCATATGAGCTGTGCATTTCCCTTAAATATATAAAAAATGTTCTTTTTCAAATATACCAAATTAAAACCTGTTATGCATCTGTTATATGTTGGGTAGTACGCTGAGTACAGGGGATACAAAGCTGAATGGCACAGATTCTGACTTTGCCTGGCCCCTACGCTGACGAGCAAAACCAGTCTCTGAGCACATGGTAACAGTCACATGATAAATGGAATTAGATGAATGACACAGAGAAGGTCCAGTCCTACTTGAGAAATCAGAAGATGCTTCCCAGGACAGGTCTAGTGGATATTAGAACAGAAGGGACCCTATGAGGACATGCAGTTTGCCTCTCTGCCCTAAAAACAATTCAAATACACGATCCCATTCTGCAGATGAGAAATGAAACTAAAGAAGACCACGCAACCAGACAGGTCACCTTGCTAGTGATGGAATTTCGTCTAAAGTTCTCAGAGTCTTCTGCCTCTTTCCAGTCAGGACAGGCAGCACCCTCCCCATGTGCCAATAAGGTAAAAACAACAACGATAACAACAACAACAACAACAAAACTGTAGAAATCCTCCAGGACCCAATATTTATTGAGATCATAAGTAACCCTTGCTCAGTAAAATAATCCACCTCCCCACTCAGCTATATTCCCATCAGTAACCAGAAATTGCTGCAATCTAATGCATTTATATGTTTTGGTTTTCTTAATTTATTTCAGGGACCTCATTTTCCTGGAACAAGCGTTGTTATTTATGACACAGCAGCAAACACTTTACATTTATAGAGGTTATGAATTTTAGTAATGGTTTTGGTGGCAATTTAATCTGTCCTAACTATGAGGCATTTTACAATGACAATTAAATTATTATTAAAAAATAAACCTCAAATGACATGCTTATCACTTATCAGCATATCAAAAGTTTCACTGAGTTGCATTCTGGGTGGGTCGTAAATATCCCCATGTAGGCTTAGTGAATCCACGCAATAAACTTGAGTGAACTTAATTAACTTCTACAGTATATTTAAAAGAAAACTCCTCACACATTTTGATGTCAGCGAATGAAACATTATTTGAAAAGTGGGTTTATTACATTCCATGGTGCGCACTGATATTTAATATTTAAAGACTCTTAAATTTGATGTACTGTGCCGATAGATGAAGGGTTTAGTCCCGCGGTGTGGGAGGGTGAGACGGCGAATTTCTCTCTCCATCTCGTAGAGGGAGGTTTTAATTTTACTGGCCAAGCCCCCCATACACTAATCTATTAAAGTCTAAGCTCAGAGAAGTGTCAAGGAAGCTAATGTACACTTTATCAAATTAATTTTAATGGAAGCTTGCTGAATAGCTAATTCCCGAGCTATGTTCTAAATTGTTCCAAAACAACTCCACTTCAAATTAGCCAGGGTGCTACACTGATGTCAGCAGATAAAATGTCAGCAAAGAATCATTTGTTACAAACTAAAAATGAGGAGTTTTATTTTTTTCTCTATAGAGAATCTAATCGAGAAAAAGAAAAAGTCAGTCTTAACCCACTTCCTGATCTGGATAAACTTACAGGGCACTGGCTGAAAGCAAGTTACTTTGTTCAGGTTCACATTTTGATAACTGCCTCGGACAATAATAGGGGTTTCTATTTCAAAAGTTAGACTTGGCATTCGACTTAAATGTAGTCTTCTCTTTTAAGCCCAAGTTTTTGTGCATTTAAACAGCAACAACCAAACATTGATAGCAGATGATTCTCCCGAAAGGCAGAGACTAGAAACAGTTTTAGCGAAACAGTGGAAGACAACCAGCCAACACACTTCAACCCATCTCAAAAAATACAGATATAGATATACAGATACGGAATAGAGATAGAGAGAGAGAGATAGAATAGAGATAGATAGACATATAGATAGACAGATATAGAAGAGTTCATGCTTACAATCTTCCCAGGACACATTAGGGGATGGAGCTCACTCTGCCTCCTGGATGATTAACTGCCAGCATCCTTCATCCAGGTTCTTAGGTAAAATTATGTGCATGAGCATGGACTTGCATTTTGGTATCAAGTAAGTCCTCACTTAGTGTCAATAGGTTCTGCACCTTTAAGTGAAATGATGTATAACAAAACCAATTTTTACCATAGGTTAATTGATACAAACAAGAGTTAAGTTCCTATGGCATCTCATCCAAGTTATAGCAAAACCAAGTTGAAAGAAACATTATTCCAGGACCTGCTGCATTTATGTACCCATAGTATTGTGTATCTATTTTTACATTTGTAACTTTTAACAAAGTCTAAGTCATAAGGCTTTTTTAAGGTTTTCTTGTTTGTTATTATAATCTACTTTTAGCAATAACCCAACAAATATAAACCACAGTTTCCACATTTGTAAAATAAGTGTTAAACTGGTGATGTATAAAATTTCTAGTTCCAGCTTTAAAAAGTAGTTAAAGCACTACAGGGTTCTAAGTTTCAACCACTCTTCCTTGCAAAAAATACTTGATGAGCAACTACCCCATGTTAGGAACTGTGTTGACAATGGATAGAAATTGTAAAAAAAAAAAAAAAAAAAAAAAAGTAGCCAAAGCTGATGTTCTCATAGACCCTGAAGATTAGGTTTTATTTCTGTAGTATTTGCTGCTGTTATGAAAGTGGTGATACCGTTTATTTGCACTAAAATGCCTCATTTGATACTCTTTATGTCTGTCTGGGAGGCAGCAGCCAATGCAGTGCTTCCCTTCCCACTACTCCATCCCCCATCCCTTTTCAATTCTAGCATGATGTATTTCTTAATGAATGTTTCCAATCTCCATACCAAATGAAAAAGCAGCTTGGGCGCCCCTTTGCTAAGTAGGCGGATGGTGTCTAAAGGGAGAGTGGAAGAACACCTGGCAGATGTGGGCTAGAACGAGACTCCAATATTGAGCTCCTTTCATGTTCCCAATTTCATTTCACTTTCCCAGATCTGAAACTTTTTTTTTTGAACCATGTTATATTCTTGTAGTTTTAATGGCCAGATATATCCCCCTTAATTATACCAATCCTCAGAAATTCTATTCTGGGGCCATAACTGCCCAATTCTGTGTGAAAATACACATTTACATTTAAATGCAACCAGAGACTCTGCAAAAGAAAATGACTGAATGAAAGAAATCTAAAGATTTATCAGAAAGTGCTTAGAAGTGGAATTCTGCTCCTGGCTAGGTAGACTAGCTTGTTTTAGATCTACAATCCCCTGGAGAAAAACTAGAAAATTATATCAATTATAAAATGATAATCAATTATAAAAACAATAATCACACAATTTTCCGGTCAAGATGGCAAAGTAGGTAAACACTGTGCTCACCTCCTCTTACGACCACTCAAAATTACAACTAAACTACAGAACAACCATCATTGGGAATTGCCTGAAACCTGCTGAACTAAAGCCCTACAATGAAGGACAAGCAGAAAAAGCCATGTCAAGACTGGGAGGAGGGGCAGAGATACAGAACAAGCTGGTCCCATACATGCATGTGACCGTTAAAAATCAGGAGGGACATCTTGATTGCAGACGTCCCCCTCTGGAAGAGTGAGGGGTCCCAGCCCCATACCAGGCTCCCCAACACAGGGTTCCTGTTCCAGAGAGGGAAGTCCCCATAACTTCTGGCTGTGAAAATGAATGGAGATTGTGGCTAAGGTGGAGGGCTACTGCAGTCCCAGTCAATTCTCTTAAAGGGCAAGCACATGGACTTACTCATTGAAGGACACACTCATTCTGAACTCTAGCACTGGGGTGGCAGCTCAAAAGGCACCAGGAACATACAAGGAGAAACTGAACTGTCTTGGCTTCAGGGCAAGGGCTGTAGGGGCAGCTTACTCCCAGACGCAGGAACTGGCAGAAGCTATCGTTTCTTTGTTCAGTGATCCCCACTCCCTGCGTGCAGACACATACGGCCACCATACCTGAGTTTCCATCAACCTGATTAACACCATTTGTCTGCCCTGACCTAGTGATTCCCTGAGACCCCACCCCATCCAAATGTCAGTCCCACCCAAGATGCTTCCAGTGGCTTTTCAATCTGTCTTGGCTCATGCCCCAGACTTTCCTAAAATCTCTCAAAGGTTCACAAAACCAAAACAAGCAGCATCTGCTTTCAGTATGTCCCATCCCTCTGGCTGAATAGCCCTAAGACTGGCACTATCAACAGCTGGCCTGGGTTTGTAGCTAGGCCTCCCAAGGACCCTCCAAGCCCAGTGTGGGTGATAGCCATCTGTGGATTACTTTGTGGCTCATGCCAGGTGGCCCCAAGAAGGGCACAGGGTATGAATGAACTTGTCCTGAAGTGGGTCTCCTCCCAAAAGACCCCAGGGCTGGCATGCCCAGTGGACAGCTTTGGACTGAACCAGAGCATCACCCAGCCACCTTCAAAGACAAAACACCTAAAGGGCAGACTGGGAAGGCACCAGAGCCCTGCTGAAGCTAACTGTGCTCTGCAGAGTCAGCCCTTGCACTACAGCTCCTCCACTGTAGTCACGGCCAGTCCTCACAAACAATCAGCCCCAGGGTCAATCCCTCCCATTGACATGCAAACAACAGCCAGAGCTCAACTACAGCAGGAGGGCACATACAACCCACACAGGGACACAACTGGAGCAGCCAGTTTAGGTGACCAGGGAGACTGCACCACTGGGCCACACAAGATCCTACTACATAAGGCCACTCTACTAAGACCAGAAGACATAGCAACTCATCTAATTCATAGAAACAAACACATGCAGGCAGCCAAAATAGGGAGACAAAGAAATATGTCTCAAATGAAAGAACAGAACAAAGCTCCAGAAAAAGAACTAAACGAAATGGAGACGAGCAATCTACCAGATGCAGAGTTCCAGACACTGGCTATAAGGATGCTCAAGAGGCTCACTTTAGATCGAAAGACACACACAGACTGAAAGGAAAGAGACAAGAAAAAAGATAGTTTATGAAAATAGAAACAAACAAAAAACCTGGGATAGCAAAACTTATACCAGACAAAATAGACTTCAAAACAAAGTCTGTAACAAAAGACAAAGAGGGACCCACCAATCCCACTTCTGGGTATTTATCTGAAGGAACCCAAAATGTTACTTTGAGGAGATGTGTGCATCCATAAGTTCACTGTTCACAATGGCCGAGATGTGGAGGCAGCCTGGGTTTCCATCAATGGGTGAAAAGTAGAGGTGGTACATATATACAATGGAATATTACTCAGCCATGGAAGGGTGTGTATTCTTGCCATCTGCAACGGCGTGGATGGACCTAGACAGTATTGTGCTGAGTGGAGTATGTCAGACAGAGAAAGACGGATGCAATGTGATTTCACTAATACGTGGAATCTAAAGAACAAAACAAACAAACAAAGCAGAAACACACTCATAGACACAGAGAACATTTTGATGGCCGCCATATGGGAGCGGGGGTTGGGGTGAGTGAAAAAGGGGATGGGATTAGGAAGGACAAATTGGTTGTTACACAGAAGTCATGGGGATTAGGGTACAGCATAAGGAATATAACAAATAATATTGTAGTAACTACGTACGGTGTGAGATGAGTACTAGATTTATTGGGGTGATAGACGGGAGGGGGTTTGGGGATAGGGTGAAAAAGGTGAAGAATAAAGAAGTACAAATTGGTAGTTACAAAATAGCCATGGATGTGTAAATTAAAGCATAAAAAATACAGTCAATAATATGGCAATAATATGTATAGTGCCAGGTTGGTACGAGATTCGTCAGGGGGATCACTTCTTAAATTATATCAGTGTCTAACCACTATGCTATACACCTGAAATTAATATAAAATAATACTAAATGTCAGCTATAATTTAAAGATTAAAAAAGGGGGGGAAAGATGAAGAAGGGTAATAAGAGGTTCAAATTTCCAAGTGTAAAACAAATAAGTCATGGGGATGTAAGATACAGCATAGGGAATATACTCATTATATGTTGATCACTTCTTTAGATATATAAATGTTAAATAACTATGGTGTACACCTGAAACTAATATAATATTGAATGCTATATTTTAATAAAAATCTTTTTTAAAACAGTATATAAAACACACACCCAAACAGTATATATTTCCTAATACAATCCATGCATTGAAAACTTTTTCATTTTTACAAAGAAAAACAAAAAATAATAATAATAATCACTCTGAAAACAACTGAGAACTACCAAGACTTGGAAGGCTGAGATTCATTCCAAACAGAAGGAAGTCAGAGATGTGAATCTAAAATTTGGTGCTGCTTTACTCCTAAAGCATTCTGAAGGGGTCTCTGAGTGGCTTAGAAGCTAAGCATAAAGTGGTGGTTTAGAGCCAATAAGTGAATAGACTAATCTTATACATCTGGAGTAATAAAAATTGGAGTTCAAGGCCTGCCAAGGAGGAGTTTTGAAAGGCTTTATCCCAAAGTTAGGATATAATCAAGAACTAAAGAAGCCCTTAAAGGCAACAGAACTACTGTGAATGAAACTGTAATGATGGGTACACAGCATCATACATTTGTCCAAACGTATCAGATGTACAGCACTGTGGTCTTTGGTGGATAATGAGATGTCAATATGGGGTCATCAAGTGTAACAAATGCACCACTCTGGTGGAGCAAATCGGTAATGAGGGAATGAATACATGCATGTGAGCAGGGAGCAGGAGGTATGGGGGAAATCTCTACACCTTCCCCTCAATTTCAGTATGAACCTAAAACTATTCTAAAAATAATGCCCATTAAAAAAAAAAAAACTAACAAATAAGAAGCTCTTCAAAAGACTAAAACCCGGCTTCAAACTAACTCAATCTCTGATTCAACTTTTTAAATCCTCCTCTAATCCAACTGTTTATCAGAAGCAAATGTAAATCCTTTCCAGAGGGTCAATATAGTTAAGAAATTTGAAGCCAAGAATTTCAGCAGAGGACTAGAAGCCATAAAAGAGAATCAAATGAGAATTCTAGAATGGAAAAACAGTGGCTGAAAATAGAACACAATGGATAGGTTAACAGGATATTAGAGCACTGTTAAACTGTAGTTAAGACAAAAGAAAATATCCAGCCTGAGGCACAAAGATTCAAAAACAACAGAAAGAGGGTAAGATACAATGCGATATCCTGAAGTGTTCTGACATATTATATGCATTTGGAGTACTAAAAGGAGAGGAGAGGACAGAAATAGTATTTAAAAAACTAATGACCAAGAACTATCCAAGCTGATCAATGACATCAAGCCATGATTCCAGAAGCACTATAAACCCCATCAGCATAAACACAAAGGAAACCATATATAGAGAAGTAATCGAAAGAAAAAATAAATAAATAAAAGTAGCCAGAGAAAAAAATGCATGTTATCTTCAAAGGAACATCAATAGGAATTACAGCTGACCTCTCGGCAGAAGTAACTGAAACCAGAAGAAATGGAATGATATCTTCAAAGACTAAAAAAATAATAATAATAATAATAACTATCAATCTAAAATTCTATATCCAGTGAAAAAGATGAAAGCAAAATAAAGACAGCAGACAAACCAAACTTAAATAATTCAACAGCAGATCTTCACCATGGGAAATACTAAAGGATGAACTTCTGGCAGAAAGAACTGCATATCTATTAAACCCCTGCAAACATATATGGGGTAAATTTATATAAACATTATCTGTATAAAACCATAACAACAGTAATGCTTTTTTGGTATTTTAATATTTATAAAATGAGAAAACACAATGAAATAGGACTAAGGAGTGAAGTGAGTAAAGAGAAGTCCAGTGTTCTAAGGTCCTTAAATTGTCCTGAAAATGAAAGAACATTGTAATTTGTAGAGTAATACTACAAAAGTATAGGAAAATAATGTATAACTAGCATGAAAAGGGAAGTATAAGAGCATGGTTAGAATAATTTTGTTTTTCTTAGCTTAGAATTGGCTCTAACATTTTGGTAATTGAACTCCTCCTAGATCCATAGCACGGGTAATTTGAAATGAGCCATTTTAAATGTCCCAGGCTGGCTTTGCCGTCATTCCAGCTATCAGAAGGTGTGTGGAAAGCGCTGGAGTTGGAGACAGAAAGCCTAAGTTTGGAATCCAGACGAGGCACTGAGCTCCTTATTTTGGACAAGGGTCTTTAGTCATGCCTGCTGCTCCTATACCTGGGCGTGAGGAACACCTTCTTGATTTTCCTCAAGGGGTGTTAGGAGGCTCAAAGGACAGAAGAGATGTGAGACTCCCTGTATAAGGTGCTGTACAAATGTTTACAGTTCAAGAAATGAATACTTTCTTCCAACAAGCAATACTGTTTAGGGGATCAAATCTGTTGGGGAAACTTACATGGATACATGTAATGCTTTATGTATCCATCAGAACTGGCTAGACGAGGCTGAGGTAAGTAAGTAACCCTGGAAGTGCAGTGGTTTCACACTGCAAATGTCCTTTCCTTGTTCAGCCAGTGTGTCCTGATTGGGTAGCTCTCTTGATGATTCTCCTCCAGTAGTGCCTCATCTTCAACATAAGACCTTCACGGTCTCCAAGAGAAGGAAGAGACAGAAAGGAAAATGGCACAGGAGATTTTAAGATCAAGACTAGAAGTTGAGTACAATCACTTCAATCCCACATCCTATTGGCCAGAATCAAATCACATGGTCCAAAATTAACTTCAAGGGAGGCTGGGAAATACAGTATTCTGGTGTGTCCAAGAAGAAGTGGGATTGGTTAACATCAAGGCTGTCTCCACCAAACCATTGATGTCTAAGTTATGTCCATTGCAATGTACTCAAAATTAAAGAAGGTATAATGCTGACATTCCCATTATACCTTTGTTTTCATTATGGGCAAACTATTTTTTGAGCTCCTTCCATGGACTTTATTAGAACACAATTAAACAACATCTTGCTCAAAGAAAAAAAAAAAAAAAAAAAAAAAAAAAAAAAAAAAAAAAAAAAAAAAAAAAAAAAAAAAAAAAAAAAAAAAAAAAAAAAAAAAAAAAAAAAAAAAAAAAAAAAAAAAAAAAAAAAAAAAAAAAAAAAAAAAAGGCAAACTAGTAGTCCATCCTCTGAAAGAGTAATTTGTTTGGACAAAACATAAACTATAAATGCAAGAAACAGATGAGAAAGAAATAAAACCCTCACTCCTCAAGACATTTTATAACAAGAGAGTCTGAATACAGAGCAGTTACTTAGAGAGAGAAACTCTCCAGCAACTCACACAGTCCTAGCTGTGTTCTTGTGTGTCCTGACTCTCCCAAATGTATCTTTATAATGGAGACTCAGGCCAGAAGACTCAGAAATTGAAATATTTTTACAGAAATGAGAATATCCAGGCATTGAACTTGGATTCTAGCTGAGCTCTAACAGGAACTACTTTTGGAACTCCAACACACTAACCAATCTTATCTGATTATGAGACTGGATTGATTAGAATTTCCCAAAGCAGGATGTAAAAAATAGTCTTTAAAAAAAATAATAACATTGTTTCTACAGTTGATTAAGCTTGGGAAACTAGTTAAAAGTTCTGTTTTTGTTGCCAGTTTTGTTGTTTTTCATGCAGAACCATTAATATTCCAATGTGAATTGTGACTGTTCAAAGTATAAAAGTGTGTGTGTGTGATATGTGTGTGCGCATGTGTACAAATGCACACATGCCTGTGTCCTGGGAATGTGACAGAGTTAGGGGTTTAATATATAGCATTCCTTAAACTTGTAAGATCAGGTACTATTTCATAGTATATGAGACGTTGGGGTGTGCAGGCTCTAATGCCCTTCATGCACCTACTTGTTAGTAATCCATGAATGTGATTTGTCCCTGAGTAGCCAGGTAACTCCAAGGCAAGTCTGAGCTTCCAATTCACAGGTGAACAGAGTCAGAGGCCTGGGGGAAATATGCAAAGACTATTGTTACCCCAGTTGTTCCATGAGAATTTGGAATTAGAGGTCTCTAAGGTCCTGTGCTTGTCTAAATTTCTATGAATTTATCAATCCAAGCCTTTTGGTGATGGAAAGACATTATGTGTTTTCAAGTCTACATGTGTAAACCTTACCCTGCAGGCCTAGAAATCAGACCCTTGGAAAATCCAGAGTAAGATTTAAAAGTGAGAAAAAGAAAACATGTTCTTCTTTAAAAGATATTCCCCGATAAGCCAGGAATATTGCTGCTGTGACAGAAAGACTCATTTTCAATCTATTCCATGCACTTGCCATCAGTGTAATCTTTCTGAAACAAGGATCAGATAAAATTGTTTCCTCTTCTTAAAAAAAAAAAGATAAAAATCATTCATATGATTTCTCATAAAAGTATAAACCTACTGCCACGAGTTCTAAGAACTTCATAATTTAATCCTTGTCACACTGGCCATTTCATTACTAGAGTCTACGCATCCCCATGCCCGCACGCCCACCACCATCTCAACCACCAGGTATACCCTATGCCAGCACTCTACTCACACCTCCACCATCACCTCAACCACCAGCTACTTTATGCTGTCTCCTGCCCAGGCCCCAGTCATTATCTTCAGTACAAGGTACCCCTATCACCACGACCACACCCCAGCAATCACCACAACCACTGGGTATCTCACGATCTACACATCCATCATCACCTTTTCCACCAGGTACCTTCTGCCATCACCCTAGCCAGATGGCTGTCCTTTCCCTATAGGAAGCAACTAAGTCCACCACACTGGGATTTGGGTCAATCCGTTTCATCCTCTGGAATTTTTTCATCTTTCTCTGCCTGGAAAAATTTATATTCCCTGTCAAGGTTCAACTCCCGTGCCTCAGAGCCCCAATTCCCCACTGCGTAAAATGGGCACAATTTCCGCCTGCTTCCTTCTCCCAGGCACGCGGCATGTGATGCGTCCATAGCCCACCCCACACCACGTTATACTGAAAGGAAGCTTATTGTCCTTCCTCATAGCAGCAGCCGTACCACTGACCAAGCAGGTACAGGGTGTACCTTCTGTGTATTACCTTGGTTAATATTCATAGGCGTCCTCATAGGGTTGACATACGTTTTAACTTGGTCTTACAGGTGAGGAAACTAGCAACAGAGGATGAGTAATTTGATTAGGACCACACAGCTAATACAGGAGTGGACTGGAGCGAGAACGTGAACCGTCCCGTACCCGTAACGAACGGAGAGCCAAGTTGGACCCCAGCTGTGACACAGAACTGAGTCGTCTGAGACTGAGCAGTTCACCTCCCAGGGCCCGAGTTTCCGTGTCTGAAAATTCTGCCTTGTTCCTCACTAGGGTATTGTGATCATAAAATGAAATAATGAATCTGAAAGGGCTTTGCAAATGCTTAAGTACTATGCAAATGCAAGCTAATTAATTAATGAACTCGTTAACATGTTCTCCTGCTGGGCTGCAGTTAGGGCCAAATTATAAACAATCCTCATTTTGCTGGGAATTTAACCAAGCAATTTAGGGTGGTGGAAGGGAGAAAGAAGGCGCTGGACCCCAAGTCTAAAACTGCACGCACTGAGGAAGGCCATTTAACTCAGACTCGTTCCTGTCGCCAGCCAGGGAGTCACTTTTTTTCTTTCCAACAAAGTGTAAAGGGATGCAAAATGTAGGAGGAATGAAAAATCCCTCTGATAGGCTCCTTAGCACAGGTGGTGCAACACGTCATCCCTGCGCCCTGGATCCGCCGACGTCATGAAGTGCGGAGGCCCTGCAGCCTGCGTCTTCGTTACTTCTGTATATGTAGCAAACTGTTTACTGTGTGTCAGAGGCTGCTTCTATGTGATTTACACGCGTTAGCCTGTTTAATTCTCATAAAGACTCCATGAGTACTTACTGCCCCATCTCCAGTTTACAGATGGAGAAACTAAGATACGCAGAGGTTAAGTCGCTCGCCAAGGTCATGCAACCGGGAAGTGGTGGAGCCAGGATTCGTACCCAGGCCATCTGGTTTCAGGAGCCATGCTCCTGACCCCGTGCCACATTCCTCTCCTCATGGGGCTACACTGGTCCTGCAACTCATGTACAAAGACACAGGAGAGTGTTTCCCCTGGGGAAGCTGGTGGAGGAAGAACAGCAGCCCTCATTTACTGAGCTCGAATTAGATGCAAACTACTCTTTAGAAAAATAACGTGTGCTTATCACTGTATTACTGACTGCAATCCCCTTCACCTTTGCCACCCACCCCCTTAGCAGGACACTCCCTCGGTAAGGTATAAAAAATGCCGAGTCACTACGCTGCACACCTGAAACTAATTAACTAATACAAGATTGTAAACTATACTTGAATGCAAATAAATAAGGAAATAAATGATCCGCACAACCCCACTGAACTTTCACGGGCGCGTTCCTCTCCCCGTGTGCGGCCTGCGGGCAGGCTGCGGGCTGCTGGGCCCTGAGGCAGGGGCCCCTGTGATTGGTTGTGCAGTGCTGCTCAGGGCTGAGCGGAGAAAATCTGGATCAGGAGACCCACTGCTGCACGCATCCTGGTTACACTCTCCAAACAGCTTTAAAGGAATAAAGGTAAAATATTCTTTCTGACTCAGGTGCCTCTTAGTTGGTTCTGAACTCGGGCAAGAAAAAGAGAAAATGATGCTTCCCAACCAGGTGAAACCCAAAACAAAGGAGAAAACTAAAGCTCAGGTCCCTTACCCAAGGTCACACACATGGAGGACCTGGAGGAACTGGTGCTCAAACCTAGCACGATGCTGCTGTAGTGTTTCCTACTAATTCTAGAACAGGATAGCGTCAAAGTACAGATGGTCAGGAAAGAGCAAAGGTCAAACTCTGTGGCTTTGTAATACTACAGGTTTTTACAATAATATAATAGCTTCACTTAATTTTCCTTGATTTGACTTTCATAGAAGGAAAGAACTTGCTTTCCACACGCTGGCCTCTGTGAGAATAAGACATTTGCCCAAAATCCTTCATAGAGAAGTAACAAAAAAAAATCTGGATCTTAATTTCAAAGTCAATGCTTATTCCACTTTATATAACTTGATATCCCATGTTTCATATATTGTATAAAGAATGTTGCAACTAAAATAACAGACACTGAAAGGGGAAGAAAGAACAATGCTGTCCATAAGCCCGTGCGTCCACTACCCTGCTCAGTCAGCCATGCTTACCTGTCCCATCCCTTTTCAATCCTGAGCATAGGCAGTTGTGGCATTTACGATTACAGCCCTTGGGTTTCCCTAAAATGCTATGTCACAGTCAGGACTAAAATTTCAGTAACGGCATAAAATGATCATTCTAATACAATTTATTAAAACATGTTCTTTGTATTCTACAGTATGTGTCTCTCCAATACTTCACCTTATAAATAACGTGGCGACAAATGCCTTCAAATAAATAGCCTGCATTCCTTTGTGATCATTTCCTGAGCATCGGTTGCAAGCGTAGGTTTTTTTGGGTCGGACTGCTTCTTCAACTTGGACAAAGTAGAAACGGAACTGACAGGAGCATTAAACGTCTCCCCTAAGCCATGTCCTTACTTACCCAGCTCACTAGAGAAGATGCAGAGAGCGAGCTAAGGAAGCAAATCAGCCCGTGATTACACCAGTGAAACATGTTTAAATAAAAAGCAAGTTTAGAATATTTAACAGGATCAAAGAGGGAAGATTAGAGATTTGGAGCCCTTTAATAAATATTAAAGATACATTTCCCCCACTCCACTCCTGGCAGTCATCAAGCATGGAAGGAAACCAGACAGACACAAAATCTGAAAGTCAGAGGTCTTTAACTTTGTAGCAGCACTGTCTAGCAGGTGAGGAACAAATATGTATTGCCGTTACTTGATAGAGGAGAAAAAAGTAGTTACTTACTAAAAAGGAATCGGCAAATCTCAGAGTTGCCCAGAACACGGAGTTGTAAGAGGTTAGAATGGAAAGAGAACTTGAAAACCTGGCCCACACCCTCCCCTACAATGACAGACAATTGAAGCCCATCAGGGATGGAAACCGGCCTCAGGTCACCGTGCATCCCAGGTAGAGCCCAGCCAACCCCGCTGGCTCCCGTCCAGTGCCACTTCCGATGACCTATGCTGCCTCCATTCAAAATAAAATGGAGCTGAGCAGACAGCCACTGCAGACTGACCTGAGCATGCGCGCGCGCACACACACACACACACACACACACACACACACTCTCTTCTACCATTCACAGGTTGGGTAGGGGTTGCATCAACTGACAAAATTCGTTTCCAGTCCACGCATCCTGGAAAGCCCCAGGAAGCATTCCCTCCCTTAGGACCACTGCCAGCCTGGTCGCTCCCGGTCCCTGAATGGCACATCTTCAAGAGCCCTGGCTGGTTGAGCTGAGTTCGGATACCCGGCAGGTGGCATGTCCCATTAGGACACCCTGGTGCGTCCACAGCCAGTGTCAGCTCCTGGTCTTTCGGTTTGGGCCGCTGTCCAGGCTACCTGGCCATTGTCTAGGCTGTGACAGTCATTAAATATTTTTAACGTCATCCCTGGCATTTCCCAGTGTTTTTCTATGCAGCACCAGATTCACAGGGTTGTCATAAAAAGAGGGAAAATGAGTTTGCAGACTGGATGAATAATCCACCCTCTGAGGTTTCCTTCGAGGAAAGTCCTGTTAAACTGTGCTTAAGTCAGTGTTCCCAAGCTTATCAGGCCATACAGCAACAGTGCCACCCCCTGCCCCAAACCTCCTTCCATTTTAAGAAATACCTGCTCCCATCCTACAAAATTCATGTTCTGGGAAGCACAGCCTTGGACAGGAGATGGGTTCCTACTTCCAAATCATGCCTGTGTCTAAAAGTCCCATCTTCCTGTAGAAGATGCTGACGGAGGCGAGTTTGGGGAAGGAAAGGTATTGAAAACCAGTGAAGAGATTGACTTGTGCAGAAACCCTGGGTTCTTCTCTTTGCCCTTGAAAAAAAAAAAAAAAAAGACTTCAATTTTCCTATGCTCAGTGTCTTCACCTGTTAGACAGGTTTAGCACTGGTCTCCTTTGCAGGATTGCTGTGAGGATCCTTGAGACAAAGATGGAAAGTATTGATCACACTGCCAGTAAACAGTAAGAGTGACCTGTCATCGTCCAGCCCTGGGCTGGTCCAGGCCTGGGCTCCCGCAGCCCTGAGCACTGCAGAGGGTGCCCTCGTGGTTTCTGCTCTCGTGGAGATCACAGCCTGGTCCACAGACAGTACAGGACCACAGGCCCACGGCCACCATAAAAAGCAGGACTAAGCTAGGTTGGAGGGAAATGGCCAAACTGGAATGGTATGAAGATGATTAGCGGAACCCCGACAGAAAGACCCTTCCCCTCTTCCTACAAAAGTAACCTGCTGTATGTCAACTATACTGCGACAAGACGATAATAATAAAATACCGTGTTTTGCCATGTACGATGTTCTCCCATGGATAAGGCACAACCCGACATTTTTGGCCCAAACTTTTAGTGGGAAAAGAAACTTTCATTTCAATTTTCTTACTCAAATTTTTATTTGTTTACATTTAGGTACTTTGGTTTTCATATTATAAAGGAATTTTTTAGGATTTATTTTTTAACATATTATGGTACAAGAAATGTTATGCAATAATTATGAACTACAAGAACAGATACAAGGTACAAGACATGTTATGGATAAGATATCATTATTGATTTCTAGAGTTACACTTTTAACTCATCAGCCTAAATGAAAGAATTGAAAACATTCATATAGATACGCAATTAGTACCCACGTATGATGTGCATCCTTACTTTTCCCTCACAAATTTAGGGCCAAAAATTGCATATTATACACAGCAAAATATGGGAATTCCCTTCTGTAGAACTGCCAGGGACCAAGGAGAGGACACACGAGGAGTTTCGGTTGAATGAGTACAGAGCTTCCGCTCAGAAAGATGAAAAAGTCCGTAGAGGATAGTGTGTGGGTACCTAATGGGAATACACTTAATGCCACTGAACTATCCGCTTAAAAATGGTTAAGACGGTAGATGTTACGTTATGTATACTGCACCACAATTTTTTTACAATTTAAGTAACTGCTGCCTTCCCATTCAGGGGCGAGGAAGCCCCTCCCTCACCTCACCCTCTGCTCTGTACAAACTCACATCACTGGGGGGGGCTGCATCTGCCAGAGAGTGCTGTCCCTTCCAGACTTACGTGTCCCATTTCCTGTTGCTTCTAGGGTTTCAAGCTTCCAGATGGTACCGCAGTAACTCAGCTAAACATCTTCCGCCGCAGTCTTTTCCCCCCTTCTCCCCCAGTTCACTTAAAAATAAATTGCCTCTTTTCGTAGTTCCAGACAGAACATGAAGCTCGTTCTCCCTCTCATGTGTGCGCTCTCTCTCTCCCTCTCTCTCTCTCTCTCTCTCTCTCTCTCTCTCTCTCTGCTGCCACTGAATTCTAAGCACACAATTATGCAGGGAATGTCTTTAGATTCACCAGCTTGAGAACTTTTAAACATTAAGCTCTGAATCAGATAACAGCTTTCATCTCAAGAACAGCTTTACACTGTACCTAAGTAAAAGCTCAACTTATAAAAAAAATTGTTACCAGGGTTATAAAAATGTCAAGGTAATAAAATAAGTGAGTATAGCGCCCTCCCAAATAAAACACGCCCAAAATGTTGAGGGTTTGTCTAAGGCAGTTGATGGCTTAGGAGTTTCTACTGTCCACCTTTGTATGGGCGGCCTCAAAATAAAGCCCCCGCGGGCCCGGCATACTCGCGCCCTCCTCCCCATCTACCTATTAATAAGCTTTCACCATGTAAAACAAGCTAGACAATTACTAGGCCCTCGTTGGCTGTGGTTAAGACTTAATTGGACGGCTGTGTTCAATTTTGAGCATCATGTTTCCAGAAAGGACAGAAAAAAAGTGATAAATTGGATGTAGTTCAAAGGAAAGCAAGACAACAGATGAAAGCAGTGTGGAAAATAAGACCCAGTTGGGGAGGTAAAGGTAATTCTGTGCATTTGCAGCTCAGTGAAAAGATGGCTGGGAGATAAAGGAAAGCGTCTGATGAGTCACTTCTGGCTGGGTCCCTGAGGACATTGCCACAGGGCGTAAAAGGAGAAGGGAGAGAGTCTTTTTAGCTCTGTCTCTGCCGCTCCCAGCATGGGGTCTGGCCTGTAGTAGGTGTTCAGTAAAAAAAAAAAAAAAAAAAAAAAAAAAAAAAAAAAAAAAAAAAACCTCCCTGCTGATTGCCCCCCACAGAAAAACACTGAAATGAGATTGCTATACGGGCTCATGCTGATGTTTACATAGCTCCTCTTCCAGGAGCGGTCGAGTTGTTGCGTTTGATCCCCAGCAAGAATAATATAGGAAGATAAAATCAATTTTCTCATTAGGCCAGTTGTGGATTAAATAATGTACCCCAAGGCTCCTGTCAACCCTTGTAACTCACGATTCTCTGTACTTTTAGCCACATTCATTGTGTCACTCAAAAATTTACAACTCCCTGTGGCTCTCAAGGTAAAGTTCAAAGTCTGGAGGTAAGGTGGTGTCCACCATCTAGCCCATATGCCTTTCTAATCTAGTTACTTCTTCCCTCTCCATGTCCTCCTACTCAAACCGACTTGTGTGCACACAGTGCATCCCACTACCATTTTTCAGTATACAATATCTCAGAGGACCCCGCTCTTAAATCTCAGGGCCACCACTCCCTACCTATGTGACCTTAAACTTGATAGATTCAATAGCTCCTGCTCCGCCATCTTCTCCGTCTCTTCCTTTACCCTACTGTGACTCAGCGTGGCCCGGAAAACCGACAGCTTAGCCCGGGAAACAGAAACTTGGCTCGGGAGACTGAAACTTGCCCTAGCCCTTACCTTAGCCTGGTGTTGAAACCTCTCCTTGACCAGTCAGTAGTGAGCACCTATACTGCCCTCTGCGTTCTGCCTAGCAACCTATGCCCCCCTCTGCACTGTGCCTAGCAACCCCACCACCACCACCACCACCTATATAACTTCACTCCCTATGGTCAGAGCGGCTGCTCTCCCATTGTGAGGCAGGCCGGCAGCTCTCCCGTTAAAGCTTGTTACTCTACCCGGTGTCTCGGCTCGTCTCTATCCAAACTGCCTGCCCACCCTCCCCGAATCTCATTCCCTCATATGTAAAGTGGGGGCAATAATAGTTCCTGTGAGTCTTGCATAAGGTCACGCACGTGGAATACTCTGCACTGTCCCTCACTTCCTGTCTTTGGCAGTGCTGTGTGTTCCTTTCCTAGAATGCCCTTCAGTCTTCACCACTGTGTGACATTCTGCCCATTCACGGAAGCCCAAGTGAAATCTACCCTTATTCACAAAGCTTTCCCCAGTGCCCCAGGCCACAATGCTTGTGCCCGAGCTCTGTGAGCAGGCAGCACGCGTGCCCTGGACTGGCTCACTGGAGACCACAGCCTGTTTCCCACTGAAATATCTGCGGCCCTCTCTTGAACTTGTCCCTTGGGCTCAGCTCCCCGCAGAATGGGAAGAGGCAGAATGGAAAGTCCCAGCCCTCAAGAGGAAGGAGGGGACTGTCTATACGAGCATGGACCAGCGACTCTAAGCCCTTTCGTGTACCATCTTCCTATTAACCAAAAAGCTAACAGCAGTGGCTCTGAACCATGCTGCACATTAGAATCACCCAGAGAGAACATTAAATACATGCATTCCTCTACTCCTGGCCCAAATCAGTTTAAACAGACTTTCTGGGGGTGGGGCCTCAGTAGTTTTATACAAACTCCCAGGGTACACTCACGAGCCGCCAAAGGTGAGAAACCTCTGGCTTACAACTTAGTTATGGAAACACGCGCACACTTGCAAATGCACCCTCAGTTATTTATCCTGGTGATACCAAGCGGTCTCATGATATTCACCTACCCACAGTCTCATTCCTTCACCCAACTCACATTTCAGTGCCTTATGTGCACAAGCAAAGCACTTTGCTAGGTGCCATGAAAGATATAAAGAGAACTCAGATGCAGATTCTGGCCCTAAGGAGCTTTTATGTATTAGGAGGAGAGAACAATTTTATACACTAATCCTTGACACAGCTAGGAATTAACAAATGCCCCCGAAAAGATGCCAGCTACCATGAAGTATCCACTAGCTGGGATCAGAGTAGGTGTCACAGAAAGGCACAGAAAGGACAGGATTTGAATGCGTGGCACAGGAAGGGATGGTGTCCTAGGTGGGAAGAACCACCTGAGCAAAGGCAAGGAGGCGGGAAAGCACTGCATAATCACAGGGGATGAAAAGCTGGCCTAGTTGCCCATGCTACACCTATGCAAAGATGCTGGAACATTCTCTACTCCCTGCTACCAGCTTCCCCACCGCACCGAGCTTACGCCACTGCCATTCTTACGTAGCAGGCTCGGTCCTTAGGCCCGCGCGCGGCCTTGCCTTCCCAGGGCCATTCTTCTGCGGGACCTAGGAGGAGTTGGTGGGCCCCTTGGGAGTCCTTGTCCTTCCATGATCTCGTTCTCTGACCAATGGGGTCGCTTACCAGCTGTCACGCTCAACAGGTGGACAAGCACGTGCTCCCTGGGGCACTGGCATTTCGAAAACTCTCAGCAGGACACGGGGTCTAAAGCATGGCAGGAGTCACACGTTTGAAGGTACGCTGGTCACCTTGAGGAGTTAGTGCAGTTTCTAAAAGCGGGACACTTTTCAAGCGGCCTAAAGTAACAGCACGTATCAGGGGTTTAGACTCTGGTCCCCAAGTCTGCCCGTTGCCAGAGTGACCTCTGGAGAACACCTTCCCCTTCAGTGGCTGTTTCCCATCTTTAAAGTGAAGGATATGGATTAGATAATAATTCATCATTTTATTACAAAAAGTATGCCTTATTAAGGATTTGCAGACAAGCATTACCTTATTGCACCCTCATAATAACCATGAGGAAAGGAGTGGTGAGATGTCCCTCTTACAAATGAGAGAAGTGAGGCTGAGAGAGACTAGGTGTAAAGCTGTCACCGACACTCACACCAAAAAGTGATTTTCAAAGTGCAGGCCGTCCAACAATTCAGAGGGCTGCAAGCAGCACATTTTTTTAATGGAAAGAAATGATCTGAAACAGACTACAGTAGGAAAATAAGGGTAAATAGTATTTTGTGAACTTTTTCTTTCAGTTATACACACCACAAGTCATATGTGTCCTATTTATTTTCATTACATGCATGTAACAAGTTATGTTTCTATGCACACACGCACACACCCTCACATATGTGCACTGGGTCCCAATAAAAAGTGTTTAGCTTTCTGGAAGCTGTGGTAAAAACCAACGGAAAACCCCTGCTGTCAACCACGGGCTGTGGCTCGTCCCCAGAAGAATTCTATCGAACGAGCCCTCTGCACCCTTCAGCACGACGGTTGGGAAATCTGTAGCTTCGCAGGAGGCACACGCCTGTGGTTATCCCGACGCAGAGAACGCCCAGTTAAGCAACGTCTGGGGAGCACGTCAAGTGTGGGCCCTTCGAGGCCTGGGTTACCCCCATCATTCTGCTTGAGCTATGTGGCCCCAGTCCGGGGGTCTGAGAACACCTGTGTGTGGCAGTGACGCCCCAGCGCAGAGAAGGCACGTTCTGGAACCGCATAGGAGGAGACGGGGCCCCCGGGATTCCCAATCCAGCTGGAGAACGGAATCGCCATCTGGTTAAGTCACAAGACGACGTGCGCGCCCGCCAGACGCGCCCGGCAACACGGAAGATCCAGTCTCCGACACACAAACAGGCCCTGCTGCCAAAAGCTCCTCGTGCCTCGGATGTGCGCCGTTTGGCACGCATCGCCCCATAGAAACAAGGATATAAATGGAGGTGCGTTTTCCATGTTTTAAAACTCCGAGGGTGTGTGACACACTGTTTTATGCATCGTGAGCTGGGTTAGAGCTGGGCGAGGGCACGTTTGCTAGACGTGGGAACTAACGTGGGAGCGCCTTCTGCCTCCTGAGGCCTTGCTCACTTCAAAAGCAGGAGGTCACGCAGAGTGACCTTTCTATAGGCACGTTGGGGGCCACTGTGAGGTGATTTGTGTACAGAGCGTCGGACACTAGCTCGCTGGGGCTGTTGTTATTACAACACGTGTTCGAGAAAAGCGGTATGACCTTGACCGCAGCACTTACGCACTCAGAGCCTCGGTTTCCAGCTCTGTAAAAATAGGAGAATATTTACCTCACGGCGTTATGACAAATATGAATGAGATCATGTAGAGAAAGCACACAGTACTACAAAGTGAATGTTTAACATAGAGGGGAAAGGTCCTTGCCTTCTCACAGGTGCCTGGCCCTATCTGCGAACGCTTTCTGGGCCGGCCGGAATCAGCCCTCATTAATACTTCTGTGTGCCAGGAAAATCAACATGATCAAGTGTTTAGCAGGCGCCTGGCCCGTATTCAATCCCCTGCTTGGTTCTGTGTGACATAAAAGAGAGGTCCCTCATGCTAAGAATGTGGTGTGGAAATGTTGCTAAGGTCTGCATCCAGTGGGGCCAGATGACCCCCAGAGATGATAAGGAAGCCGGAGAAAGAGAGGACTGGATAGGGGAGCTCACTGGTCCAGCTGAACCACACCCCTACTGGCAAGATGCGGATGCACAGGAGGAAATGGCCGTGTCGTGGGTAACTTTCACCCGCCCTTAACAGCCCCCGGGGGAACCCTCAGGCCCAACGCTCTGCAGAGCAACTGCCCACGGCCCGGGGCTGAACTTCGCAAAGGAGCAGGACATGAATGCGACAATAAAAAAGTTCCCTGTAAGGTCTCAAGTTTCACACGTTCCTTACAATACTCAAGATGCTCTCTCTGGGGAAGGTGAAAAGAATTATAATTACATCTGTGAAAAAGTCTTGAGAAGGAAAAAAAAAACATCCTGCCATATGGTGTGTGGCAAATGTTTTGGAACTGAATAAATAACATGGTGGGTGTCCTCCCCCCATGTCTGTTTCTATGTTCATGTTATACAGGCGGACGGGTGAACATGGACGGGTTTTCCTTCCGGAATAGAGACGTATCGGGTAATTTAATTTTATGACCATTAATAATACGAGGCTCTTTCTGTAAGCAAAGACATTTACAAACTTATAATCAGATTTTGTGATGTGGGTGTCAACCAATCACCCACGAGAAGCGCGGAGATACAGCCAGCTCTCCCTTTGCTGTAGGACTGCATGAATGACTACGGGGCTTAGAGGGGAAGGTCCGGGGTCCCAGAGGCAAGCGGTGGGGAAGAGCCCTGGTTTCAATGGACACCCCACCCTCCATCAAGGAATTTTTAAAAGCCAAAAGATGGGTGTTCACTGGTAATAACCCCCAAGTATGTTCCAGACTCTGTCCAAATGGGATTCTGTTGCGTGTTCTCGACAACTCTGTGCCGTCGATGTTGCCATACCCATTAATCAGAGGAGGAGGCAGAGGTCAGAGAAATGTAGTGATCTGCTCCTGTTTGCACAGCTAACCAACAGCGGAGTTCAAATCTGACCCCTCACCTGCCTAGCTTCCTCCCTTCACTCTTACCACCTCACCCCCGCTCCCAGAAACAAGTCCCACACAGGGGAAAACACTTAGAAAGAAGACTAATATGCAAGCATTTATGCTGCAAGACAAACTGAGCCAAGCGTTATAAGAGAGGCACCGGAATCATACGATAAGAGTACAAACAGAGAGCTTTTCAAAGAAATGCTTAATGGTTAATCTTTATTAATTTCTTGGTATATCAAGTGCTTTATAAAGCATTGACCTTACTTAATTCTCATTGCTTTGCATTGAGAGGCACTACTGTTTAATTCTGCGTAAAGGTGAAGCAATTAAGGTTCAGAGAAGGTGAGCAAGTTAGCCACACTTAACCAAGGCAGTAAATAACCTTAAAGTCTCAAAGATGACTAGTTCTCGATTTGGCTGGATTATAGGAGGTTATGCTGAGTAGATTCATTTGTTTGACAGGAACTCACTGAGCGCCTTCCATGTACTATACAATGATTTCCATACTGCAATCATTATTGGCTATGGCTGACATTTCAATGGCAGATGGAGAGAGTATAAATTCCATGAAGGTACAAACCTCAGACACATAGTAGTAGCTCAATAAATATTGTATTTCATTCTTTCAGCAAATAATTATTGACAGCCTACTATGTGCCAGACACTGCCATGGGCGCTGGGAAAGAGCAGGAAATAAAACAATGAAAATACGTGTGCTCTTGGAATATGTATTCCAGTGAGAATAAAATAGAGTTGGAAGATAAGGAGTTATGAACTAGAGTAGAAGCTACAGTTTGAAAATGGTGGACGAAACGGGCCTTGCTGGCACGCCACTTGAAAAAGAAATTAATAATAAAACTTCAAAGATAGGTTCAAAAAGACCCGGGCTTGCTTTTGGACAATGGTAAAGCAGTGAGCGTGATCTTCAGGGGTCAGGAGACAGAAAACGCAGCGGGACTGTGTGAAGCCAGATAGAACAGTCATTGTCCCCTCTTAGGACAGCTGGGCCCAAGGTCATCCAGAATTTCAAGTCAGCCAACCTTAAATCTCTGAACATTTGGGCCAGTTCGATCGCAGAGAAAACAACGGGACGTCTGGGCTGCCTCTTACGGGTCCTCTTCCTGTCGGGCCAGGCAGGTGTGATCCCTAGTTCTCATTCATGCTGGCCTGAATACAGATGCCATCCCTAACCTGGGCTCCAGGATCTGACCCCAGTCAGCTACAGGGACACTTTCTGTGCCCCGGTAGGTGATTAGTGGGTACTTGACAGGTGACAAACAGACCAATGTGGTCCCTTCCCTGCTTTACTGGAGACCCACTGATAACGAGCACAGGACGTGCCCTGAGGAAATGACCAAGACTCTCAGCAAGATCAGCGCAAAGCCAGGACGAGCAGCCTTGAGGACCTGTGACCCTCACCCTGGCACCCCACCTTATCTCTCTCACATAGCTTCTCTGCCATACTCTGCCTGGCATCTTGTCTATTTCTGCTTACCTTATCATCTTATCATCTATCTTATTACCTCGTTTCCTCCATTCTTCCTAAGGAGGCTTTGTATTTCCGTCTTCCACGAGCGCCTTACCCACCTTTACCTTGCAAAACATCTTCTCTATCATCTTTTAAAACTCATGGATGTCAACTAGACTCACAGTAGTGATCATTTCCAACGCAGACACACAACCACCGTATCACTGTGCTACGCAACTGAAACTAATATAATGTTACATGTTGATTATACTTCAATTTAAAAAAACATTTTGAAGGCTCATCTCAAGTCACCTACCCTAAGAAATCTGTCCTACCAGCCCCCCAAGGAAGGGCTATATACTTTTAGATTTTCTTAATTTGTATAAATCCACATTGGAGTTGGGCCAAATTCTCAAGGTCACTAGTGTATCTGTGTCTCCCAACCACCCCACAGCCCAATGACTGAAGCCTCTAATGCAGATCCTGGAGCATTAGTAGGCCCATCAGATTTTTTTAGAAGTTGAATGACACTGAGGCAAGGGCATGGCTCTCACCGTCACTGTCCTCTCAGTGTGACACACTCCTTAGACATGAGCTGACTCCAGACTGCTGTGCTGGAACCCCATCTTCCAACTGAAGTCCGAAGGGCAGAGAGACGTTTACGTGGAGCAAGGTCGTGTCTAACCACAGAAGTCGGCACGTGAGAGGTGAGGTGGCTCTGAGAGCCCCATGGGCATCGCAGGCACATGGCCCCCTTCAGCCCACAGAAATGTTCTCTTTGGTCTTCGCATGGTTAAAGGAGTTGCTGCACCCCACTGCCGGTGTATAAAATCTGGGCGTTTTCCACACAAAATTCCAGATTTCTATTTTCTCTTGAAAATTCAGATGATCCAGCCACACTTGGCCTGAATCCCCTCGCACCCATATGTTCCCAGTCTGGTCCTGCAGGCATTTGAGTTTATAACCCGACATAAGTAAGGAAGGGTATACTTTCTGTGGTTATTATTTATTTACTATTGCTGTATTAAGGGAGCAAGTAGTTTGCTAAAATGGCCCTTGTTTTTCCTCAAGACTTCTCCAAGGCTGATTTTCCAGTACCTTCCTGTACACTTCTGAGTACAGGAGATTCTGAGAAGAGAAAGGAAAAAGTTCCAAAACAAGTTTTCCAGCTCCTTTCAGCCTTCCTTATAGAAACTTCAGACGTGTGGCAACTGCTCCGACACTTCTCTGGGAACGTTCTTCCCTTCTCTAGGGAGATGGTTCCAGGTCAGAGAATATGTTTATATCTCTCAGATTAGGGGCAACTGGGGCAGACCTTGGGGTTCTAAGCTCACCCCTCTCCCCTAACTTCCCAAGAGTGGTTGGGCAAGTCCATTCCCTTCAGGCCTCAGCTGACAAAATAAGGCCCTTACAAGGGGTCTGGATTTTATTCCCAGTGTGACATGAAGCGGCCGAGGGTTTCAAACACACGAGGAACACCAGCGGTTCCGTGGAGAACACATGTTGTGGGTGGGGTTTCGGCAGGGTGGAAGGAAGCTGGCCCACTGCTGCTCTAACAAATGGCTACAAAGGTAGGGGCTTAAACAAGACTAATTCCTATCTTACAGCTCTGAAGATCAGAGGTCTGATATGGGTCTTACCCGCTAAAATCAAGGGATGGGCCAGGCTGCATTCCTTCTGGAGGCTGTGGGAGAGAATCATTTTCTTCCCCTTTGCTAGCTCCGAGAGGCCGCCTGCACTCCTTGGTTTATGGCCCCTTCCTCCATTCTCACAGCCAGCAGTGCGGCAGCTCTCTCAGACCCTGACCTCACACCTCCCTCTTGGAAGGGCTCATGATGACATGGAGCTCACTTGGATGGGACGGGGTAGTCGCCCGCTCTTGAGAGCTTTATCTTAGTCACAGCTGCAAAGGCCCTTTCACCACATAGGGTACAGACAATCCGCAGGAGAAGGTGATTATCCTGCCTGCTACAGGCAGACACAATGGAAAGCACAGATTGCATATGTATTTCAGCCGTGTATCGTCTGTGTGCTACATTTCAGGCACTTTTCCGGAGTGTCTCTTCCACAAGCCCCAAGTATTTCTTCCATTTTAGTCCCCTGATGGCAAATAACCCTCCTTTAAAGGTGAAAGGAGCAGTTACTCAATGGCAAGCAAACAGGAGGAAAGTGGTATTTTACACACACACGTAGGTACGTGTGTGCATATTAAATATACCTCGTACATACACACCTTTACCGATATGCAGTGTGTATGTATGTGTGCAGTCAAATGGTGAGATTTCCACCCTGCCTCAAGCACTGATCATCTGAGTCATCTTGGACAAGTCCCTCGTCCTCCCCAAGCCTCAACCTCTGGCGTCTGGCCTCTCCAGTGGTGTCCCCTTGTCAGTTCTGTAGTTCACAGTGTTCTCTACAGACAGATGGGATCACACACATGGAAGAACCTGGTGTGGAGCACAGGACTAGATGAAGCTAAGAATTAATTATCTCTGAATTTGAAATTTAAATCATTCCTCTTTTTCTTTGCCCTGTCCTGGTTCCTCCCTACAGAAGATTCAACTCATGCAGTTTTAACACTGAGCCAGCTGGGGAAGCAACAGGGAGGGCCACAGGATCAAAGCACCCCAGGAGCTTAAGTGGGTTATTTAATTTCATAAAGAAAATGAGCGAAAGTGTCAGAAGAGCTCCCGGGTGCTCCAAGGGCCACCAAGCTAGATGTTCCCTCATTCCCAGTGCTGAGCACCGGCTCCATGCACCAGGCACAGGGCTAAGTGCCTCCCAGGTATCATCGCATGTAATTCTCACATCAACCACCTGGGGTTGCCCCACCATGAGTCCAATTCACAGAGGACGCCAAGCCTTAGAGAGTTGAGTGATTCGGCCCTGTGCCTGAGATACTGTCACTAGCACATAGAAAGCAGACAGGTCTGTCTGATCATAAATCCCTTGCATTTAATTGCTCTGCAATACTCCTCTGCCACACAGCCATGTCTTAGATGTAAGTGTAAGAAGATGATAGATAGATGACAGATCATTTTCAAGCTAGTTTCCAACATGATTAAATGATTTTTTTTTTCAGGTTAGGTCCTATTGCACCCATTTTCAATAAATAAAAATAAGCCCATACCTGTATATAATACTCTTATTTTCATTATTTACTTTGATCTCTAGTTAAGGATTTTACCCCCATTCCATAGGTATAAAAACTAAGGCTCAGAAAAGTTGAACAATCTTCCTGAGGCTAAACGACCTATAAAGGGATTCTGGATTTCAGGAGCAGGTCTGCTGAATCCAAGTTCATTTTAGTTCTGTGAGAAACATCAAGATTATCTAGGTCAATTTCCTTATTCCACTATAAGGAAACTGAGGCCAGATGGACAGTGACTCACTCAAAGACTCACAGTGGCTATAAGGAGAGACCTGATGGTCAGACAGACGCGTGCTGAAGCCCCAACTTTCCCATTAACTTGCTGCATGTCCACGTGAGGATTTCTTAAATTCCTCTGTTAAAGGGTACAGTCTGCTTGCCTGCCAAATGGAGATAATAATACTGACCATAGATGTTTTGTGAGGGTTTAACTCAAGATTAAAAGTGCCTATCATGTAGCAAGTGGTGGCTCTTAGTGACCCAACTAAATCTAGAATCCAGGACCCATCTCCCAGCCTGATGTGTGTCCCAGTAAGATACTACTCAGGTCTCTTTGTAATTTTCGGTCCTATTTGCATACATAATGACAAAATGAAATGCAGGATGTTCTCGGAGTCCAAGCAATGTGATTGCTGAAGCAGACTAAATATACTAACCATATTCTCTCAGAGCTTCAATCACCTTAGCCAATGTCTTCTGTTTTAACAGAGAGGGCAAGGGTCGCCCTTTGCAAACCCAAGTCTAATGATATACCATCACTCAAGTTAGGGTACATTGTGTAGTTACAAGTTTTATTGACACAGTAAAAGTCCTATTTCGGTCATTTCATGTGCTGAAGGAAATGGGCTACCTTTGTTGTGCCCATGATACTGGGAAATGTTAATGTCTAAAAACCTGATGTTTGAATGTTTTATTATTCATATGAAGTTTTTTAAATGGCCCAGCAGTTCTTGTTTCATTTAAGAAATCTTAAATTTGAGACATAAACTTCTCGACAGTGTGGGTCCCTTTACAGGTGATGTATGCCCTGACAGCTGAGAAATAAGACCAGTGGAGTGTTCTAACCACAGGATGGTAGAAGTCGTGGTCAGGTTAGAAGAATCAATTAGAGTGAGAGTGAGGCTGTGCAAATTTCAGGACTCAAATGGCAAACTATGAAGACAGGGCTGGATTGAAAGCCTTGGCTGATGTGACTATATTTCATTTCCTGATTGGCAAGACGACCCTAAATGGGGTATTAAACTGGGTTAAAAAGGCCGTTTTCTTCCTATTTAAAACAATACAGAGGAAGGGGGAAAAAATAGCTCCAAAGAAGGGTAAGGACAAATTTGAGGATTTATGTGGCGATTTGAGACAAGACAGCGCGCCTGGGCAGGGAAATGTATGTGAGGGCAGACTTCGGGAAGGGGAGGCTGGCTCTCCGCCTGCTTCCGGGGAAGGGCGTGCTTACAGCGGGCGCGTGACGGCCGGGTGGGTCCCGCCGGGCCGGTGCCGCCAGCTCCGTGATGAGCTGCGAGTCTGTGCTGTGCGTCACAGCAGCTGCAGATCTGATGTTTATAAGCAAACAACAGCTTTGAGATCTTAAAATAGACACCAAAAGGGTGTGCATGGTCCCTCGCGTATCTGACAGCGGAGCTAACGGAGGCAGAGGAGCGTGCCGCAGGAGGGATCCCCAACTCAGCAAACTTTCCAGCGGGGGGCAAATGGCAAACAGCAAATCTCGCGGAGACTCAGCTCTTGAGTCATCTGTGAAATGGGGGGACGGGGATACAGTGGGCCTAATGCAGGGTTGTTTTTAGCATTAAATTATATGAGCTAGTCCAGGCATTGAGCACAGGGCCTAGTTCATGACACACAGCCCCTAACTGCTGGCCGTTAGTGTCCTATCATAATTCAATAAGGGAAAGAACCGGTGGCTGTGAAGAGAAGAAAAGGTACCAAAATGGTTTCATCTCCAAACTCCACCCCTTCCTGACCATTCCCTGTGTCCACATGACACCTCCAGAGCCAACTCCACCCCTCTCAGTCTTACCCCAACTCTGATCAGACCTGCGGTAATGGCCAGACCAATCCAGGAGAAGCGTCCGTGTAGCAGCGCGATCGCGGGATTTGAAGGCAGAAACCCTGTGTCCAAACCCGTTACTGCTACTAAGGAACTGTGAGGGCACCAGGAAGTCACTGTGCTCCCTGAGCTTCAGTCTCCCCATCTAGCAAGTGGGATGACTAACTCTGTCCTTTCCACCTGCCAACCCCACTGGGGGGACGACCTCAAATGGACATGAAAGGGCCCTCAGATGGTGTTTGGTAGCCTTAGCATAACCTCGGAGACCTATCTGCATCGTTATTTCTCATTGAGACACACCTTTAAAGCAAAACTACTCACAGCGGTTCTAACCCAGCCCTCCCTCTGCAAACTACCCATTCTGTGTTTGTACTTTAGAGAAAGGGGGAATGGGAGGAGACAACAGACACCCCAGACGGTGGAGGAGGTAAGCCAGAACAACAATGGTGGCATAGGTGCCTGCGGTCCGTGCCCGGGGACAGACATCACCAAACCTAAACATCACTCTCTCTCACTAAACCTAGACAGGGGCTTCAGGACCACCACCATCTCTGCTGACCAGCTCCCAGTGCCACCATATGAATGACTCCTTCGAAAGATACCAAGAACAAAAATAAATGGGGGAAAATTCCGAACTCTGGAGTTAGACTTGGCTTCCAATTTCAGCCACAGCCCTTACTAGCCAGAGAGGAACTGTCACCTCCCACGTCCTTATCTGCAAAATGGTCGCTGAAATGTCCGCTTCGTTAGCAGGGCTGCAATGCTTCAACCAGAAAACCTTCACCCAGAACACCATCACCATTAGGTACTATCATGATCATCAGCAACTCGCTTCCTCTTGCCTGATCTTTCCTGTAAGGTTAACTTCTTCCCTCCCTCCTTCCAAAACACCAGCGAATAAGCAAGAAACACTCGGATTCGTGTGGAAGAATCGTGGGTTTTAAAGGCAGCCCCAGGGCTGCACACCATTACTGCCATGACCAATTGCCTGTTGTCTTCAGTAAGCTGCTCCAACCCTCTGAGCCTCAGTTTCCTCGTTTATAAAAGGAAGAAAACCTTTTGGGACACAGGAAGGATGACGTGGGATAACACCCATAACGGGGGTTCCAACCGACGTTTAAGGGTTAGTTGGAAAAGAACGAACGACTGTCAGGCCTAACAGGACAACCACAGAGGACACGGTTGCCTGAGAAGGTCAGAGTGGGAGCCGATGTCTGCGGGAGACGAAACGGTCCCTCGTGCGCACGCCTTCTCCTCGTGCGCGGTTTGCTCCCGCAGGATTTCGTCTGCGTAACGGAATTGGGCGGTGTCGAATAGACGGTGCGATGTGCACAGAGCGTTCTCGGAGGGCAGGGGATGGAAGGTCACTTGTGTACCACTTGTAAGACCGTCTGCCTGGTCTCTCAGCATCCGAGCTCCCCCCAGAAGCCCGTCCCACTCACCCGCGCCTCCCCTCCTCCTGACCATACGCCGTGGTGACCTGATGGTTCTGGGAACTAAAGGACACGCTGTCCACGCCACACCGGTCCTCGCTGCTTCCCAGTGCTCCTTCGAGTCCACGCACGGAGAGGTCCAGCAACTTAAAAAATACAGATGTTCACCACAGTGTTGCTCTGTGGTGTAGCTGACTACGGAAAACACTTTTTTGGGTTAACACCATTTTAACGCCCTACGTAATTACTATTTTTAAAAAATGCTATTGTGTTGGAGTCCCCAAAATGACCAATGAAGAGAAAACTGAAATCTGAATGTTCACAATGATTGTCAGGCAGTGCTGACAGGAGACACAAAATGCAGAGTAACCAGAGACTGTACTGCCTCCTGTCGTGAGCTGAATTACGTCCCTGAACAGGCAGACCGGAGCCCAACCTCCAGGACCTGCTACGTGAATTTATTTGGAAATAGGATGAAGCTAAGATGGAGTCCTACGGGATTAGGACGTCCCCTGCACCCAATGGTGTCCTTACAAGGAGAGAGCAATGTGGAGACACAGAGTAGACACAGGGAGGAAGGCTGGGGGGGGGGGGGAGCAGAGATTGCAGTCACGCTGCCCCAAGCGAGGAACACCAAGGGTGGGCCAGCACCTGAGACGGGAAGAGGCAAGGAAGACCCCTACCCGAGCGGCCTGGGAGGGGCCGCGGGACACTGCCAACAACTGGATTCCCGACTTGCGGCCTGCAGAACGGTGAGAGAACGAATTTCTATTCCTTTATGCCACCCCGTCGGTGGAAGTGGGTTCCAGCGGCCCAGGGAATCTGGTACACTTACTTGGCCACCAGACTCCGCTCCGACACCACCAGTTGCTCCTTCTCGGTCTCCTTTCCTGACCATTACATGTTAGGGTGCCCCACGTGGAAAACCTTGAACCATTTCTTAACTCCACTGCAGCATACAGTCGCTGCACAATGATCACAGCCAGGATCTCGGCTTCATTACCACCTAGGTCAGTGGCTCTCAACCTTCCTAGTGCCGCAACCCTGTGATACAGTCCCTCATGCTGTGGGGACCCCCATAAAGTTATTGTCGTGGCTACTTCATAACTGTCATGTTGCTACTGTTATGGATCATCATGTGAATATCTGGTATGTGTTTTCCAATGGTCTTAGGCGACCCCTGTGAAAGGGTCGTTCGACCCCCAAAGGGGTCACGCCCCACAGGTTGAGGACCGCTGCTCTGGGTGCTGATGAATCCACATTGCATATTTACAATGTACTTAATATGTCCTAAATGGAACTCTTGATGTCATCCTAAACAAATAAAATACTTCGAAAGCTCCGCTCCTCACCGAGCTTCCTCATGAATGACCAATCCATCCCCCTCCACCCCACAAGTCCCTGATGTCAAAGCCTAGGACTCACCCTTGAGTCCCCTCATGTCCTCAACACCCCACACACCAATCCTCTGGCAAATGCATTGAGTTTGCTTTCAAAGCCCCCCCCCCCCCGGGATCTAATCACGCTCACCGCCTCCGTCCCTCCCACGCCGCTTGGTCGCCGCCCTCTCGCTTACATGAAAGGACTGCAGAAGCTCCCTGCTGGTCTCTCTGTGTCTACTGTCTATTTTGACAGAGGAACCAGAGTCATCACATTAAATCACAAATGTAACCAAGCCTTTCTCATGTTAAGGACCCTCCAAAGGCTTCCCATCCCGTAGAATAAATTCCTAGTCCTCACCATGGCCGCAGTCCAGTCCCAGCTCTCACTCCGACCTCACCTCCTCCCACTCTTCCCCTCGCTCAGCTCCAGCTACACTGGCCTTGTGGGTCCCCAGTAAACAAGCTGGCATGCTTTCGGGAACTTCCTTTGCTATGGCCTCAGCCTGGACCCTTCTCCCTCAGATCCAGGCGGATATTCTCTGGCTTCACTCAAGTTTCTGAAAAAGCACCTTTGCACAGTCTTCCGGTGCTGCCCTATTGAACATGTACCCCCACGCCTTCATTCACTAGTGGACAGCACGTTGGGTGGGGCATGCGTGTGCGTGCTTCCCTCATTGGGATGTGCGTGGAGACGAAGATGGGTGTCTTAGCCACTGCTGTGTCCTCAGGGCCCAGGAGAAGACCTGGTACGTACGTAGCAGATGCTCAAAAAATTTACCGAAGTACTGATTGAATCAGAAGAATTGATAGGAGAGGTGCCCAGGGGAAAAGTATGATTTACTGCTCTCCAAAAAAGCTGAAATTTACAACAACAACAAAAAAGCTTCAATAAAAGCTGAAAACAAGGCAGCTCTGTGACAATGATCTTCTGGCAAAGAGAAATAAAATCTTCTTGGACTATTGGAGCTCTCTCTCAGTTTGTGGGGAAAACAGTTTTTGAAACCACTCCCTATATACCGTATCTGTATCCTGTACCAGTTCTCACCGATAAAATGTGGATACAATTTTTTTAAGTCCATAGGACAATATTTCTAAACTGGTGTGTAAGTATCACCAACTTGGAGAGACTTTTTAAAATCCTACTTTTCCATAGTCCTTCAAACCAGATTTTCACATGAAACCCTCACAACCACCTTGTAATAAGTAATGATAACGTTAATTAGAGCTTGCTGCAGAGCCAGAGACTTAAACCTCCAATATTCCTAGGAGGAACATAAGATATCATGAACCCCATTTTCCAGATGGGGAAACAGGCTGGGAGACAAAAACTAACTCTCTCGAGGGCTTACGGCTAGTAAGTGAAAAGTGGGAATTCCAACCCAGACATTGTGATTTCAGAGCCTACTCTCTTGACCAAAATACCCTCTTGCATGACCCTGTCCAGCAAGGGAAGCTTACATAATCAGTACTGGCTATCATCACTGCCACTTTACAGAACAATGAACCTCAGGCTCACAGAAGGGAAGGGGATCACCCAAGGTCACAGAGCAAAAGTCAGTCCTCACCTGGGTCTCTAGACCCTATTTCAAGAAGTTTTTAGTAATTAAATTTACCCAACAATGGAATAGCATCCATGTGATGGGGACGTCACCCAATGAAGAAGACATCTGAGCACCAGAGAGAGACAAGGGTTTTATGTATACATCAGTGCTGAGGCCCAGAGAAGAAAATCGACCTGCCCAAGGTCACACGGAGAGTCAGCTCTTGAACTCACCTCCTGGGGCCAATCTGCTTTCCTGTATCATCTGGACGCCTTCGATCTATGATGGAAGCCATCAGGTCACATGCATGTAATGACTAATTTACCTCAATACAAATGTTGAGATAAACTGTGCCATGTGTGCTTCTGTACACCTATGAATGCAGTGAAGGGGAGTGGAGGATTTTTGTCACTTGATTTTTTTTTTGTAATTATTTGGTGGCTATTTGGTAACATCTTTTGGAGATTAAGTCCAATTAGGAAACAGATGGCACCAAAATATTGTCAAACACATCGGATCAGCAGCAAATCACTGACTTAATTATGTAAATAATTAAAATGTACGTTTACACCTGATCGTCCAGAACAGGGTGAAAGGACTGATTTCAGGGTTGGTTATGAACAATGGCAGAGTCAAGTCACATCCAAGTCACTGCTTCAGTGCCTCTTCCACATCCTGCCCTAGGAGGGTATTTGGGAGGCAGAACCAGAACTAAATGTCAAGAAAAGTGAGTCCCCTGCCATGTCCCAGGACTGTGAAGCTGGGCTTGGTAAAGGGGCCTCCGTAAGGGACACACGGAGCCTTCATGTCTATGGCTCTACTCCTGCCTGTCCTCTTCCAAGGGCGTTTGAAGACCCCCCACTGCCCAGACTGGGGCTCCCTATTTGAAGCACAGTATCAGACTCGTCCAGTTTATCACCTTACTTCCATCTATCCCCTCCCTTGACCAAAAAAAGCGACTCATTCCATCATCCCAGGGAGAAAGGTTTTGAGGAGAGATCTGTGTTCAAGCCTTTTTGGCCTTGTCACCTGTCTCGGTTTGTCACCTGTCTCGGTTTTACCACCTGTAAAATGGTGACAATAACTCAAAAATCTGTCCAGTGCTTCCTGAGAGCCCAGTTTGGTACCATGCACTTTACATGCATGACATTATGTGCTGCTCACAACATCTCTACGTAACTGTCTCCACTTCACAGAGGGCGAAACTGAAGTTTAGAAAAATCAAACACCTTGCCAGGATTTGTTCAGTTGAGGTTTGCTGTGTGTGCCTGTGTTTGGCTGAGGATAGATCTTTTCCAAGCTCACGAGGCTGGCAGGATTCTGTCTCTAGCAGGCTGCTGGCCAGAGACTGACCTCAGTTTTTTGCCATGGTGGCCTCTTCCTAGGGCACCTCACAGCATGGTAACTTGCTCCATCAGAGCAAGAAACTGAGAGAGCAAGAGAGATAGCAACTCTTCTGTAACCTAATGTCAGGAGGAATATCACATCACTTTTGTTGTGTTCTATTTGTTCAAAGCAAATGACTAGGGCAGCCCACACTCAGGGAAGAAGTCACACAAAGGCAGGAATGCCAGCAGGTGGTGGTCACAGGGGGGGCCTTTAGAAACAACCTTCTTTCCTTCCTTCCTTCCAGTGCAGATGCATCCACCCATCCACCTTTGTATCACACAGTGCTTAGTAACCCAAGCATTAGAGTCAGGCAGCCTCCGAGTCCAACCAGAGGTTGTCGCTCGTCAGCTTGGATGAGTTACTTAGTCACTTAACTTCTCTCTTTCTTAGCTGTAAAATGGGGACAAGGACTCCTGTGGGATTGCTGAATGACTTAATAAAATATGTAACCTATGTAACACGCGAGTGCTGTGCCTAAAACGTACGTGCTCAATAAACAGCAGTTACTGCAATTATGATGATCGTTAGCCTCTGCTTTGAATCCGGTAGAAGAGTCACCACACATCTGTGCATTACACTAGAGTTGACACAAACGCTCTTGTGTCCACGATTGTGTGTGATGTTCCCTGTGAGTTTAGAAAAGAAGTGTATTATCGCTTGTTTGCAGATGAGTAAACAGACTCAGAGAGGCGCAGTGATGAGTCCAAGGTCACACAGCAGCGAAAGATGGAGCCTGGGCTAGAACCCAGTTTCCACCTCCAATCCCTGGCTTCCTTTCTCCTACACGAACATCCATTCTCCAGCTTAATCTGGGTGCAGGACCACAATGACCAGAGTCCCTTTCTCCCTCTGAAGCAGCTGCCCCAGACCTCAGGGTGAATGAAGATGTCAAAGGAAGCCAGCGCCTTTGGGAGGGGCATGGAGCTTTGGGGGCTGCTGGAGCTTGCTCCCTTACATGGACACACTCCGGAGCTCACAGATCCATCCCAAGCCTGAAAGCCTATTTCATTTTCTGGATGGGGTGAGAACAGTAGGAAAGGCTAACAACGGTAACATCCAATGACATCCTGCCCTTCCTTCCAGTCTTTCCTTTTCAAAATTGCTTACAGTCAAGGTTCAACCAACCATATACCATTTTCAAGAATGTGTACCAATGTCACTCCAATAAGTCTAACAATAAAAAAAAGTAAAAAGAATGTGTGAACTCCAAGGGGCCAGAGAGGATGCTGAGAAGTTTACAGCTTAAGAGAACCTTAAGAGCAGCAACAAGTTTCTAACCATCAGAGCAACTGCCAAAGGAATGGGCTGCAGGAAGTATTCACCACAGGGACCTAGTATGGTGCTGGGTTACCTGTTGAGATTATTTAGAATGCATATTCTCAGGCCCAGCCACAGCCCTATTGAATTAAAATCTTTAACCACGAGGTCTGTGAATCTGTACCTTTCACTGTCTCAGGTGATTCTGAGGCACAGCCAAGTTTGAGAATCCTGAACTTAACTGCCAAGAATGCAAACAACAAAGGGAGGCTGGACCAGATCAGTGATGTTTAAACTGAGCTCCCTCCTAGAGCTCCTTAGGGACTGCTGCATGTTGGTGGTGAGGACAGGGGCTTGGGAAGGGAGTGGTGATGGGAGACAAAGTGGAGCATCTAGACCCCACCTCCCAGTTTTAATCTGAGCACCCTACTTTTATCTCTTTTGTTCATTTATGCTTCCATGCAAGATGCATTTACATAAAGGATGCTCTAGCTTAAAAAGCTTGAGAGCAACTGAACTAGATGACCTTTAATTTACTTAATCAATAAACAGCTACCAAGTGTCTGCTACATTCCGGCTTCTGCGCCAAATCAGAGCTGAGCCGGGCACGGTCCTTCCTCCCCAGAAGGTCCCGGTTCAGAGGGAAGAGAGAACAAGAGGGTTGATCAGATGCACCAAGATGACTCCACACACAGAGGAGTGAGAGCACAGTGTCTGCCTGCTGTAGCCTGAAGGTTGTATAAGCATTCTCTAGTTTTTTTGAGGGGGAGGAGAAAATGGGGGTAACAGCACATGCAAAGGCATGGAGGCCTGAAGGAATGAGGATGGTTGAGTGGGGTTCAGGAGGCATGGGGAATGGCGGATGATGAGGGTGCAGGTGGCAGAATCTTAAAGCAAGACAGCTTCCTCATCACCAAAGTGAGGTGGGGGGAATCAGAATCCTTGGATTTGAGGAGAACACCTGCTGACTCTCTCCAGCCATGATTCTCAACACAGAGAGTGATCGAGAATCTCCTCTCCCAGGTGATAGCTGGCATTGCCTAGAGTCATTTTAGTTGTTACAACTGTGAGAAGGAGGGGGTGCTACTTGCCTCTAGGGGTAGAGTTCAGGGATGCTACTAAACATCTAGCAATGCACAAGACAGCCCTCCCCCCACCACAATAAAGAATCGCCTAGTCCAAAAACATCAGTAGTGCTGAGCTTGAGAAACCCCATCCTAGAGCTACTGGAAAAGACCCACAAGGATCCATGGGAAGTGTGGCCACTAGGACAAGGTGGGAACAAATTGTAAACAGATTCCATGACAATGCTGCTCTTCCCCCATCATGATGGATCAAAGGTCAAACAAGAAGGCATGCTGGGGATCACATCCTGAAGTCCAAGTGTGTAACCGAAGTCTAGAAAGGGGCTCTGACCTGCTCAGGGTCTCAGACCCAGTTAGTACACATAGGTAGGATCCAGTTTTCTTAAATCCCAAAGCTTCACATCTCTGACCTCTAGAACCCAATGGCTCTTTGCCTCTGACTGGCATTTTGTCTCCCTTTCTCAAACTGCCATCGCTGCTAATCTGTGCTCTACAAATCACCTATGAACTCTCCGTCTCCACTCCCGCCCAGGGGCTGGGTGGAAAAGGTCTCTATGCATTAATATTCTCCCAGGAGAGCTGGGAGACCATCTGCCCGCACTGGAGCCTTGGAGCTGTGTGGTATATGTAGGTTGGATGTGGCTCTGAAGGCAGATTGCAGTTCAAATCAAGCCCCACCCCTACAAGCCTCATGACCTTGGACCTGACCTTTCTGAGTCTTAGTTTCCTCATCTATAAAGAGAGGAAACTAAAATTAGAGTTCCTTCCTCACAGGGTTTTTTGAGGTAACGCACCTGAAGGGCACAAAGCATAAGAGCAGGAGATGTGGAGCAGGACAGGTCTGTGATGATGTCTGGAAAGATGGCCATCCTCCTGGGATGGACAGCAGGTGCCGCCACAGGAAATGACGTCCAGAGATGCATTTATCCTACAGAGACCAACCTTCTTTTCACTGTACTTTCACTACATGGAGAGTCCATCTGCTAAACTGGCTCCGTGGGGGAGAGGGGAGGGAGGCAGTTCTTTGTGAACTCTGCCTAATGAGCCCATTACTATCCTGGAAATAAGTAACAACTTGGACTCTTGAGGTAAAGGAAGGTCCTGGAATTATTAACGTAAGCCTATCTTCAACTAAATAAGAAAGCTCTACTTGAACCTGGTGCATGTTTATACACACGACATATGCCTCCAGCCCTCAGACGTGGTCATTCTGGGCCCAGGCAGAAGGGTCATGGCTTCTCCTTTCCCACAGGCAAATGCCAGGCAGTGGGCCTGAGCCTGGTGCATTCCACGTCAGTCTCCTCGGGACGCATTTATAAAACGCTTTACCCCCAGCTGGTCAGCTATCAGCCCTTCTCCCCTCCTGATTCCCGACTGACCCCTTCTAAGTGTTACCCACAGTCACGCAAATTAACAGCCCTCATATTTAACACACTTTCATCTGGCTCCAGAAGGAATGTAACAAAAACAAAACAAACAAACAAAAAAGCCTTCATGTTTATTACTCCTGAATTACACATTCATTCAGTTAAAAAAAAAAAAACAAAACAATTTATTAAGCATTAACCACAAATGTACCAGGCCCTTTGCCAGACATCAGGATACAGGAATTAGGAAGCAGAAAAAGCCCCTGCCCATGGGGTGCTTGTGATGGCTACAACCAGGAGGGAAGTGGAGAAAACAGACACCTACAAGAGACTTGGGGGGACCTCAGGTCTCATGACTGTCGTGAAGGTAAGACTTCACAAGCAAAGTGGACTCTGCCATTAACACCATAAGGATAGGCAAGGGAACGGGGAAAAGAGGGCAGGGCAGCGGGAAGAACACAGGCCAAGTCCTGGAATGAAGGGGGACTACAGCGAAGGGAAGCAACAGAAAGTGCAGGCTCCCTGGGACGGAGAAAGAAAGATGGAAGAGGCCGGAGAAGCAAGCAAGGACTAAGCAAGACCTTTCTAAGGTCTCATAACCGGTCATTTTTCTCATACCTGGGCTTTCTCCCAAGCTCAGCGAGAAGCCACGTATTTGTATGCACAGAATAACCACCCGTGCCCTTGTATGTGTATTTATTCCGTGCTTTCCATATACTAAACCCTCTCCTAGGCACCATGAACGAGGCAGGAGGGGAGAGTACAAATGTAATATGAGCACTGGCTTCTCTGTGACTGGGACCAGGCTATTGTTTAAGCTGGGCTCCAAAATATGGAATGATGTCAGGGCCCTGGAGGGGAGGAGACATAGCTGATGGTGTCTGGAGGGCTGGCACAAAGCTCCGCACAGAGCAGTGCCCAGTAAGCAAGCTCTGGGTGAATGCAAGCACAAGGCGTGGTCACCTGGCAAAGGCACCAGCACCTACGAAGAACGACAGAACGGTGGGGAGACCGTCCAGACGGGAATGGAGATCCGTTCTCGGGGCCGTGGGAGAGGAAGCTGGGTAGACAAGGTGGGTCTTCAGTACAGGATTCCTGGGGGGCAGAACAGGGACTTGGGGATGATCCAGGGATTCTTTGCAGATTCCAGAGAAAGGAGGAACACCGTGTTTAGGAGGCACAGACTGGATGCTGGGGATGCAGAGAAACAGAAAAGGAAGGGCAGCAAGCAGTGGCGGTTGCCATCTAGATGGAACGCCAGGTGGACCACGAGTGGGGCTCATGTTAGGTATTAAGAAGGCGCATGAAGCTCACTGAAAAGCAACTAAAGACCAGACCAAAGCGTCCCGCCATGTCACAGTGCCCCACTCCGGCCCTCCAGCCTCGGGGAGGACTAGTTTCCAGCTGGACGGTTGAGGCTTCAGGGCAGGGAATGAGCCACCATGACCGGGGTGGGGGTAACGCCACACTAAAAAGGTCCAGACCAGAGGTGTCGGCCAGCGATGGCTGACAGTCCAAGTGCAGGCCTCTAACGATAGTTTTTATATTTTGGGGTGACTGAAAGAAAACTAGTCAAAAGAATAATGTTTTGGGAACAGGAGGTTTAAATGTCAGCGTCCACGGTCTTACTGGATCAGAGCCATGCCCCTGGGTTAGCTCCGGTCGGCGGCAGCTTCCAGATGCAAGAGCGGAGCTGAGTAGTGGCCTCAGAGACGAGGAGGCCCACCAAGCCTAAAATCTGGGCTCTGGTCCTGGAGGGGAAAATGTGCTCGCCCTCGTCTAGACCTTTCTCTCTTGAGTCAGAGCTTGCCTCTTCATTTGTTCCCACTTCTCCCACATGGCCAGCCCAGGCCTGCACACATCCCCAAATTCAGGTTTAGGCTTAGAGGGAGCTCAATGTACCAGAATTCCAATGACTTTACTTCCCCACTCACTGCTGCTGACTGGGCAACATCCCATCTGGCCCCCCGGGAACAGGGGTGGGTCTGCTTTGGGACAGAGGTCCATTTGAAATGCATACTTTCTCAAGCCTCTCTGTCCAAGCCTGAAAGCAAAGGGCAGCACAGGGAGTGGAGGCCATGGCCAGGCGAGGTTTCAGCACAAGGACGGCCCAGTTTAGGGGCAACCTGGGAGCGATGAGAGTGGCCTGGGGCCAACTCAGTGGGGTGGGGGGGTCTTCTCTGCAGGGAATCTGAATGCACACACCAGGGTCCTCCTAGGATTCTGCACGGAGAGAGTTAACACACTGGGAGAGGTGAGGGGCCATCCCGGTCAGCATGGCCTGGGAGGCCTGATGCCAATTCAATTTTCACAGCAGCCCACCTCCATCGGAATGAAAAATCTTTTCTTAACACTCTTATTAAAGCCTAATCTTAATCGTATTCATCATTATTAAGTCTTGAAATTGTCTGGAATATTTAAATAGGGCCCAACTAAAAGTCAGAGGAAGGGATTTAAAGGGACAGCGCAAATTCTCTTCAAGGAGCCCAGCAAATAATGGCTGGAGATTCGGCCCCGATAGTGACCGAGGCTTCTGAGGGGGAGATTCCCAGCGATGGTGCAGGGGAGGGGCTGCCAATTACATTCAGCCTGGGTAATTGAGTCTTTCTTTCAAAAACTCCACAAAAACTTATCAGGGAAAGGAAGAGGCATAAAGGAGATGAATTAGGGGCTTAAATGTCCCTGGAACCTGGAGGGACACTGAAAGAGAAGAGCTCTATGGGCCTCCCCTCTGGCCTCCCTCCTTTTGGCCCCCAAAACAATGCCCATTAAATAACTCCACGGCCTTGCTCTCGGTCCTGCCTAGCAGTCCCCGCCAGGTCGGATGAGCTGGCCCAGCTGTTCTCTCTCCCGATACGCTGCAGGAAGCCAGGGCCTTGAGAACTAAGTTCCAAGTGAGGAATAATGGCCCTTTCGCGTTTCTTTCTAAATAAGAAATGTGACTTGAGGCGGCGGTCTCTCCCTTGGGCTGCCCACTCCACCTTCCAGAGCAGGAGTGAGTGTGCATTTCCCAGGGTTTATTGTGCACCCCCGCTCTGTACTATGTCCATTCTATGCACTGCCCCTTCCTCCTCCCAGGGGCCCTGCGACACCGGGACCCATGGCCTCCATTTTAAGACGCGGCATTGCACAGAGAGGAGACACCTACGGTCACCCCACCTGGAACTCAGGCTTCTGACTACACAGACACGTCCTTCCCTTTTCTCCCCCACTGGCTTATCCCTACTCCCGCTGCCCCTTAGCTCAAGGAAGACCTAGGTGGGGTGACAGATATGCCGTGGGAGGGGGATTCTACAGCAAGGGACTTGACTATTTTATCATTGCTATCAGGTTTGAAACCTGAGTGTTAGGACAATCTAGTTGACCTTTACTCTGGCAAACTTATACTTTAGGTAGGGGAACCTATATGCCATCATTAAAATGTGGACATTAAAACCTGCTGACATAAAATCAAATCGCCTAGCCATAAAAGGTGTCACTTTTATGTGACTATCTTACCAATATCCTCATGGTGCTAAACTAAATCAAACCACAATTTCCCCCACATGCCCTGAATTTAATGGGAACCATTAATGGGGGTGGTTCCTTATAGGTCTCCTTATCATAGAGACATGGCCTCTTAGGCCCTGGCCAACTAAAATGAAGCCACTAGGCTGTCATTTGTTGTGTTGCTTTGAGCATACTGAATAGTGGCTCTGCTTGAAATGACAACGATGTTGACACTCAGAGTGGCATTCAAGGCCTTTTAAAAATATCTGCACAAATATATCTTTCCGGAATGTTCTTCTTCTACTCCCATGAATCAAAGAATACCAGAAGTAAAAGAGAGATTTGAGATTATCTATACCAGTTTGGCAAGTAGAATTGGAGTCATGTGCCAGTTCTGATTGGAATCTTAGGGCACTGGGCTGACAAGGATGCCAAGGCCAGTACCAGGCTCAGGGGGTAACGAATGCCATGACCGATGAACAATGTCCGCCATGGTTAGTGGAGTGGGAGCACATGTGCCACAATTGCACCTCCTTGTTTTAATCCAACCCCCTCATTTTACAGATGTATTATAGAAACTAAAGTTCATAGAGAGAGAGAGACTTTTACAAAATCATGCAATGCATAAGCAACAGAGCCAAGACGTATTCCTCCTGACTCCTAGCCTAGTGCTCTTCCCATGATGGAGGAACTCTGAAGAAAGCAAGTAAAGCATGACTGACAGGATCAAGGAGCCAACAGTTTGGACACAGCAGAAAGCAAGTCCCACCCCAATGATAAAGAAGCAACCTCTCCTAAACTCTCAAAGATAACTCAGTCAATTAATCTTAGTCAATTTTAGGGAGATACTATTCTTTCACTCCTCTTTCCCAGCTCTGGCTGGAATATTGGTCTATGGATCCCAAATCTTCCCCAAACAAGTTTATCTACATTTAGTGAACTCTGGAGTGTTTTCATGATCTTTCTCAAGGATCTGACTGACAGCCTTACTCCTGACTCATCCATTGGGAATTCTTGACCACTGACACTGACCCCTGCTGGAGGTCTGACAATGAATTTCACAAACTCATCCTAGAAAAAGTGCTCCATTCCTCATTGCTGAATATCACTATAGTCACCTTCAAAGTAATCCCCTTGAGAAGCTGTGCACCAATGACAGCAGCTAGTTCACCCTTCAAAGCAATTTTGGAACTCTTTTTCTGGAATGGTCATCAGAGCTATAATTGTCCCCAAAATCTGACAATTAAGTTTGTAAACTTGTCACCATGTACTTACATTGGCAAAACTATAACAAACAATTCAGTAAGGTGTCATAACCTTGCCAAGGTACCACAACAGCTCTGATGGCCATTTCAGAAAAGAGTTCCAAAATTGCTTTGAAGGGTGGACTAGGCACTGGCATCGGTGCACAGCTTCCCACTGGGAGCACTTCAAAGGTGACCGTAGTGACACTGTACACGATTCTCCTCTCAACCTCTTCACACCTTCCCTGAATCCCCATCACCTATGTGATAAAGCCCCCAATTCTCCACATGGCCCTTAGCACCTGATATAGTTTGCCTAGCCAACCTGCCCACCCTCAGCCTTTCCCAATCCCTCTCAAGTGTCCTAGAATGGGAAGGGCAAACAGCACTGAGGCACTGCCTCCCAGCCCATGCCCACGTTGCTAATGAGTCATTAATAATGGGCATCTTTCCTTCTTCATTTTGACATTACTTAAGGAAGAGTGTTGAGTGTGACTGGCAATGGCTGCCCTAGATGTAGTGTGTGGGATGGGGACAAGGCTGCTTTGGTTATAATTCCTGCTTTAGTCAAAGCATTATGAGTACTCGGTCAACACATCCTGCACACACCTGCTTTGAAGTCTTCAGTTATACTTACAGCTTCCTCTGCACCATATCCATCTGGTGACCCCAAGTCAATCTTCAAAACCTGGCTCCAAAGTCATCACACCTTTGAGAAGCTATGTCCCCAACTCTCTAGACTGAATGAATCACAGAACAAAATGTATCGGTCAGCATTCCAGCATAAGGCAGGAGGGTTAACGGCATACATTCTGGAGACAGATGGTCAGGTTGCAAATCCCTCCTCTGCTACTAAGCAGCAGTGTGATTTTGGGCAAGTAACTCAGCTTCTCTGTGCCTCCATTTCCTCGCCTGTAAAACTGAGATAACCACAGCCCCTATCACACAGGGTTGTTGCAAAGACAAAAAGAGTTTGAGTGCTCAAAGTGTAGAATGTGGTGCATGGTCCAGATTCAGTGCTCAGCAAGTGTTTATCATCCAACCCTTGAAATCTATAACTTAATAACAGAGTGACTACCTGTCTCCCACACTGAAGTGCAAGTTTCTTAAGCTCTGGGATTTGATTTTAGTCATCTTTGAACTCCCTGCCCACCTAGCACAGTGTTGGTTGCATAGGCACTCTTGAATATTTCATGGGTGACTAAATGCATGAATAAATCTGTTTGAAGCTAAGTGAGAAGGGAGAGTCAAGTCTCCAGCATTCTCTGCTGCTGGTGGCTTATCCTAGGTAAGGAGGACTCGAGTGAAGTGTTCCATGGATGTCACTGTATCTCAGTGACACCCAACCTTGTATTTACCTTGCACTACTCTAATAACCTCTCACTGACATAAAAAATTAAAATTCCTTCCTCTCTTGATGCAATCCCAGAGTGGCACACACTGATGGATTCTCCCCACCCCCTACCCCTCGCCTTCTCCTTGAGTTCCTAATGAAGCTGAAGCCAACATGATGGTTTTATGTGCCTATCTGTCTGCAGTAATGGCGTCAGCAGAGAGAGGCACACATCTCTGAAGAGCGTCTGTCTAGGCTGGCGCAGACCGGCACAGGCAAGGCACACAATGCCTAGAAGCACACCCACAGGCATGACAGTTTGTCATGACCATGGAGATGACATTGGTGCTGAGAGTACATGTCACTGTCTTCACAGAGTTCATTTTTGGACTTCATGCGATGCTTACCAGCTATGCTTCTGGTCAGTCATCGGTTCATTCATTCATTCATTCATTCAACAAACAGGTAATCTACTCTGTAGCCAGACACAACCGTCACACACAATTCCAGGGCCATCATTCATTCGTAGTCTGTGGAAGGGCTGAGCACCACCTGGGGACTGAGGCTCCAGACACAGCAGCCCTACAAGGCACAGTGTTAGAGATGCAGAAATGAGTAAGACAGGGGGTTCCCTAGTGGTGTAGTGGCTAGGCTTTGATGCTCTCACCTCTGCAGCCTGGGTTTCATCCCCACTCAGGAAACCAACCAACCAAAAAAAAAACTTTACCAAAAAAAAAAAAAAAAGAAATGAGTAAGATGCAACCTCCTTCTCTCAAGTTCATAGTCAAGTAGGAGATTATCTACCCCCAGTGCACTCTCATGTGCACTAAAATCTGAAAACTGCCTATCAATTCAAAATTAGAATTGTACAATGGGGAAACTGAGGCTCACAGAAAGGAACTTTCACAAGGTCACAAAGAAAGTCAATGACAGAATATATAGTCCCTGACGTCATGCATCCAACAACATAGTTCAGGAATACCAGTTACATCCACATGGAAAAAAATTACTGTCGAACTTGTGCAATGCTCAACAGCTCCCTGAGAATACTGACCTTCACTCTTACCTGTAATCATCATAACCTAATTTCTCTCTGACGTAACAGGTTCAATGAGATGAAGTAACGATAGGTGGTCTGTCTGCAAACCCAAGGATCTTTTATGTATGGAGAGCTACGAGGAAACATTCAATCAAATACACATCACCCTGGGAAGCGAGGTGGGAAGGTGACGGGAGCTTTCCCGGAGGGCGGGGTAACTGAGAGCAGGCATCTTAGCCAGGAAGAATTTTTGAACCAGGTCTGGAAAGAAGGTTTAAGTTGGCTAAAAAGAGTCACAGATTTCAGGGCCTGTGCCATAACGAATCCTAAAAAGAGTGACACTAGGGTATTGAAAACATGATTGTAATGTTTCTGGGGGGGAAATTAATAGTCTAATCCTGCGGAGGATGGATATTGGTGATTCTGACTTATGTGCACACCACAGCGCTTCCTTAATCAGCTTTTCCTCTTAGTGCAGCTCAGGGTAAAGGCTGAGGGCTGAAAATAGTCCACTCCAAACTCTTTTGATTGCAAAGTGTTTCGAGAGGAAAGACGTGGGTGACAGACTAATAAAACCCAGAAACAGCATGCATTTGTGTTTTCCCACAAAGTCTCTTTCACCTGCAACTCCCCAACAACCACTGCAATGCCCCCTAGGGCTTCAGCTCCATCAGCTTCTCCAACCAGATCATTCCAGTGGCATTTGTTGAGCACCTACTAGGTGCCAGTCACTGTAGTCACCACAAATGTCCTCTCACTTAATTGTCACCTAAACCTGCAAGGTAGATTTAGACGAGGAAAACCTGGGATACGAGCTAAGGATTAAAAGTAACAGATTCAGTCACATATCTTGGATGCCTACTATGTGCTCTTCCATACACTCAAGTTATTTCACCCTCATAGAAAGTCCCATTGATTAATTAGATGGCATTAATCTCCAGTTTATACCTATGTGCCTTATTTACAGTCAGCCATGTGGCTTAGACGTGACAGATATGTATTTGAAGCAGATCTTTTTGATCAGAAAGTCATGTTTTCTTCCACCATCACATGCTGCCTTGAATAGATTTCCTGATCTTGGGGGAGTGAGGAGGAACGTCCATGGTCAATAATTAAATTTACCATGTGTTCATTACAATGGGAGGTGACAGGTGCTGTAACAAAGGTAACTACAAAGCGGTGTGGCTGCTCAGGAGGAGAAACTCTGTGCTACAGACTTCTGCCACAGGGCCTTTGCACATGCTGTTCTTTAGGAGTACAAATGTCCCCTCCAACAGCCCTTCCCTGGCCTCACCACCTATGCTGCTTGCGTGTTTTTCTCTATTGTTGGGCCCTGTTTTTCTTTTACTTGTCATCACTAATTAATTTACTTGCTTATTATCTTTCTGTGGCAATAGCTTTAAGCTCCACTGGGACAAGAATGGGTCTGTCCCAGTCACCACTGTATCGTCAGTGCTGGCACCGGTAGAAGTTGGATAACTATTGAAGGACGGAAGGAGTGAATCAGGGAGTGAATGAACTATTGTGACGACTTAGTCTTCAGAACACGGCGCATTATCATCCCCCTTTCAAAGTGAATAAACAGAAGTGGCCAAGGTCACAGAATGGCATACTAGGGGGCAGGAGGAAAGTAAACCTCAGTTGCTCTGGATCTAACTCGCTACATCAAACCACACTGACCTGAATTTACAAATTCTGGGGACTACGGGTTCACAGATGACCAACAGGAAGCCTAGAGAAGGGAAAAGGCAAAGGGACCAAAGGTACAGAAGGAGGGGCTGCAACTTCCCATGGATAAATAAGTCTGACCTCATAAAACAGAGATCCATAACAATTACTCCTAGCGATAACTAATACTTATTGTGTGCCGAAAGCTTTACCTGTGTGACAGGAGAGAAATTTCACTCTCCCCGATTCTGGAGAAGCAAGCGGCTGGCGTTCGGAATACATCTTCAGATGCAGCGCCCGCACCAGCAGTACAAGCCGCCTGCTGCACTGCCGTGCGTCAGACAGAGCGAGAAGCACCGGGAAGGCCAGAGTGAGAGGCACCGAGAAGCTGTGGCAGCCCACGTTCTCTGGTGTGTGCTTCCCCTGGACTTCCAAGCCATCAGTGAAGTCACCGACTTTACAGCACACTTAATGCAGGTGTATTTCTCACGCAAAACCTGTGAAAACGGAAACTTGACCTGAAACCAGGAGCCCAGGCATCAGGGAGGTTAGAGGAAAGTCCGTCTACTTTTGGAAGGAAGACTAAAAAGTCAGTCTCACTTTGTGAAATAAGTATACGTGTCTACCAGTGCGATGGGCTTGATGCACTGCCTGGATCTCCTTTCAGGAAGGGCGTGTTTTCCCAGCTGCTGGGACAGCCTGAAGCAGTCAGGCCCCACAGGGCCTGCCTCCCTGCTTGCGCCATTCCCACCCAGTGTCGGATGGAGTCAGGCGTATAAAGGCCAAGCTATCTGGGCCCACGTGGGACATCTCTGAGAGCTCTGTTAGCTGCAGAGCTTGCCGTGGGGTCAGCTGAGGTTGTCACTGGGGATGCTTCACAACTCAACTTCTCCCTGACCAGTCCTGCTTCCTTCCCCTGCTTCACGTGGTGTTGTTGAGCCCAAGGGCACTTCCTAATAAATATCCTGCATGCTAAACTCTTTCTCAGAATCTGCTTCCCGAGAACCCGACCTACAGCTCCCAGAAGACCTCTGGCTATCGGCCGGCTGAGGGGCTGGTGAGATTTTAGGCCAAATATAACTATGCCTCCCAGAGCCAATAAGTATAAAGTAGATATTAGGTCTTCATTTCACAGGTCAGGAAACTGAGACTTTGACTGGTCATCTCATTCACCTGCAGTGACCATGTGGCAAACACGAGGCCATGACTGGATGCTAGACTGAGCACATTAACCTCCCCACGAACACGTCATAACGAAGAGCCTATTCCCATGTTTTCTTTTCTATCCAACGCAGCCTCCTAACGGTCCCCTCTTTTCCTTCCCACAGCACATGATTTTTTGTGTTTGTTTTGCTTTGTTGTTTCCACTTTCTATGGCTCTCATTACTTTCTGCCTCCCATCATGAATATTTATTCACAGTCTGTGTCCTGTAATGAACCATGCTCCTTCTGAGGATAAGAGCTATGTTTGACTCATCTCTACATGCCTATAGACCACATAATAAATAAGTGCGAACTGAATTAAAGTAATTCCACACTGATTTATCTCTAATTATGGAATGAAAGCCTTTGTTCTAATATAAAAGCATCAAGGGTGTAGGCAGTCACTTTTGTGGGAGAGGGGGTTACAGGGGACCCCACTGATACTTTTGAAATCAGCCCCATTTTGCCCTTGCCTGTGGCTGTCCCTGTTGGAAAAGCGAAGAGGGTGAAGATAATAAGCACATTTTTTAGGCCTTTGAAACTTAAGACCCAAAGGGGGTAAAAACAAAAAAACCAAAGAGACAAAAGCAAATATGGGTTACAAATTCGACAACAAAAAATCGAATTAAGGAACTAAATGGAGGTGAAGAAATTAAACGGCGTAGGAGTCGCCGCCGCCAGATTCCAGCGCTGTAAAATGACATCTCTCACTCTTGCTCCTCTGCAAACAATTCCAAGTGTAAATGTATTTTTGGCACAAATGGCTCTGTCCTAAGATTCTTGATTATAATTATAATAATGGGTTTCTGAAAGCCTGCAAGTGTTTCTGGGAATGATAATAAGGGTTGAGAAAAGACATGTTGTTTATGTGGTGAGTGTTTGCGGAATATTAAATGAGGGTGGGAAGAAAAGCTCAGGCTACACTTTCCACAAACTCCAAAATACACAAGCGCACCCAAGTAGCCCATCACCGCCCCTGGCTCCACCGGGCATATGCACACCACCAGTTCCATTCCCCGGCAAACCAGGGGCCTCTGCAGACGGGGAAAAGCGGGCACCGTTCCTTGTAGAGTTGCTCATCTCTTAAAACAACTCGTAGTTTTTTCACCAGAAGGAGGAGCAACCCAAGTCTAAGAGATGCTGGTCCCAGCCCAGCCCCTGGTCCCAGCCCAGCCCCTTCGCTCACGTACTGGCAGGTTATTTGGAGTCCCGAACCACTTGCCTTCAGCCACAGAAGCAACGGTCCCCCCATTCTGAATCGCACAACCCTGCCCGTGTGCCTCGTTATGACAGTCAAACTGCTTTCCCTTCCTTTGTGAGCTCCTTGAGAACAGGGAACCTATCTGATCCGTTGTTGGTGCTGTTGTTTAATTGTGGCAAAGCACACATAAAATTTAACATTTTAACCGTGATAAAGTGTACAATTCAGTGGCATTAAATGCATTCCCAGTGTTGGGCAACCATCACCACTACCTAGTTCCAGAACTTTCTCATCACCCGAAAAGAAAACGCATATGCAGTAAGTAGTCACTCTCTCTTTCTCCTCCCCGAGACCCCTGCAGACCCACTGTTTTTAACGGTTATGGCGTCTACTCCTGTCTTATACTCTAACGGTCCTCGTTAATGTTTAAAATCTAGTAACTGCCCATTAATATCTTCTCTGCCTATTTCGATGGTTATTACTCTAAGATGTTTATTGTAAATTATTTCGTATAATAATAGTGAGGATCACAATAACGACAACTTCCATTTATTGTTTACTATACAGATAATACTTTATAAAAGTGTAATCATACAATAGTTGCCCTTTGGGATCTGGCTTCTTTCACACAGTATAATGTTTTCCAGGTCCACACATGTTGCAGCATGTGTCAGAATTTCATTCCTATTTATGGCTGAATAATAACGTATGCATATGCCACATTTTGTTTATACTTCCACCCACTGATGGGAACCTGGGTCGTTCCCCTCTCTGGCCATTGTCAGTGACGCTCGTACACACGTCAGTGTACAGGTTTTTGAGTGAACATATGTTTTCATTTCTCGTACGTGTACGTTTGGGAGTGGAATTGCTGGGTCACATGGCAATTCTATGTATTGTTTTCTAAGGCCACCAAACTGTTTATTTGCCACAGCAGCTAGACCATTCTATATTCTCACCAGTAATGTACAATGGTCCTAATTTCTCTGCATCCTCATCAACACTTGTTATTTTCTGGGGTTTGTCTGTTTGTAATAACGACCTCAGTAAATGTGAAGTGATCGCTCACTGGGGTTTTGATTTGCATTTCCCTAATGACTAATGATGTGGAGCGCTTTTCCATGTGTTTGTTGGCCCCTTGTATATCTCCTCTGGAAAAACGCGTAGTCAAGTTTTTGGCCTATTTCACATTTTTTCTGTCTTTTTGTTGAGTTTTAAGAGTTCTTTATGTATTCTGAATATTAAACCCTTATCAGATACATGACTTGCAAATGGTTCCTCCCGATCCCCTTGTAAAAGAAAAATAATGGCAGGCAGCTTATCAACAGTCTTATCTATAGTCCACAAACCCATTTCACTTAGTCTATGCATGTGAGCTGTGTGACCGTGTGGCTGGTGGGCTGGCCCTGATTCTGCAGTGAAGAAATCGAGATTGACCGAGGCGAAGTGGCTCAGTCGAGACTCCTCAGCTGGGAAGAGACTTGGGAACGCGCCTCTTCTCAGACGACTGCAGGGCTCTCTCCTGGCGAGTACTGGATGGTTCTGCGTCACTGGGGACAGCCTCACCCAGGACTCTGGTGCCAACTTTAGGGAACACTTAAATGCCTTGCCTCGGGAAACCCGTTTCAATTGGAGGATGCTCTGGAGAGGAAACTCCCCACAAGCTTGGTCTCGGGGCACGAGGTCCCAGCTTCCTCGTTCCCACAGGCAATTTCTGCCAGTCACTCTCAGCTCCTTTGTCATCTAAACCCATTCCTGGAGACACTGTATTTTTATTTAGCACGCTCTTTCCTTACACCATTTCTGTCCATTAACAGCACAAAGCTGCAAATACTGCATTAACAGACTGTACATCCTGAAATCAGCTCCAACTCAGTACCATTCTATGATGAAAGAGCAACCATTTGTGATTCATAACCTAGCCGCACTTTCTCACACATGCTTTATGTTCAATGGTGTATAGGAATAAACGCACATTAGTAGATTATAACATCACTTACTAAGCGCTTAATAGAAGCATGCACTGTGCAAAGCACTTTCCGTTCAATATATCGTTTAATCTTCTCTCTGCCTGTGTCAGCATCCCCAGATGACTGTAGGTTTCCTGATGGCAAGATTGGAGGCTGGCTCTGCACAGAGCCTGATGCGCCGTAAGCATGCATAGGAAGGACAGACAGCAGGCCCCGGAGTAACATCGTTTCATTCAACGTCGTTTTGTTATAACGCTGACTAGATGCCATAGGAACTTAACTCTTCTGTATATCAATTAGCCTGTGATGAGATTGGTTTTATTATACATCATTTCACTTAAAGTCACAGAACCCACTGATGACAGTAATGAGTTAACTGCATTTGAGAGCAGCTGACATTCAGTAAACATCACTACATCTCAGGTTCTTTTAACCACCTCGCTGGTGGCCCAAGGCCTTGAGATGAGCAGCACCACTTCCAATTCCCAGAAGTGGCAGCCAGGCTCTGCGACATCTACTAACTTGCCAGGGTGTCCCCAGCTAGCAAGTAAAGGCCAAAAACTACCCACATTCTCCAGGTCTGAAAGCAGGGTTCTTTCTAGTATCCCATGAATGAATAAAATTAAAAAAAAAAAAAAAGTAGTCTAGTTTGTAACCTCAAAGTGCTGCCTTCTAGTCAATAAATCAGACCAACACTCCAGGAGAGAGTAATTGAGTCTATAGTGATAAGCAAAAATCACTGCACTTGGGGGCACAGAGAGGCAAGATGCCCGGTGGGTAGAAAACGCTTTGTGAAGAAAATGGCGAAGTGTGTCAGGTCTCAAAGGCCTGGTAAGATTGAAATGGTGAACTTGGAGTGGGGGAACTGCACAGGTAAGGATGCAGAGCCAGGAACAAGGAGGCGTACGCAGAAGCAGCCTAACCAGAAGGCAGGCCTGTACTCATGGGGGATAAGATTGAAGGGGGCCCCGAACACCAGCAGACACACAGGTGACACGGCAGGTGCCTGCCCTAAGCAAAGCCATGCTAAAAGAGTCTAAAAAGAAGGACCTGGATACAGAAGGCCTTTGTAAAGGGGAGCGCCAGCATTTGCAGTGGGCTTAATACGCACTAGGCACTTACTCAAGTGTGTAATTGAGTGACTGGAGGAATACATAGGCAGATAAACGCACGAATGACGGAGATGACAGACACTAGGGTACCACTGGCTACTATGAGCTGTGAGACCTGCGCTTGGTGACGCTGGGAAAGACTTGGCAAGAGTTAGAAGTACCCCCAGATGGAGTGGGTCATGGAAAAACCATCGCAAGGCCTTCCTCCTTTCCCTTCCCCCTTCTTGCCCTTCCCCACAGCCCAGGTAAGCTGACTGAGTCCCAGGCTTCACTGACAGGCAACAAACACAGGCACAAGAGGCAGGATGGACATGTGTCACAAAGTCATGTGTCGATTAACGAAGAGGCGACACACCAATGACACATTTTGTTGTCACTTTCCTGCCAGAGGTAGAAATCACGCAGGATGTCTAGGTGTGTTATTCCAGAAGGGTGTCATGGAACAATAACCCCATCAATAGCAACGAAAACAAGATGTGGGTGATACCAGGTTCTGGACAGTGTGAGCGGCAGCCCTCTGACGAACACTTTGTTTGCTGACTCATTTGCATGAAGGATCCTGCTGAACGTGACCTCCAAGAGCAGAGTGGATGCTTCCTCACTTTTGCATTTGATGTTTCAGTGGTACAAAAATTTGATCATTCAGCAACCGTTACAGACACAAAATCTGATACTGGTTTTCTTGTGAATGTAGGTCGGCTTTTCCCCTATGGGCCTCTAACTCACAGAACAAACAAGATCATGTTTAAAAGCACCTAGCCCACATGGGACACCGCACATTGCAGGCTTGCTCAGACTAGCTTCCCTGGCCCCTAACACACAGACCAACTCTTGTTCTTCTCAGCTCCCACCTCATGCCTGCAGAACTGATGTGCTGTCCATGGAAAACCCCAGTCCTGAGAGTGGGGAGCTGCCATTACAGGCAGCTTCCTGACGCTGCCCACCCCTGCGGACTCATCCAAATGCCCATTCTTCCCTTCCTTTCTTCTTCCATCTTCCATCCCTCCCATGTGTACATACCAAGTCTCCGCAGTGCCATCGCTGTGCTGGGACTAGTGATGTGGTGGTTACTCAGACGGGCAGGCCACATGGCCACCCGATGTGAGACCTCCTGCAGGGGCACTCGCCAGCCCTTAACTGTGTCCTGCCTGGTGGCCTGTCATTCCCCTAAGTGACCTCCAGCCCCAGTAGCCATCACGATGCCCACCTTTGGCTCAGACTAGAATGACAGACCAGAAGAGCCCAGACCCCAGACCACTCAGTAACTCTAAACTTGACAAAGTCATTTCCCTTCTCTAAGTTTTAGTCTCCTCCTTGTTAAACAGGGACAAAAGCAGCAAATATATGCTACTGGGGAAGGGACGGAACAAATGAGAGCCTGGTACAGGTCAGTTACTCAGTAACTGATGACTATCAGTATCAACACCATCATCTGTACAGTAAGAATACTGGTGTCTTCCTCTTAAGATCTCTGTGCTCACAACATTTCAACAGCTGCCCGTTGTTATTAGCATAATAATCCAAATCCTTACAGCTCACACCAAATGTCCCTCCCCCACCCTCGTTCCTGCAGTCCTGTCACACTGACCTTCCTTCCATCATGTCAGCTGCACAGGCATCAGCACTGCTCACCTTCTGGTCCTTCCTCACAGCAGCCTGCAAAGTTCCCAATGATGTAAAGCTCCGTCAGCCCAGATTCCTGAATGGGGATGATCTGAGACAGGACACTCATGCTAACTCCTGATGGACATACAGTCCCAGTAAAATCTAAATCTTCATTACGTCCAGCTTCTACCACCCAGGAGCCCCTTGTTACTGCAGCAGAAGCCAGCCTAATCAGACTAACATACTAACCGTTCTCCCTCCGGACACAGCGTCTTTACTAAAGCTGGCCCCTCGGCCCCAAGTCTCTTCCCTCTCCATTCAAATAACACCTTCAGATCTCAAAACTCAAGCATTTCTTCTCTGGGGGAGTGTTCCCTGATTATGTCATTGTCCCCTATATGAAGGTCTCATTTTATCAAAGTATCTCTTCTTTATAGCTCTTCTCAGAGTGGCAATTTTACCTTTATTTTTTTTAATTAATTTCCATTTTTCCCACCAGACTGTATATTCCATGAAACTAGGGTCCAGATCTAGTATAGCTCATCATCTGATCCTCAGTGCGTATCCCAGGGCCTGGCAGCATTGCAGGCCCTAAAAAATATATTTGTTGAATGACTGAATGGAAGAAAAAGGGAATGGGGGAAGGAGGAAGGGGAGGGAGGGAAGGAGAGAGGAATGGAGGGAGGAAAGGACAATTGCTCTTTGCCCTTAATTTCTAAGCTGGTCCCTGCTACACTGATGCAGGAGGAATACAGACACTGTCTCCTTTATGTCATTTGCCCTTGAAAAATGCAGAGAAGCTGGTAGAGTCCAGGGTGTGGTCAGAGGTGACCTTTGCCGGGCCAGCGATGCCTACAGATCCCTCAGCTCAGTAGCCTGTGCCCAAGATGGGTCATGACAGAACCCGGCAGTCATATGTCCACCACCAGAGTCAGCGGAGGCCCTGGGTACTTGGTGTCCCAGGTACTACAGCCTGACACTGCCATGCTCTCCCCTTTGACAGCACAATGGACTTCACCTCTCTATGAATCAGATTTACAGAACTCCGTGCATTTCAGAAGCCTGGGGACACCTCTGGGACCTCGCAGTTCAATGGAGCTCATTATGGAAATCAGCTAAATGCTGAGAAACAAGATAAGTGCAAACTGTTTACCAACCCCTTCCACCAGAGACACGCAGACCGCACTAATGGGAGCGCGTCTGCGGCCTCACTCAGTCACTCAGCCCTCTATCTGCTGGTGTGACTAATCTGCAGGGAGAGAGGTGCATGGCTGCATGAAAGAGCTCTCCAAGGGGCTCTGTGAAGGGGCACAGACACAGAAAAAGGGGAGCCAGGCCCAACTCACCCCACCTAGCCAAGAAGCGGCTGCCTCCTGCCTTCCGGGACAGTAGATTCTCTGGCCAGCCAAGCTCTTAAAGACCAGCAGAGATAACAACGATGTTCAAACTGACAGCCCACTAGGAAGAAAACACACTGCAGTGTGCAAGGCACGCTCACGTTCGTTAAGCTGTTTGAGCCTCACAACGGTTATCGGGTAGGCGTGTTGCTAATACCTCCCTTTATCAGCTGAGGCAACGGGCTCAGGAAGTACAGTGGCCTGCTCCAGCCATGATCGCAGGATCGGTGAGTTCTGTTTTCCCTCCGTGCAAATGCAATGCACTTTCCGCTTCACCAGAGCTCCTTAAATGCAGGTTATTGTAATTCCATCAATGTGGTTCAGGGTATCTCTGAACTTCTTGAACTTGGATACAAATTTTGTGTGTGTTCATGTATGGGTCTTTTTTTCTGGGCAGTAAATTCAACATAGCTAAGCTCTCTCAGGTGTGGATTGAAATCCCTAAGAAGTTAAAAATGACTAGGGGCACTGGAACCCCTGAGGGCATGGGGCATGGACCCAGTGGCCCCAGGAGCACGACAGGCTTTGTCCATCCACCCATTTTTTCCGAAGAAAGGTATAAGGTGAGTGAGAGACGGGCTCCGAGCTCCACGCTTCATCATTCTTCACCACTGCCCTCTCGTGGTGGCCTGAGTAACGCCCACCAGGTAGCCCAGTCGCCTGTGGCCAGGTTGTTTCTGCTCTGGTCACAGCCACAGGGACCTCCACACCACCACAAACCGCAGGAGCCCAGAGCTCACAGCCAGACCCCCCGAGCACAAGGCCTCCTCCTGCTTGGGGCAGGGCTGGGGTTGGTGAGAGAAGCGGGCTGTGCAAGGACAGGGTCTGATTCTGTCTTCCACCGTCTGGATAGTTTTTCTTGTGTTTTGTTTGTTTTTGTGGTGTTTTGCCTTCATTTTGACTTAAAAAAGATACTGAACTCAATATTACCTATCGTATTTACAGTTTTGGGAGGCGCCCTCACACTGTGCTCCGAGGTGAGTGCCTCACTAGCCTCACCCCCTAGAGTCCCGAGAAAGCTGCCTCCTTCTGAGGGGTCCAGCCTTGGTCCAGACTCTTACATCCACTATGCTCACAGGCTCCTGTGTCACTCAGGGGACCTTAGAGAACCCCCACCTCAACCATCTCACACTATAAAGCACAATGTGGGGACTAAAGAGCACAGGCTTGGAACAAGACCAACAGAGGTTTGAACCCTGGCTCTCCAAGGAAACCTTGAGGGAAGTCACTTCACTTCCCTGAGCCTTTGCTTTCTACTCTATAAAGCAGGCACAGCACTGGTACCCACTGTGGGCCAACGGCAGAGCAGGATTTCCAGAGCATGCAAATAATCCAGGCAGCAATCCAGAGTCTACAAGAGAACCAGGCATGTCTACAGGTCCCTGCTCCTCTGTTTGAATGTGGATAAGAAGGAAAATCATGAGGACGAGTGGGGACTTTTCACAGGAGGACCCAATGCCTCCCCATCGACCCATGTGCTCCAACTTTGGGGACATGGAGCCCTGGTTTGAATCTTGACACTCTCACTGACTTGCTAAAAGACTGTGGACAGGTATTTCAACCTCTCTGAGGTTTGGGGTCTGTGTTTATAAATGAAAATAATAATGTCCATAGGATAAAACTGTTGAGAATGAAGCATGTTCAAAGCACACATGCCTGGCTGTATGCATCTGCTCAGGTTGCTATAACAGGATACAACAGCCTGGGAGGTTTAACCATAGAAATGTGCAAGGGCTGCCAGAAGGTATCCAGCCATATAACATGAAAAACAGGGGCACTTACGGCTGGGTTGTTTTCGGACAGCCCTTGTATTTCTCCCAAGTCCAAAATCAGAGTGCCAGCAGTGTCACAGTTGGGTCTTGGCGAGAACTCTCTCCCTGACTTGCAGATGCCTGCCTTCCTCCTGCACCCGCACATGGCAGGGGGGACGAGGGGGCTCCCTGGTGTCTCTTCTTAGAAGCACACTACTCCTATTAGCTCAGGGCCCAATTCTCAGGACCTCATTTAACCTCAACCACTTCTCTTGAGGCCCCACCTGCAAATACTACCACACCAGGGGTCAGGGCTTCAACATGTGAATTGGTGGGGTGCAAACATTCAGTCCATAACACTGACACACAGTTAGGTTGCAAGTATTCAATAAATACATGCATAAAACTAATAAATATTACTAAAGATGAAACTGAGGCAAAGAGAAAGGCATGGTCAAGAGCACACAGCACATTCACAACAGAGCTGAAACCTGAGCCCAGGCCCCCAAACTGAGTTCATGGGACTTAGCAGCCCACCCCCAGCCACCCCCCTCCCTCAGAGCCCACAAGATAAACCCAGACATTGGAAGTATCTGAGCATCAGTAAAGCTAGAGCCCCATTCCTGAATTCGGTGGCAGCAAGTGACTCCAGGTCATCTCAGTTCAAGAGTAGGCTCTCGCACCCTCCCCACTCACACGAGCCCCCAGCCATGCTGAGAACCACCCCCACTCCCACCCCCACCCTGGAGTAAGGCACGTGACCACGGCCAGCAGAGCAGGGCTGGCTGCTTGGCTGCGCCTGCGTGTACGTGAGTGGGCTGCGTGTCTGACCCAACGCTGGTTATAAACTGCCTCTTACCGGGGACTTTACAGCGGCCTCCTGCATTTCCCAGAATAATCTCGCTCATTACGATGCCGGCAGACTTTTCAAGCCGGCTCATTTTTCTTTCCTTTGTCTCCAATTCCAATACCCTGCCCTTTTCATGAGATTTCCAAGAGAGCAGTTCACAGTGCCCATTTTGTGGGGAGCAGGGGGGTGGAAATCCCCCCCGAGGGTGAGCAGTATCTCAGCCTTAGTTTAAAAAAAGAAGGGAAAAAAAGATGAAGGAAAGAGCTTTGTCTGCTAAATCTCCCCATTTTGGAATCAAATGTTATTTAAAATTCAGGACAAATTCTTGGCTCTTTTGCTGACAAATTCCACACCAGCACAGAGAAGAGGGGGAGGGAGATAAAGGCGACAATGTGTGAGGTGCCTAAGTGTTCATCATTCAATAGCCATTAAGTGAACACCTACTGTGTGCTGGATGCTTGGTGCCAGAAAATCCATGGCAAATAAAATGGACACAAAGTGGATACTGTGTCTCACCTGGAGATTAAAGTGTAGTGAAGGAGACAGACATGACAAAATACCCACCCACATTTACCATTACAAGGTGAAGCACCTGCTCCAGAGGAAAAGCGTGTGCTCCTAGAAAAGCATGTAATTCAGCCCAGCCCAGCTGGGGGTCAGGGGAGACTCCACAAAGATGGGATGTTAACTCTGGGACCTCAGGGTGATGGACAGTGGTCAGCCAGGTGAGGAGGGGAAAATAGTCTTCCAGGAAGAGGGAATGGCAGGAGCAAAGCCCTGGGGCCAGAATAGGCACTGTTCTTAGATCCCCAGGGAGTTGCGGGGTGGGGGCTGGGGGGAGATGAGCCTGGTGATACAGAGTGTTGCAGCCAAGTTCTTCACCCGCAGACCAAGAGGGAGCTACTGAAGGGTTTTCAGAGAAAGGTGACATGCAGGTTTACGGTTTGTGAACGCTACTCTGGCCACTGATCAAAGCAGGGAGGAAAGAGCCAGACAAGAGAAGGTGACAGCTTGGGCACCAGTGGAGGTGGTGGTGACAACAGAGAGAAGTGACAGATTCTAGATGACATCACCAATACAATTGCAAAAATGGGCACAAATTCTTCGCCTCCCTGTGATCCTGTCACAGGGATGTTGGGCTTGACCAAGAGGCTTTCTTTGGCCAATAGGACCATAGCAAACACGATGCAAACGGAGACTTGAAGAGCATCTTCACACTGGAAACTGCTCTTTCCCACGGGTTTTGGGACCACATGATCACCAGGCGAGGCTGCTGGAGGATGAGAGACGTGTGCAGCAGTCGCCTCGACTCCCCAGCCAACATCCTGCAAACCGCCAGACGTGTGTGATGCCATCCCGCTTCGTCCCACTGCCGGCCAACCAGCCAGCTCATCACAGACGCGTAAACGAGCCCAGCAGAAAGCCACCAAGTATGCCCAGACCAGAACTGCCCAGCCAACCCAGAGGACTGTGACCTAAATAAATGGGTGTCACTTTACGTCATTCAATTTTAGAGGAGGTTTGGCTTACTGACATATGAACGTTTATGTCTGTTTTCTCTCAAAAGACGGTCAGTTAATGGTGAGTAGGACCTTACTGTCCTATCCAGCACTGTATCCCCAGGCAAACAGTAGACACTCAATGAGTGTGTACCAGGTAAGTGAATGAATAAATGAATGAATGACTAGTATTTGGTTTCCCCTGGGAAAGACTTCCTGTACCAGCCCCGGACTTCTCTCACCTCCCCATCAGCAGCTGAAATGCAGACACTTCGGAGTGGAAACCAAACTCATCTTCAGCCTTTACAGCTGGCTATACCATGTGCTAGGAGGACATAATATTAAACACTGAAGACATTCGCCACCTCGAATGTGTCCACTGCCTGGTCAGTGAGATGTTCACAGATAAATGCAACAGCCTCCCGCTCACAATGCACTTACTACGTTCCAGGCACTTTACATAGTGTTTCCTTCATAACAGCCACAGGCAGAAGGCACTTCTATGCATGAGAAAACTGGGGCACGAGCAGTTCAACGACTTGCCCAGTGGGATACAGCCAGATTCACACCCAGCTTGAGCACACAGGAGGGTTGTACAGAGGAGGTATGCATCCTGCCTGGTGTGGGACAGCAGGAGCACTGTGTGTCAGAAGAGGCGTTGCAGGTGTGATAATTCTAGAAGAACAAGGATTCCCCCTGTGAATGAATCAGGAGTGGAATTCCAGGGTGAGAGTACAAAGTGGACTGAGGCAGACACATGGAAGCGCATGGTCGGCCCGGGAAACTAGAAGCAGCAAGAGTGACAGGCAGGAAGAGGGCGTGAGGGGTAGTGACAAGGCCAGCCTGAGAGGGGTGACGGGAGCCAATGACAGCTGCAAGGAGAGGCCACTTCCTGGGACCCGCCTGCCGTCCATCTCCACTGAGGCCAGCTCTCAGCTGGTCCTGACTGAACAGTGTCACTCCAGATGAAGTTAAGACCCGGATCCTGATCCCAGTTTTGACTCCCTGCTGCGTGGTTCCAGGAAATTAAATCACTCGCCCACTCTGGGCTTCAGTTTTCCCACTATAAACTGAAAGTGTACGGCAAGATCAAAGAAATATCTGTATAGTGAGTACCTATCATATACTGGAAGACAGCTACCTCATAGACTTAGTGTGAGGACTGGACAGGCTAATGCATATAAAGTGATTAGCATAGTGCCTGGTGCCTAGCCAGTGCTCAATGACCCTAGTCATGGCTATTGCCGCTGTCACTTCCGTTGACTGTCAGAGTAACCCTATGGGTGACGGTCCACATCAATGGCTCTACAGACATACTGCCCGGATTAAATCTCAACTCTGCCACTTTCTTGCCATGTGACTTCCAACAAATTACTTAACCACTCTGGGCCTCCATTTCCTTGTCTATAAACTGAGGATCTCAAAGGCATCTACCTCACTGGGTTTTTGCAAGAATTCACAGGTCATTTTTACAAAATTTTTAACTCCTAGAACGAGCACCTACTAACAAATGTCAACTACTGTTAGACACCCCATTTTGCAGACAGCAAAGCTGAAGCTCAGAGAGGAAATGAAACCTTGCTCCAGGGAACACATCTAATAAATGGTAAGGATGGGATTTCACCTGGGAAAATTCCATCCCCTATCCCGTGCTTCTAACTGGTGTTCCAAATGCCTCCGAAACACCTTCCAACAACTAGAATCCTGCCAAGAACATTACTGCCTTGGACCAAAGTCACTGTAAAACTCCAGAATGCACAAATAGTTCTCCGGAAAACTTTTAAATCCCCAGAGGGGCTGGAACCAATGTATGCTGCTGATGTACAAGCATACCAAGTTCCAAGGTGGTTTTACGAGGGGATGCTCTAAACTTCTGTGATTCAAAGGTGGTAAATGGTAATGAGGAGGTATTAAACTTTGTGGGGGAGTGACAGCCTCAAATCCCTTCCAGAATGAGGCAAGGTGGAAATAAATAAAGGCCTAAGACAGGGTATAGGGAGCACTGGGTCCCCTCCCAAGTCCATCACCAACCTGCCATGGGGCTCCAACAGCGCACTTAGCCCGCTCTGTCACCAGGATGGTGACCCAAAATTTATGAGCCCAACTGGGACACTTCTGAGAGTGAAGGGGATGCTATTAACCGCTGCAATGAGGACCACAGACATCAGCTTGGTTCTGGGATCCCTGAGACAAGAACACCCACTACCATCATTTCTAAGTGTCTTTCCTACTCTGATGTCTCCTGACAAAACCTGCCACTGAGAGCTGATCCTGTGCAGGGGCTGGAGGTGCCCTGAGGGCTGGGACCCTACAAAATGGCCAAGTCAACAGAATGCAGCAGGTCGGGGAGAAGCTGGGCGGCATCTGTTTGGGAGGAAGCAGAACCACAACAGATAAATGGAAATAGAAACGAGGAAAAGACATTAATTATATGGTAGCTCCTTGCATCTCCTTGGTGCTCTCATGAGCTGATTGCAGGCCACACACTCCCTGCTTCTGTCCCCATCTGTCAGGCAAATGAAACAGAGCAAAAAGGGGAGATGGTTGCCCCAGAACAGGCACTCACCATCCCAGGTGTGAAGTGTCCTGACAGAGCCAACCTCATCATCTTTGATGCCCTGGGTCTTTCAAGTTTTCTTGGCCCACTGTTCCATCAGACATGACATGGGTCCTAATCCTGAGCCCCCAAGCTGATGAGATGATGCAGCTGTCTGCCTGGCTCTTAGGATCTGTTTCAGAGGAAATCCTGGAAAGATCTATTTCTAAACATACCTACCCTGTGTTTGACTTGAACGTGAGCTGCGTGCTGAGGAGTCAATGGTTCTATGTGGACTCTCACTTTCAGAATGGTCTGGCGCTTGGTCCCTCGGAGGTCTCTTCTTGAGGTGGTGTCTTCTTGACTGCTGTACGAGAAGCCCCTTGAACCTGACACTAATGCAGAAGAATGAGGAGCTCTCAACCAGAAACACTTCACCCCTGGCTCGGCTCCTGCTCCGGAATTTGATGGAATCATTCTTTAGTATAGCTGTCTTTCTACCCCACATCAGAGATGATTGAAGGCAGGGGAAAATATTCCATGAGAAACATGGGTTTTCAGTCAAGCAAACAGAAATCTGAAGGGTGATTTGATTAGAGTAGCAGCTCGGCTAGTGAAAGGAGCAATGAATTCCGAGGCTCCCTGAGATGCTGGGTAAGGCACGGAACCTCTCCGAGTAGCTCTCCTAATCCATCTCACTCCTACTGGATGGCTCGATGGGATAACAGGCACCAAGTGCTTGGAAGCTCCGAAGAGCGGGTTCACATGTAAATGATGATATCTTTCAGGATGTGAAGTGTTTTTAAAGAGAAGGTTGCCGCTCATCAATTATTCTCTTTGTTCATACAGGACTGACAAGGCTCCTAAATACCACATTCTGCATAAGCTGAGGTACTGAGATTCATTTCTTCATAGGATGGAATAATCCTACAGCAGTTCTGCCTCTCCCAACGGGAGGGCTGGTTCCCTGGGGGCCAGGGGGCTGGCAAAAGCTCAAACCTGGGGTCCCAATGTACAGGAGGTGGAGGATGGAAGGAAGGGTCTAGGTCTTATTATGTAAAATAATAAGCACAGAGCTGCCATGCCTTAGTCTTTGTGGCATGGAGAAATTTGGGATGGGGGGACCAGGGGTCGTTTATCTTTTACTCACGTTCCTTAACTAAGAAGGGGTGCGAGTGATGGTTAACTCTTCTCGCTTGTTCCTAGAGGACAGAGCCTGTATCCCATTCATCTCTTTATATGGCCAGTCAATATTTGATTAATGAATGATTTAACCAGACACCGTTATAATCGTATGAAGAATTTCCAGATACATCCAGGTCCCTAAAGGCGTCCCTCACTTCTAATGGGGTCAATCCTGACCTCACACCCTGCGAGAGACCATCCTAATGTTTTTTCCTAAATTCCACACGGATCAACAGAGCGAGTACAGGGACTGCCGTCCTCTCTCCCACCCCCCTCCCCGGGTGCCCGGATGTGTGCTGAGCTGTCTGCACCTCCAGCAAAGCGAGAAGAAAGGCAGTACACTGTTTCTGGCCGGGTGCCGCCTCTGGGTGGGGACGGGCTCGGGAGTGATCATGAGTGGTAGCAGCTTGCAGGAGAAATGTTCTCCCTGAAGAAGTCGGGATATCTGTCCTGTTCTCCTCTTTCTCTTCCTCCTCAGGCTGAACATCCTTGGACAAGGCGCTTTGCTTCTCTGAACCTAGCTTCCTCTCCAGAATTCTGCAGGAGAGGGCTGGCTGCTGTGAGGAACACAGGAGGTGATGCAGGAGCGGGGCCTGGCTTCACGCCTGGCGCACCCTGAAGGCACAAGAGAGAACTGGTGCTATCAATTTCTTCATCAGCAGTTGATGAAAGGGTGGATAAGGGATTAGGTAAGATAATGTATGCAAAGTACTTCGCATGTCTCTGGCACCTAATGAGTGCTCCAGAAGCGTTGGCTTTTATTAGTGGAGATAAAGACATGTACATTACAAAAATAACAATAATGTCAAGTAGAAATGAATGAAGCAGAAGAATACAAGGATTTCTCAGTTAGATTCAAGGAGAAAGAGGCAGCGGCTTCCAGCTGAGCAAACAGGGTCTGCAACTGCCCCAAACTCCCTAACAAGAATCACCTGGCGGTCTTATTCAAACACAAGTGTGTCAGCCATAGTCCACATCCGATGTGTAGGTAAGGGGCCCGTAAATGACCTGGAAGCTGTATGTATAACAAGAACCCAAGGATTCATATCCAGAAGGAATCTGGAAAACTTGGGAGCGAATGACATCCAAGCTGGGACTCGTCAGCTAGGTGACAATAAGCACAGTCATCTCCAACTTTAACCGAGAACTAGGCATTGTGCTTACATTTGTCAATCATCATTAACATTCCCATGAGACAGACAGGTATCCCTGGACCCATTTTGCAGATGAGCAAACCGAGACTCAGGGAATCAAAAGTACACTGTAGAACTGTATGCCTGAAACCTATGTAATCCTTCCTAACAGATGTCACCCCAATAAGTCTAACAATAAAAATGAATTAAAAAAAAAAAAAAAAAAGGACTTGCTCAAAGTCACAAACTGCAAAGGGCCAGAGGTAGGATTCAAACCCACTCCTGAGCAATTTAGGTGTCCGTATGCTTCTTACTAAGCAGCACTTTTGAGACATTCACATGTGTGATGCAGGGACACTCCAGTTGCAGAAACAGGCCAGGTAAAGGCCTGGCAGAGGGCAAGCTGATGTCAGGGAAGCGGCGGCAACAGTCATGTAAATGCAGTGTAATGGAGTACAGAGGGAGTGAAAGGCAGGTTGGCCTATATTGGTCAGGGTGCAGATTAAGCTGCCGTTAAAGAGAGACCACCGAAACACAGGGGCTTAAATAGGACAGCAGTTTGTTTCTCCCTCACATGAGTGACCCATGGTGAGTGTGCCAGGGCCTCAAGAGGCAGGGCAGGGACAGCTCTGATGTGCCTGGTCCTCAGTGACCCAGAGTCTGCCCTGGGGTCCTCACAATGGGGCTTCCCTCCCTGGGCGAAGCAGCTGCCCCAGGGTGGCCATTTCTGATTCAGAAGGAAATGGAGACATGGAGTCCAGGGCAGGCAGGTTTGCCTTCTGAGGAAATGGCCTGGAATTTACTACCAATGGGAAAGGCACTCACCTCACTGCCTCTCACCCTCCTTGGCCTGAACTAAGTCACATGACCACAGCTAGCTGCAGCATTAAATGGGAATACAGGGTCCAGCTGGGCAGCCATGTGCTCAACTGAACTTGGGGGATGGGAGATGAAAGAAATGATTAAAAGGAAAGAGAGGTAAATGGATACTGGGGATCTCTGTTACGGGGCCATAAAGGATCATAACCTACAAGTACCTAAAGCAGTTACACAGTGCTTTGTCTCTGCTAGGCACTGTTTCATCTGTGTTAACGCAGTTCATCACAACCAACTTGAACGCTGGGACAGAGGGCCTGCTGAAAGGTAAGGCCTGTACCTGGCATATTATGAGTCCTGAAGGGCTCTGAAAGGAGGGTGGGCAGCACTTGGTGACACTCTGTTCATCTGGGCAAGGGGCACACAGTATCAGAGACCAGGAAGTGGCTCCTGGCCTCGACGTAGAAGGTTTATAAGCCCAGCGTTGTGGCTCCTTCACTCCGGGGCCTTCGGCCACAGATATTACTGTCTCTCTGTAAAATGAAGGGGCTGGGGTGAATGGGTTCTGAGCAGCCCTCACAGTATACTTCTGTGTCATTGCCTGAGGCCCTCCAGTGAGCCCCAAACCACAGAGGACAGGAAAAGGGGGAAGAGAGGTGAAGAGAGACAGTGCATTCCCAGAGGACAGCCACCCGGAGAAAAGTCTACCCCAGCAAGGTTGGTAAATGTCATTGTATAAGTGTCACTATTTAAAGTGTCAGTAAACACGGCCCCTATTGTTCCAGCAAGGAGGAACCTTGGGAGTCACCCTCGCTGCCTTTCTCTCCTTCGTCACCACCCACTGTCCATCCGACACTACCAATTTTATCTCCTGTATGTGCTGAGTCCATCCACTTCTTTCCAGCCCTACCATTATGGATCTAGGTGGATCCCTCAGAACCATCTATCCCTCACCTGGATGACTGCAGGCACCTCCTGCCTGGTCTCCAGCTTCCCTACTCGCCCTGCTCCAATCCATTCTCGGCAGCATAAGAAACTATAAGCTCAGCATTCCCCTGCTTACAACCCTCCAGAGGTGCCCCACTGCTCTCAGGGAAAAGGCCAAAATCCTGTACTGTCCCACAAGGTCCTGCTTGCTTTAGCCCAAGCTACCTCTCCAGCCTTACCTCCTACAGCCCCTTACCTCCTTCATAGGCACCAACCATCCTGGCCCTTTTTATGAGGGGGCCGTGCTCTCTCTTACTATAAATGCTGTTTGCTTTTTCTGGAGTGATCCTTCACCTCTCTTTTATCCACCTCCATGAGGCTCAGCTCCGCTGCTGTTTCTTCAAGGAAGTCTTCCCCGAACTTGAACCCCAGTCTGTATCAGTCCCTCCTCTCTTAAATTCTATCAATTTATATGTGATTATTGTCTGTTGCACACTAAACAATCTAACCTCCAAAAGTATAGGGACCTTGTTTATTGTATTCATCATCACCTTTGCAGGGAATAGAAGATGAGTGAAAGAATGCATGAGTAAGTGACTATTGTGGCCCATCGTCTAGAATACAATTCTAAACTTCCTATCCTGTCCTTCAAACTCCTTTTCAGTCAGGATCCAGCTCAAGCCTCAGAAACATACACATCTTCACCCAAGCTCTTTCAGTCCTCACAATGACTAATCAACCTAAATGCTGTGCCCATTTCACAGATAAGGAATGTGAAACTCAGAGAAAGAGTGATGTTCTCTAGCATCAGGTATGGTATCTATTTTTGACAACCTTCTATATCGATGTGTTTAGATTTTCTAAAATTCTCTATTGATCTTATCTGGTCTTACAGTGGTTAAAACTTGAGATGATGGGTATATGCATGTGGACAGGATTTCTAAGAGGTAGGAGTTCAGCCTGAGAGGGCCTGTGACAAAGACGTGAGCTGTGGAAGGAGTGTCAGAAAAATGAGAAAGAGAAGCATTTCCAGAGCAGGCAACCTATTAATGATGCTGGGAACCCCCCATTCTTGACTCAAGTATGCTCCTGGAGAAGGGGAAAGTGGTATCTGCTTGAGGGGCAAAACTTAAGAGGCTGAATCGCACTGAGCTGCCCATACTGGGCTGTTTTTGAACTATGTTGTGCATACACACCTGTACTGTACGTTCACAAGCGCACATGACCAGAGGGTGCTGCCCGCATAGTCCAACCAAACCACATTACTTCCCTAAACACCAGGACAACAGAGCAGATGACTCAGAGAATAGCAAATCTTCCACCACAGGTAAACTTGGATAAGACCTAACGTATCGCAGACAGAAATCAAAGTTCCTAAATCTCCTGATTACAGAGTGCTTTAAATGCAAGGCTTGTTGTGACAAAATAGCGTGTGATATACCAAAGTTGGTGGGAGGGTTCTGGAAATGAAAGGAAAGCGCACTGGCAATTTAGAAAATGCAAGGAGACCGGAAGGCGGAGCTCGCTGGTTGGAGCCCGGTGGGAAAGGCCTCAGGAAGCCGGTGAAATGGGAAACTGCAGCACGTGTCCAGGTTGCTGGAAGGCCCCCAGGCACCTCGTCCCTGTCACCTGCTTAACACTACAGGTGGGTAACTGCACACCTGTGACGTCTGGATTTGGGTCCATCGCCTCACCCTCAGCTGAAAGGAGTCAAGCCCATTCCACAGAGAGCAGCTGGCACTGAATCTTGAGAAAGTCAAGGCGGGCTAAAGACCTTGTACTATTTTCAGAAAATGAAATGTCCGCGACGGTGATCAAGACGACAAAGGTGACTTGAAAAAGGTTCCCCCAAAGGAGTGACCCAAACTCAAAGCTGAAATGAAGCACAAAGAGCACAGTCAACTGAAACCGTGTCAAGAGCTGCGAGCCTGTCTTGACAATGACCATGGCCAATATTTACATTCCAGATCCAATCCTAAACACGACACAAGTATTAACTCACTTCAAACACACAGCAACCCCATAAAGTCTGTGTGCTGGGATTAAATCCCAATGTACAGAGAAATAAACTGAGATACGGAAAAGCTAAGTGTATATTCAAGGTGACACAGACCGAGCTGCCCCTCTATTGCCATCTGTACAAATGGGATAACAGCAGAACACACTTCAAAGGCTGTTTGAGGATTAAGTTAGATAATACAAGCAAATCACTTGGCACAGGACCAACCTAGCATTTAATAAAGACTCAATAAAGATAATAAAATAAGCTATAGCCCTTCGTGGACAAGCTCGGCTACATTAGTTACTTAAGCCATGCAGAATTTCCTTTGGAAGAAAAAGCAAACGGGGGATGGGGGGGGGGGGGTAAACTGAAAACAGATGCTTTTGTTGGGCTGTCACAGGCCTGTTCATTTTCCCTTAGGAATATGAAGAGGTCAAGTCCACAATTCACATCTGGGTTATATCCTGTACTTTGTCTGACTTAAACTTTTGAAGTAGTTTTATATCCATCTTACAGATAAAGAAACCGAGGTTCAGAAATGGGGAAACAGCGTGCCCCAGGTGACACAGCAGGTTAGTATCAGACTGCAGACATAATGCCCATCTCCTGCCACCAAGGCCAGCACAATCCCCCAGGCTTCTTAGGGTTTGTTCCTGAGCCTCCCCAACCACCACCACCACCCTCTCCTCCTGCAGTCACAGAAGATCAGGCAACAAGTCCCATCTCAGCTGTGCTAAGGGCAGATTTTTCTGCCTCTGTAAGGATGATTGTCACAAACACAAATATCCACAAAGGTGAGAGAGGGTCAAATGACACATTAGTTTTCTGTACATGATTATTTTTAATCTAACAGTTTCAAAGTCATGTTGCATGTTATGTTGATTGGTTATTGTGGTTGGAGCAGGGGTCTGAGAGTTCATTTTAAAAAGCAATAGCCAAGGATAAACACACACATATGTAAGGTATAGGTCTTATGTGATATTTGTCTCTTAGGGTTGGGCATCTCTAAGAGGTGTGTGTGTACGTGTGTGTTGTGCCTTATATCTGTACTTACATTGTGTTTTAGTGGAGTGTGTCTGTGTGTGTTACACCTGTGTTTATATCTATTAGCTGGACCTCCATTTATCTCTTAAGTATTATGAGTGACTGTGTCTGCATTTGTGTGCTGTGGTTGATTTGTGCAAATGGTGTATGAATGGACACTGTCTATAGGAGTGAGTTGTGTGCTTATGAGGGCTGTCTAGAAAAAAATCCAACCGTAAAGGCCTCTATTTTTCATAGTACATGGCTGGATACTTTCCGGACAGCCCTCATATATTGTGTGTTATATATGTGTGAACATCTATTGCATGAGCCATTTGTGTTAGGTATGTTCTAGATATCTTTGCTTATGGGTGTGTTTTACAAGTATGTGTGGCATGCTAGGAAGGACATGTTCTGCACAAGTGTATATTGCATGTGAATGTGAACCTACATGTGTAGTCTGTGTCCTGAAGGTTAAAATATAATGTGTCTGGGTATGGTCAGTGTCAGTCTGTAGGCTGTTTTCTACACCCATGAGTGGTGTGAGTGTTCATGCTGCAACTTCAAGTGTCTGATGTGTATGCGCACACATACGCATGCACGTACATGCTGGCCATGGCTTCCTCCCCAGGCCTGTGTCCCTGAGTGAGTTACACGCCCCCACCCTCACGCTGCCATCCTGGTGCTGGTGTCTGGCAGTCACTAAGTGGTCAGACACTTCTATCTCCTCCAAATATCCTATTGCTCATACTCAGCTCGGTAATCGCAGGAATAGGCCGCAGAGACATTGTTGATGCTGCATCCTCCACAGACCAGGAGAACTCCATGTCCCTCTTACCTATTAGGCACCCAAAGTAAAGGCTCACAAGCAAAACAGCTGCTGTCACAGCTGGGGTTAATCCTTTCCGAGCCAATTTGAGGTTTTCTTCAGTGAAACTGTAAATATTGCACAGGCCCTGCTAGAACACGAGGGGCTAAGAGCTTCGAGATACCTACTAAGCCCAGCTTTCAACTACTGTAATATTAGGCTCCAACACTGTTCTTCAGATGGGGTGCTCCTGGCATTTGTGGGAGCAGTGCAGGGAAAGCCGCATGCATTGTTGGATGAGAGTGTTCTGCACAGTGCAGGAAAGTTAGCCTCTCCCCATCCCCGCCCCCACTTGATGCCTGAAGCCTTCAGTGTCCCCATTTTTACATCTGCAAAATGTCCCACATTTCCAAGTTCCCCTGGAGAAAGGGGAGTAGTGCCACCTCTTGCAAACCACTGAGCTAAAAAAAAAATCTATGAAAGTGCAAAATTAGATTAGAAAGGACTTAAATGGCAGCTCTCCTTCACTATTCTGCAAGGACACTCTGCCATATTTAATATATTTCTTCATCCATCCAACAAACAACTATTTACTGAGTACCTAACTCTGTGCCAGGCACTTTTTCTAAGCATTGGGATAGACCAAGAACAGGGTAAACAAGGACCGTGTTCTCAAGAACCTCATGCTGTAGCAGGGAAGACAGTCAGCAAACATATAACCAGAAAAATAACCAAGAAATAAGACCGACTGTTATAGACTGGAGAGTGCAAGAACCTCCTCTAACTCAAGAAGCCAGTGATAAGTCTAGGTTGTTACCTGCACTTCTGACCCACTGGCTATAAATCAAAGGCTCTCAAGACCCCCTCTCTGGGTTTGATTAATTTGCAAGAGCGACTTACAGAACTCAGAAACATTTTACTTACTAGATTACTCGTTTACTATAAAAGGATGTAACTCAGGAGGAGTCAGATGTGCCAGATACATAGCACAAAGCATGGGGAAAGGGCACAGAGCGCCCCTGCCCTCTCCAGTTGTGTCATGTGTTCACCAATCTGGAAGCTCTCTGAACCCCGTCTTTTTGAATGTGTATGGAGGCTTCATAACAGAGGTATAAACTGAGGGATTAAATCACTGGCCACAAATTTAATCTCCAGGCCCTCCTCCAGCCTCAGAGGTCATGGGGTGGGGTTGAAAGTTACAACCAAGTGGCTATCACAAGGTTCGGTCCCCTAGCAACCAGTCCCCCCCCCCCCAAGCTCAGGGGCTATCCAGAAGTCACCTCATTAACATAACAAAAGACACATTTATAGCTCTCATCACTTAATAAATCCCAAGGCTTTTAGGGGCTCTATGCCAGGAACTGGGAGGAAGACCAAATACTGTAGGTCCTCCAATAATGTTCTGTCATTTCATTTCAATGTTTTGTTATAATGTTGATGGGGTGCCTAGAAATTTAATTATTGTTTATACCAGTCTATGGTAAAATTGGTTTCATTATACATCGTTTCGCTTAAAATCGCAGAACCTATCAACGACATGAGGACTTACTATTTATATTTCATATTATAAATCACAGTATCACAACAGGGATGAGGAAGAAATACGAGCATATTACTTTAATTATATTTTTATAAAGAAAACAACAATCATAATTCTTACTATGTACCAGACACCATGCATAGTGCTGTATATGCATTCTACCCAACAACATTCTGAAGGAGACAGTATTATTGTTCTGATCCTGCAGGAGATGAAATTAAGGCTTTAGAGAGACTGGATGTCTTGTCCAAGTTCACAGCCAGGAGCCCAATTGCTAATCCAAGCAGTCTGATAGCAGAGTCCACGTGCTCAATCCAATCTGTAAGTCCTGCTGTCCAAGGCCTTGGGACTTCTTTGAATTTGAGTCACCATCCAGTTTTGGCTTCCGTGAGTTCTAGTTCTTTCTATTCTTGGATCCCCTGAGGGGTAGGCTGTGTCCATTTCTCTCCTTACACCACATTCTCCCAGACAATAAACCTTTCTCCCCTGAGGTAGCCTGAGGGAGTTTCTGTTTCTTGCCTTCTACTAGGTAAACCAGAAGAGTTAGCTGGGCAGGGACCAGACCAGAGAGCACCTGACTTTGACCCCATCTGATGGTTCTTTCCCTTTCACCTAGCTCTCCACAGGCAAAGGTCTTTAATCATATCTACAAAATTACTTACAGGTTCCTGGGATGAGGATATCTTCCAGGGCCGTTATTCTACCCGCTATACAACTGGGTGACTTGTTAAGCTCATCATTGGCCCAATAAATATTTGTTGAATTAAATTAATCTTCATTTTCCTATTCCCTCTAACCTCTAACTGGCTAATACGTATATTAAGAATTCCTAAAGTGAGAAAAGACCCAGGAGTTGAACGTTAAGAAAGGATGGGAACGATTGGGCGTGGAGCCCCGAATCCTGAGCGCTGTTAGCAATGATGAAACTCCCTAGCTGTGTGACTTCAGGTGAGCTTCTTCACCTCTCTGCATGAACATTCCCCCATCTTTGCACTGAGGATACTGGAATAGCCCTGGCACACCCATCTTATACTTCTCCAGAGACCAAGCACATAATAAGAAAGTGGTGAGATTTTTGGAAAGCTGGAGAACAATGCCTTACTTAAAAAGTGTTCAGACAACACGTTTGTGCCTGCCAAGTCAAGTACTGACCACAGGCCAGAAGGTTGTATCCCTTACACCCGCTGATCTCTAGGGATGCTTCTTCCAGCTCTAACACCCGCGGGCCTTTGCAGAGCCTCATCTCGTATGCATGTGAGTTTTTCTTTTTCCCACCTTCACAGCAGAAAGGGAGGTATGAAGCTGAACAGAAGCATTTATGTAACACGATGCAGAAAGGAAGGAGCTGGAGAGAAAAGATCAGAGCCTTTCTCCCGTTGCAGTCCCCAGCCTGCAAATGCACTGCTCTGAGCAGGAGGCGTCCCGGTTGGGTTCAGCGTGGCCAAAGCAGGAAGGAGACCCCGAGCCTCATTTCTGAGGGTGTTATTTCACCCCTGCTTCCCAGATAATGTAACTGAGTCACTCAATTGAGCATAAAATAGAAATTTGGCTTCTTATCTGCCTCAGACCTGACTTTACTATTTTCTTTCTGCAAAATACATTTTTCACTATCTTATCTTCTAATAAACAATCCCAGCTCGGCAGTCTTGTGGCAATGGCACTGAATGCATTTAAGAGACATATTTTTCCTCTCACTCCCTGCTTAGAGTTTTCTGTTTAAAAGCCTGCATTTTCTTTTCCTCCCTTATGGAAAAAATATATATCCTACTTGGTTGCGTCTTCCTTGAAAGAACATACATATTTTTTCATGAGTCATTCTGATGGACTCCTTATTTTCCCTTTTGCTCACTTGACCAGTATTAAAAAAGGGACTTACTTCCACAGCAGTGGTCTATGAATTTGATGGGGTTTAGGACTGGGTAGGGGAGATCAGGGCAGCAGCTTTTAAGAAAGGGGCAATTTCTAGAGTGGTCAGACTCCAGTGGGTTCGCCCAGATGGTGCGGTGGGCAGGACACATACCAATGAAAAGCCAGCTATGAATGTTTAATGCCTTCTCTCAATGCAGACTGTCACTGAACTCACCAGACAGTGAAGCTTAAGCCACAGAGAAAGGAAGAGGAAAAGGGAACCAACATTTACTCAAGTTTCCCTCAGAAACTTTTGAGAGAACAACCCCATTAAGCAAAGAGGAGAAAACAGCCCCATTATTACAGGTGAGGAAACTGGGTCCCTGCACAGCTAATGCATATGTAGAAGATGGGATCTGATGGCAGGTCTCCAGACAACACTTTGGGAATTAGAAACACACGCACACACATGCGTGCACATACACGCGCACGTACACGCGTGCGTGCGCACACACACGCGCACGCACACATTTTATGGTGTGGTATTTGTAGCTATTAGGCAATTGTTTTATTCGGCATGTAACTGAAAAGGCAATGGGAGGGGTAGAAGTCATTCCTCAGCTGGCCTCTATTCTATTAATTTCAACTCCTACTATTTTATGGTAGGAAACACAGGGAGTTATGCACATAGGTGCATGAATTTTGCATTTTACAAAATTTTGCATTGCTTTGGCAGTCTGTACTCAAAATAAAATTCAGCCTCTGTCCCATGTGATCCCTGCTAACTCTGCCACCTCGTTCACACTCTCAAAAGTGCCACACCCTGTTTCCCCTGAAAGTCTTTGCATATTATTTCCAGGAGTACCTGGAACACTTACTCCACCCATCCTTCCTATGTGAGCTCAAAGGCTGCTCCTCAGAGAAGCCTCCATGACCATCATACCTCAGGCTGCCCCCTTATTATTCTCTCCACAACACGCCCCACCCCACCCCACCACTGTCCTTCCCAGATTATCACAAACTTATACACTCATGCTGCTGCATTTGCATATTTACTATCTGTCTCCCCCACCAGTCTGTCAGCTCAAGAGAGGGAGGAACTGTTTCATTTTGTTTTCAACACATAGCCTCTGTGCCTACTCCAGTGCCTGACACCAAATGGGTGCTCAGCATACATTTGTTGAACAAACAAATGAATAAACATGACTCACAACTCTGGGTAACAGGTATTTTTAATCCTCAATTTCTAATAATTAATGAAATCAGTAAGAGTTAACATTTCTTCCATACTTTCTAAGTGTCTGGTACGATTCTAAGAGCTTTAATACTCACTGTAATCTCTAAGGTGGGCACTATTCTTATTCCCATTTTGTATATGTGGAAACTGATGCACAGCTGAGGCCAGAGCACAGGATTTCCCGTTTGAAACTCCTGCTCTTTGCTACTCTGCCCTAGGGCCTCACTGATAAAGAAAGAACCAAGAAAAAAGAATTGCATAGAAATTCCAATTAGCCCAGGTCACTATTTGCATTGGAAAATTATCTGATAAGTTTGTCATCTTCTCCAACATTTGCCAATCTTAGGTTAAAAGCATTCATGGAAAAGAAAAGAAAAATCAAGGCATATTTCCTAACCTGGTTTGGACTCTTGGGAGGGTCCTGGTGGATAGACCTTCCAGACCAAGGTCAACTTACTTTGCTTTCCACTGAGGGCTCATGCCTCAGGCTCAGCCACCCTCTGCCCAACCCAGGTTTCTCCATGCTGAGAACTCCATTTCTCACTCCTGCCTGGAGAACAGGATGAGGTCACTCGGGCCTTTGGTCCCTGCAGGAAACCGGAGAAGACTAATCTGTGGACAGAAAGATGACTCCTGACAGTGCAGGAGATTTATGAGTGGGAGAAATCCAGGTCAAGGTCCCTGGTTTTTGTTTCCATGTCTTATGACTACCATAGAGCCCTGTGGTTGGAAGAAACTTTCAGAGGTCATCTGATCCAGTCCCCTGCCTCTTAAGGACCTTTAGGCAAAAAAGGATGACCATCTGATACAACACTGAATAAGCTATCTACAGCTCTCTCCCCTACAGAGAGCAACCCAGATGAAGTCTAAGCATTTTACCCTGGTATCTCAGCTACCCAACCATCTGGCTCCATGCTGCCAAATGTCCTCTTAACCCCCAACACAAGGTCCACTGCAACCAAACTGGCACGTCCCTTTGTCTCCCAACCTCTGTCCACGTGCCCATGCTGTAACTCCCACTTGGAATGACTCTTCCCTGCTCTACAGCAACAGGAACTTTACCAGCCTCAGTGCAAACTCCCATCTCCTGCAGGCCTTCCCTGCCATCACAGGTCATCATCACTTGAATTCATATTAATGGGGAAGTGTCTTTTATTTGCTAAATGTTTATAGTCTCTTCACTTCTGGTGGCTTCAAGACAGTTATGACATGTCTCTATTTCTTATGCACCAAATGCATCAGACCCTTACTGTGTGGTGCCGACCTCCCCAGCCAGGCTCCACAAAGAACGTGCATCGCTGTGCCTTTGCACTAGGCTGTTCCCTCCACAGAATAGCATTTTCCCTTCTTCTCAGTCTGACAAAGTCCTTATCCATCAAGGCAGATGGGAACTAACACTGCAGGGCTGTCGCATACCAGGTACCATGCTAGGTTAGCTTTGTACCCATGATCTCAGTTCATCTTTACGAAAACCCCAAGATACAGCAAGTGTTATGCCCAGATGATAATGATGAGGCTCAAAGAGTGTAGGTGCATTTATATATTAATCTATTCATTCAAACACTTACTTCCTTTGTACTTACAGTGGAACTCACCTGTCAGCATGCTTATTACTCATGATAAATTTCTGAGAGCAAAACAGCTCAAAAGAGAAGACATTCAGGCCTCCAAGAAAAAAATATGTGGGAGAAAGAAACTTTCTGAAAGCCCACGCAATAATTCAACATGGTCTTTTCTATTACTGTATTTTGCCATGTACAATGTGCTCCCATGTATAATGTGCACCCCCATGTTTTTGGCCCAAATTTTCAGGGGAAAAATCTTTCATTTTAATTTTTTAATTCAAATTTGTATTTGTTTATATTCAGGTACTTGTTGTTTAGCATTTATTTTTTAACATATGGTACAAGAGGTTTTATGTAACAAGTAATTACAAAACACAAGAACGGATACAGGGTATGAGAAATTTTATGTATAAAAACATTTTTATGTTTTAAAAAACCGATTATTGTATTCCAGGGTATTATTTTGTATACAGATATTGTTATTGATTTCTAAAGTTACACTTTTAACTCATAAACATAAATAAAAGAATTAAAAACATTTATATATTAATAGATATGGAATTAGTACTACCCACATATAATGCGCATCCTTATCTTCCCCTCATAAATTTGGGCAAAAAAGTGTGTGTTATACACAGCAAAATGCAGTAGTTCAAGGGTTCTCAGTCCTTCTTCTTCCTCTTCAATTGTAACACACTGAAAATGGGGCCCAATGCCAGAGACAGCTCCAAATCCAGGAAGACCATTCCCATCCAAAAAGCAACTGGAATACAGTGAGGGAGATAACAGAGCAGTCACCTGGAACCCACTCCATGTTTTTAAGAGAAAGAGCTTTTGAACTTTTCCGCTTCCATTTTTTTCCTGTAAAAATTAGTTCTACCTCTCATCCTGACTCGAGCCCCAAAGTGGAGGGGGTGCTGCACCCTGACTCCGTGTCTCTGCTGCGTGCCTGCACGCCAAGCTCTTCCTGAGGATGGCGTGCCCTCGCAGAGAACCCAGACTTGGGAGGCTCACGGCTCCCTCTTAGGCTCCAGTTCTCTCTGCCAGGGGCTCCCAGGCCTGCCTCGGACCTGAGATCTCACCACCATCATGAAGAAAGAAGCACAACGCTGACAGCCTGCGCCATATCTCCAGTACATCCCGTCATGTTCCCTAATGTACACAGACACTGCAGTGTCCCAGACTCAGGGGCACCATGAGCTCCCTCAGGGGCCCAGCAGGGCTGCTTCAGCACACCCACTCCCACACCTGAGCATCTCTCATCAAGGGCGGCTCTTTAGAGGTCCACTGAGCTCAAAGTTACACCATGGACCTCACCGCTCTTCAGATATGCAACCAATATGTAATTATCGGGAAGCTGTCATGTGCCAGGTCTGTGCCAAACAAAAAGACACACGTGGCCCCAGTCTTCATGGAGCATCCAGTCCAGGGGGAAAGGTGCATTAAGGGACAGGGACATAGGACATCATGGGGCCCACACAAGAGGCACCTCCTCAATCTCGGAAAGGAGGGCACTTTTTGAAACACTGGTCCTTGCATTAAGGAGCTCCTGCTGAGCCCAGCATGGAACTAAGCACTGGAAACTGATCCATAAGATGCAGGTTGCCTGATGCCTCTTTTTATGTTTCTCATTAACAATGTCCCTTCTGTATTAGTAGGCTAGGGTTGCCATAACAAAATGCCAGAGACTGGGTGGCTTAAACAATAGAAACTTACTCTCTTACAATTCTAGAGGCTGGAAGTTCAAGATTAAGGTGTCGCCTCACCTGGTGTCTCCTGAGGCCTCCTCTCTCCTTGGCTTGCAGACAACTGTCTTCTCACTGTGTTCTCTCTGTTCTCTGCCGTGTGTGTGTGTGTGTGTGTGTGTGTGTGTGTGTGTGTGCATCCCTGCTGTTATCATCCTCTTCTGATAAGAACACGGGTCAGATTGGATCAGGGCATATCCTAACAGCCTCATTTTAACTTCATCACCTCCTTAAAGGCCCTACTTCCAAGTACGGTCACATTGGAGGTTAGAGCTTCAGCATATGAATGTGGGGTGGTGGGGGAGTGGGCTGGTAGACACAGTTCAATCGATAACACCTCCCATGTATAAAGTACTCATATGTTAACTTTTCAAGTTTAAAAAAAAAAAAAAAACAACATTTTAACTACTTTCAAGAACATGAGCTTTGGGGACAGGCAAAGTCAGATGTGACTTCCAGACCTCCCACTCACCTTGAACACATGATCTTAGGGACCCTCAGTTTTACCCATCTGTAAATTGAGGTAGTAAGTTGGTATTACAAGTGTCTTGGTAGAATTAGAAATGAGTCATAGAAAGCACTTAGTGAATGCCGCTGGTAGTACTGACTGACAGCAAGAATGGCAGTTTGGGGTGAGACCAGTCCAGGTTTACACCTAGAAATTAACAGTCAGTATCACACTAATAAACCAGGCATGATTCTAAGTGGATTCACTCATTTAATGTTTAAAACAAAGCTAGGAAGTAGGAACTATGTTTATCCCCACTTTACAAATGGTAAAGTAAAGTGCGAAGTTAAGTAAATGTCATCAAGGTCATTCACAGCTAATAAATGGGAGATCTGGAATTTGAACCCAGGCACCCTGGCTCACAAACAGTCAATCTGACTACAACAAATTCACTAAGGACTGTAGATAAAGGTACTGAACCTCTCTAAATAAAAGCAATGTTACCATGGCCTACAGCCGATACCAAAAAAAAAAAATTAACCCCTAGATGATAAGGTGCTCAAGAAGGGTTACTTATCTTTTTGTTTGAACTTCACAGTTTTCATGGATTTTTATTAGGGAAACCATAATGACAATATTTTTCAGACAGGCAACCAATATAAAAAAAAGTGACGCATCTACAAATGAGCTGATAAAATGCCCACCCCCACCCCAAGTAGAGAACACAGTTTGAGTCCATCCTTTAAAGCCTAGAATATTGATTAAAATACTTTTATAAAATAGAAAAAAATACAGCTTATATTAAAAAATCCTGTTTTATTAATCCCCAAAGGGAGGATTTTATTAATTCCTTTAGAATCCAATAAAAAGTGTGTTTTTTAATCAACTTTGTTTTCCAACTTCTGCCCAAGTGTCAAATCATAGCAAAGTAGCTCCCATTTCTTGAGAAGCTTCCAGACACAGGGGCTGGGTCAGAAACGTAGCGTGGGGGTGGGAGTGAGGGACAGATACGGATCAGACCTTCTAGACAATCCTCTTGGACAAGACGAACTGTGAAATATGAAGTACTATCAACATGATGTGAAAAACTGGTGCTGGTGAGGGTGATCTCCGTCCACTTTATTTCCACACACACAGGAACCATTTGTTCCAAAACAGAAACTCACACACTACAGGCCCTCAATAAACACTTACTGAATAAGTAAGCAAAAGAATAATCATGGAGTGTCTCAGAAACATGGTAAGAAGTTTGGCTATAACTCAAAAAACTATCCAAGAGTTTGAGGCAGGAGAGTAACATGGTCTGATTTGTTTGGTGATTCTGAAACTCCCTTTGATGTACCGTTGGGAGGAGGTGTGGGGAAGGGAACGAAACAAGGTTACCAATGAAGAGGCCATTACATGGTAGAGACAATGATGGCCTGAACCGGGAAGGTAGCAGTGGTGATGGGAAGAAGATGCATCTAAGGTATCGTTGGGACCTGAGTTCACAGGAACTGCTCATGGACTGGATGTGAGAGAGAGAGAGAAAAGAATCAGTATGACCTCTTGGCATTTCGCATGAACATCTGAGTGGATGGTCATGACATTTACTGAGATGGGAATATAAAGAGGACTGGGTTCTGGGTTCTGGGTTCTGGGTTCAGGGAGGGCAAAAATCAAGAATTCTGTTTTGGGTAGAGATACCAAAGAGTGGCTGGATGGGTAAGTCAGGAGCTCAGGAGGATGTCAGGTTGTAAGCATACTGAAGGGTAGAGATACGGAGGCCAGGTGGCCCACCAGAAGCCTTTGAATCAACAGTAAGACCTGCTTTTCTACCACTGCATTAAATTCATGCCTCGGCCAAAATAAAACCGTAGGGGGTTTAGAAACAGACAAAACCTGTGACTGTAAATCCACCAACAGTGACAACACAGTGGGTCAGTGCTTGTGTTTCCTAAAGAAAACCCAAGACTTCCAAATGCACCCCTACCTCCTGTGAGGGGCTTCTCCAAGCCTCTCCAGCCCTACCCACACCCAGTGAGTTCTAGGTGAAAGCTATTGGTACCCACATATAGTTAAAGTCCACCCCCAAAACTGTGGGTTTAATCAGATGCATGGCTTCATCACTTGGGCTTAATGAGGTAAACCAGACCTCCGGTAATATTGCCTGTATAATTGACATAGTTCTCTGGGAAACATTACACTTTATAATGAAAATACTGTATATAATTAGAATCTAATAGGAAGAAAATAGTAATTAGCCAGAATTAACTGAACAGACGCAATCAGGCAAATAAAGGTTATCCTCAGGAGAGGACTCTTCAGAGATCAAATGCACGTCCTATAATTGTAGAGAAGCCCCAGTAATTAAGGGTAATTTTTTCCCTGCATCGTGGTAGAAGGGCCTTTTTTGTTGTTGTTGTTGTTTGGTTTTTAAATTTTTATTTATTTCTTTATTTAGTTAGTTAGTTAGTTAGTTCTTGCTGAGGGGCAAAATGAGTCTAGCCAAAACCTAACAAATGGATCTGTAGGTCATATGCACAGATCCAAGGGAGAAAAGAGAAAAGCAGGGAACTCAACGCGTAGCATTCCAGGTACAAATTCCAGATGCAGCGCTGTCATTAACCAGCCGGGTGACCTTGAGTGAGGCACTTCCTCTCTCTGATGATAATGATAATAATAGTGGCTGCCATCTATTGTCTATTTACCACGAGCCCAGTGATGCACTTCCCACACTGCTAACACAATCTTTCTGTTTCTAACTACATTTGTTTTTATTTGCTTTGAAGCAAAGTTTTTTCTTTTTTTCTACATATGATTAAGTCAGTCAATGGAAAGATGAATATTACCATATTTTGCCATGTATACTGTGCACCCGTGTATAATGTGCACGCACGTTTTTGGCCCAAATGTTCAGGGGAAAAAATCATTCAATTTTTTAATTCAAATTTTTATTGGTTTATATTTGGGTACTATTTTTTTTTTTGTATTATAAAGGAATTTTAGCATTTTTAAATGTATGGTACAAGACATTTTATGTCACACTTTTAACTCATAAGCATAAATAAAATAATTAAAAATGTTTATATAGATACAGAATTACTACTACCCATGTATAATGTGCATCCTTGTTTTTCCCTCAACAAATTTGGGCCAAAATGTGGGCAAATGTGAGCGTGGCAGAAGACGGCCATAAGGACAAAAATAACCACTCTCTCCAGGGCTGTTGTGAGGTAAAACTGAGCTTGTGTCCCTTTCCAAGCTGAAGAGACAAGGGAACCAGCTTTTACGGAACACAGTGACAGAGCCTGGCGCTGTCAGACCCCAAGCGTGAACCCTTCCTGTTACGTAACCACCACCCGACAAACGACAGCGGCCACCTCTTCCATTATTAGGGCAGACATGGGGTCACTCACTGAGCTGCTTAACCCGAAGGAGGGCCAGCGTGGAGCTCTGCCGGAGGACAGTCAGCCCTGAGCGAAGCCCGGGGAGCAGCCGGGCCCGCCGCCCTTGGACGGGCCTCCAGCGCTGGTGCAGAACCAGCGCTTCCCGCGGGCCAGGCGGGCCAGGCAATCGCGGCTTCCGGGTATTTCTCCCAGAAGCCTCTTCGCCATAAGCACTTTCGTCATACAATTGGCCGTAAGGCAATTTTGCTGTAAAAGCTAAAATAATAATAAATAAATAAATAAATATGAGGAACATTATAAAGGCTATCAGGAAACATGAAAATATAACAACAAAATTAAAAGACTTTATTATAAAAAAGGAAAATACTACCTTGTCTTCGAAGTCTTTTGTTCATAAAATTACACCTTTTTTTTCTTGTTGATTCGTCTCCTCATGGGGCCTTGCTGCAATTTCTTCCTTCGTTAAAAGAGGTATCAGTTTCCAACTAAAGAGTCCGATAATGAATGCTTTCGAAGACTGTCGTGAAGTAGTAGCTGCCTCTTTTTTATTTGCCACAGCTTCGTAAACTTTGGGTTTTGATGGGTGGGAGGGGTGACTGCACTCACCAAAGGTTTTGCAAAATGATGTCATTTCCTACTATCGAATGCAATCTGGTTTTATACGCACTTGTCATCCACTATTTTGAGATCACCATGTCCAGCCCTCATGGTATAGGGCAGTATTAAGGGCTCAGATTTATATTAATATAGTATAAAAAGGGGACTAACTTCAAGAACTTCATTAATGGACAAATGTAACCAAACTAACAACGAGCTTGAATACATTAAGTCTGCCAGACGTAAACCAGACTGTTAACTAGTTATTTTATCTTTTATGGCAAAACTGCCTTATGACTATCAGTTGTGCAGCAAAAATATTTGCATGAAAATGCTTGCAGTCAAAATGGTTACAGCAAAAATGCTTATGGCAAAAATGCTGGACCAGTCTCATTGTGGGAACTGGAATGGCAACAAAGAGGCTGTTTTCATCAGCAGGAGAGGGACATGTTTGGCCCAGCGTCACACAGCACAGCACTTGGCCCTGAACCATCCAACAGCTGATTCTCTGAGTAGATTCAATAAATGTTCATGAGCACCAACCCTGTGCCAGGCTCTGAGTGGGCACAGGAGTGACAGGGCCATCCTTTGTGGAGAGTGCAGGACATGGTAAATCCTGTGATAAAGGGAGCTGGGAAAGGTTATTGACTACCATTGGGGAAGAATGGAGACAGATCTGGGAAGATTTCCTAAAAGAAACAGCATTTGAGTTAAGACCTTGTGAGGTAGAAATAAAAGAGAGGGGCATCTGGGGGGAAAGGACCAGCCTGGTTGAAGGCATGAAGGCATAAGGTCAAGAGGAAATCACTTGAAGCTCTGCTGTGGCAGATCTATAGAGAAGCAGAGATTTCCAGTCTTCTCCTGGAAGGAGAACTGTAGGTACCTGGGGCTCCTCTGCCCACTCCCACCCGCACTCTTCCTGTGAGAAGAGTAATGGGTTTGATCAGCAAGGGTGAAGAGTAGCTCACCCTGTCATCCAAAGGGCTTACCGGGAAGAGTGACGTAGACAATGTCCTCCAGGCATGGGTAAAGATGACTCTCTTGGGTTCCCTCACCTGTCTCCGCCTAGGCCTGGTGGGGGCTGAGCACAGGGACTTAACTTCCATGGGTTCAGACAACCTCGTCCATCTCTCAGAGTGAGTGGGTTCCCAAGTCCAGATTCAGGAAAGAAGGTCCAAGTGCAGGTCCGCCATTGGTGACTCTGATACTGGATTTTATTTCCTACCCGAATCTTTGTGTTTGTCTTTAATGGAGTTTAACCCAGAGGGGCATAGGAACTAGGGAGTGGCAGCCCTAGGCCCTCCATCACGTGGTATAGCATCAGTGCACGGTTCGGTGTGCCTAGATCACAGGACCAGTCGGGGATGGTGGGAGATGAGCGGGCAATGGTAGACTAGTGCCTTAGGAAATGGGACAGGTGAGTTCCAAGTTGTCATACAACTTCAGTGCCCTTTCTCCCACACAAAATATCAAATCCCTCTGAAGTCCGAGAGGCACCCTCCCTTTAGGGAGGTGGGGATCCAGTCTTAAGGGGCCTGCCTAGCAATCTCTGTGTTGAGACTTGTGCCCCAAATCATGTGCGTGTCCTGGGTGAAACATCTCATTCCCCCACTTCCCCATCTGCATTGGTACCATATTGATACACAGATATCCTGCGTGAGAGGAGAGTATGGTTGGAGGGCATTTTTAAGTGCCATGGAGGGAGAATGAATGAATGGACATCAGTCTCTGGTTATGTTATACGTCATCAAAGTGATACATATGTGTAGCATGTGTTGATTAAATTCTTACTGCATGCAAAATTTTTAAACAGAAGTCAGGAAAACTAGACAGAGGGATTAAACATATTTCTTCCATTTCAAGAATTCACCATATAGCAAGAGAGATGAGATTCGTTTAAGATCGTTATAATGCAAGGTGAGAGGCAATAAGATGATTAGATTACAGGCTGTAAAGTGCAGTGGGTATGCAAAGGAGAGAGGGTTCTTTGGCAAGAGAATTTAGAGAATGCTTCCTGGAAGAGATGGTCTTACAGCTGAGGTTTGAACTCTAGGATTTGAACATGCAGCATGGAAGGAGGGCCTTCCTCGTGAAGCATTAACAGGCAAGGGGCTGACCAACTGTGGGGCAAACATGGGGAGGAACAGGAAAGCATGAGGGCCACTAGCTCCGTGCACGGAAGCATTCCGAAAAATATGTGGAAGTCACATCTTGCAGGATGTTGATGTCAAACCGAGGTGGGCTTTGCCCCTGCATGTTGAGGAGGTATTATGGCAGGGAGAGGCGTGACTTCAGCAGTGCCCCGGAGCAATGCACCACAGCAGCGCCCCCTAGAGGAATGGGATGGAGAAGGGGAGGCTCCTAGGCCGGTCTTGACTGGAGCAGGTCTCCCATCTGTGCTGAGTGACTGACCAGCTGAGTGATGGGAGGTGACGTCAGAGGATGGTTTTGCAGATCACCACGAGCCTCTGCCCGCTTCCTTTCCTCTGCCAGAAGCAGGACCCAGGACAGCTCGGATGATCACAGGTGCAACCCTCTTGCCTGGGCCTCCTATTTCTATTATTAAAGCCACTTAATGCCTAATTACTCAACCAGCCACGGGGCCTTCAGAGAGCCGCTTGCCAGACAGCAATCGGGTTTGTCAGACATTTCTAAACAGCACACAACTCTCTCTCAGAGGTCTCGGAATAGCTATGTCAGTGGCCCTAATGGAACATAATTTCCTGTAAAAGAAAACTAATTTAATATTTTCAGGTATTATGTAACCAAGTGCCCGCGGAGCGAGGGAAGAAACTAACTGCTAACGAGAAACAATCAGAGCGCAGTACCCCTGTGGAATCAGAAAGCCTGCAGGTCTACTTAATGCTGCAAAGCAGACCCACGGGACTGGCCCACGGCGGAGACAGGGGCGGGATGGCGTAATGGTGAGAGTGTGGTCTTTGAGTCCGGCTAGGCTGGGATTCGGGTCCCAGCTCCAAGACCTTAGACAAGCTACCCACCACCTCTGAACCGTGCTGAAGTTTCAACAGCAAAATGAGAATGATAAAATAACGCTAACTCCATTGGCGGTCGTGAGGATTAAATAGTAAAGCTTACGGAAAGTCAGTGCATAGCATCGCGTCTGGCTCTTTAGCAAAACACTCCCTAAAGGGTTACTGTTTGTATTACAACTGCTACTATTACTGATCAGGGTCAAGTTAAGTAAAACTTCTCGCTCACCTTTGAGGAAGAAAGGTTGAGGTCAGGATACCAGCCACCAAAGCCTTCTGGGGCTTGTTAACCTCTGTTCTAAAGAAAAGGAAATTGGGGTTAAGAGCAAGAAGGGGACTCCCCCAAGGTCACCCAGCTGCCAAGGGATCAGTCAGTCTTCAGTGCACATCTGTGGGACACCCCCCGACTGTTCTCTCCTCTTTACTATCCTGTCTCCCCAAGAAACCCAGGGGACTCATTCTTTTATCCTTTAATCTCCCTCGATCCTCTAAGCCTTATCTGTTCCGATTAAGGCAAGCTTATTGTGCTTGAGATGGGTTATTGCTTTTCACATGCTCTCTCAAGAACATAAGAATAAATCAATCTTTCTGTCTTAATAAGTTGATAATCACTGTGAAATATTTAATGTGCTCATCGCCATCCTTGACCTTCAGGCTTCCGTCAGAGAAATCGGTCCCTGGCCTTCCCCTCCCTCACACTTTATGCCCCGCATTTGTTTTTCTTCGCTCTCCTGGGTTTATTTTTTTTCCTTGTATATAATAGTACGTCCACCCCTCTCCTTCTGCCACCTATTCTCTCTCTCTCTCTCTCTCTCAAGCTGCATTTTGTCCCTGATAATAGGTGGTCCCTCTCTGCCCATCTGCTTTTTTGCCAGTGTTGGCGTTTGCTCATCACTTCAAATTCCCAGGTTTACTTTATAAAAGATCTCAGGGCTCTGAGTTCTCAAAAGGCAGCTATCTCATCCATCTCCTTCCTTCCTTCATTTATTCGCCCACTCAGTAAATACTGATTGAGCATCACGGGGCAGGGGCAACACAGTGATGGTCAAAATACCCATGGCCCCAGCGCTCACGGAGCGGGAAAAGATCAACGTAAATCAAATCATTACAAAATAGCCTTGATCTAAACACCATAGTAACAGAGGGGCCTCGTCTGTCCCGTTGGTGGAGGTCATTGGCAGGGGTCAGGGAAAGGCCTCACTGAGGTGTAGGAGTTGAACAGAGGCCGAAGTGCAGAAGGGTGCTCCCAGCAGAAGGGACAGACGGGCCGGAGGCTCTTCACCCAAAACCATCTCAGACCCGCCATGCAAAGTGCTCTAGACGCAAGCATCTCCACACGTGCATTTCACACCTCAGTTAGATACCAGCCTCTCAGGTTACAGATGCTTCCTCTTGCTTTCCACTGGGACAGCTTCCTAGGACACAGGAACATTTGCACTGGAACTGGGAGGTCCCCTACTCGTGTCATCTGCAGGAACCTCGTCACTTTACGGATGAACAACCTGGTGCCTACCTGGAGAAGGGGAAGACTTGACTAAGACCAGGGGAGACTCCATTCCAGTGGTCTTACCCTCCCTTTGCAGCTAAATCCCCATACCACGGAACTTCTTAAAGACAGGGTGCTTGTCTTCCATTGTAGATTAATGGTTATAATAGTAATCACAATAGCCATCTTTTTTCCAAAGATTTGCCCCTATTCTAGGTACAGTTAAGCATTTTACACTTGTTAGCTTTTTCAGAGTCATCCTAGTGACCCCAGTGGTCCAGGGCTAGATATTGGCTGGCTTCTCGTTTCTCCTTGTCTCCTCTCAGGTGGCTCAGCTCTCTGTTCAGCTGGTGACTTCGGGCCAGAAAACAAAAGGCACTCTGCACTCCCAGCTGGACTTCCCTCTCCTAGGGCAGCAAGCAGAACATGGTTGGCTGTTCAGACAGCGTCGGGCTGTGGGCCCCAGTGCATACCAATTAGTGACTAGAAATAGATGCATTAGGGACGAAAACGTTTACTGGCAATGCTATCTGGATTCAATCTTTCACCTTCACTGGGTAATGAGATGAGCTAGAACATTAAAACGAACAAACAGCCTTTGGTGTTTACAGCAAATGTTTGCAAGAGCACAGGAGCCAGAGGTGCCCTGGGGAACATCTGGATTTCTGGAAACTGTGTGATTACACAGATGTGTGAGATTCATCAAGCTATAAATATATCCTGTGATGTATGTCGGGGAAGAAAAACAACCTCCCAAAATGGATTTGGTGCAAATTATCAGTCATAGCAAAGACACCAAAGGAAGACTCCAGGCTCTGGGGAGATCTTCAAAGCCAGAGAGAACTGGATGTTTTTGAGAGGGGTCTTTTGTTGACAAAGGAAGGAAAGGGGGTAAAGCCTGAGGATGTCAGCGACCCTCTTATGCAGTGGTCCATCTCTCAGAATTTTGCACTGTTTGGGTTGAATCCTCCTTCTCTTACATACTTTGGGTCTCCACATTGCCCCAAAATATCTTCTACTGATTTTTAAAGTCCTATATAACAACCCCTTAAAGCACTTTTCCAGATTTATCTTCTGCAGCTACTCCCTACTACCAAAATAAGACTCATCCTATTTCCCCAAATGTAATTTGTCTTCATAGAAGCCCACAGCATCATGCCTGATCTAGTTGGTCCCCGTAAAAGTGGTTTTGCCCCTCCTTTTCTTTTTTTGAATGGTTGAGCAAATGAATAAGTGCATGAGTTGCCTCGGGGCCTTTGCATGAGCTCCTGCCCAGGCCCGGACTCTCTCCAAGGCCCCGGGATCACGCAGGATCTCCTCTTCCTCTGCAAGCCTGATTCCCAGTAGCAGCTCCTCTGGGTAGCTTTGCCCTCCCCTTCCTTCTGCATATTCCCAAATGTTCTCCACATGCCTTTAGCTTAGTCCGGAGAACTTTTTTTCATTTCGATGTGTCTGTCTTGTTCACTGTTCTATAAGCTTCTCAAAGCTGGAGATGCTGCCCTGTTCATTTTGGTGGCCCTGCTCATGCCCAGAATAATATTTAATACAAAGTAGTAACTTAACGTGTGGAACCTAAAGAACAAAATAAATGAGCAAACAAAACAGAAACAGACTCACAGACACAGAGAACAAACTGATGATCGCCAGAGGGCAGTGGGGCTGGGGAGCGGGTCAAAATGGTGAAGGGATTAAGAAGTGCAAATTGGTAGCTACAAAGCAGTCGTGGGGACATTAAGGACAGCATAGGGAATATAGTCATTAATGTTGCAATAACCATGTATAATGCCAGGTGGTACTAGACTAATTGGTACATAAATGCCTCACCACCATGCAGCATGCTGTACACCTGAAACCAATATAAAATAATATCGAATGTCAACTATAACTGAAAAAAAGAATAATTTTTAAAAATATCGTGTGGTAGCACTAGATGAACTCTTTTAAGTATAAAGAACACTTAACACGAAGTTCTAAGTGCCTGTGATTTTAAAAAGAACTGCATTAGAGCCCTGAGCACACCTTGGAGAAGTTACACTCTCAAGGAAAGATTCAAGGGGAGTTATTTCTCTCCGTCTGGGAGCCAAGATTAGATAAAGTGGTCTTTGCAACAGTTAAGTGTTAGATTAGAGCGAAAGTTATAACAACGTGCCCAGGTGGATATTTAAAATCTAACTCTAATTATTTCTTTCAGGAATACAGTTTTGCACCACTGAATAGTATGAATAGAAAATAGTCTGAATAGAAAAATAAATGAGCAGTATGAATAGAAAACAGTATGAATAGAAAAATAGAGGTGTATGTTATCTATGTCTGCATGTTGGTCGAGTCTAACAGTAGTACCAGGTGTGATGTCTGGGCAGACGCAGGTGTCCTGATTCCCAGCACAGTCTTCCCTCTACCCCTCCACTTTACACTTGCAGCAGAAAGCAATGATTGAAATTGTGTGTGTCCCATCATGAGTGTTCCCCAAAACAGCCTCAACCTGAGCAGAGAGCATTTCCAGGCAAACCACATTCCAGCTGAAGGTCTAGCCTGGGAGAGAGGTCCATCTAACCTGCCTTCCTGTGGGTGGATTTATGCAAAAGTAATTAGGAACTGGAATAAAGCAATAAAAATTCAGGTGATTACTTGAGAATTCCTAGCATTTAGCATAACAACAGACATTCTGGAAGTTAGTCATATGTATCTTTCTGTTCTATAGAGGAGGAAACAAAAGTCCCTGAATTAATCACAAATCCAGTGTAAACTGGCACGGGGTATAAATGTAAACCACATGAATCAGAAGTACAAAAGAAAATAATGACATGGGGATAACGAAACCTGCAACAGCAATGACAGTGGTCGCCATTTACTACGCCCCCACTATGTGCCAGACACAGGGCATCTCTCGTAAGCTTAAAAAAATAACCAGGACAAAATGTTCTCTTGAGACAGCATTTCTCAAGGGCTGTTCTGGGACCACTATGCTGAGAGTCATCCAAGGATTTTGTCAAAATAAATACAGCTTCCACTCCTAACCTCAAACCCACTAAATTAGGATCTGGGGAGCTGGGGCCTAGGAATCTGCATTTTAACATCCTCACCAGGTGATTCCGAAAAACTCTGACATATAAGCACTGCTGAGTTTATCGAAATCCTGCTAAGGAGGAATTAGCAATTAAAACCAGGCTATTATGTCTGTATATTAGGCGGGCTTGTAAATGTTAGCTGTTTAGGTTTAAATTCACTGAGCTCAGTGTCCAGTTTAACCCACAGTGGGAGCCCTGTCCGCTTCCATATGCCCTTCTATACCCTTGTCAAGTTCAAAGTTAAAAGAAACCCCTTTGACCCAAAACCAGAGACATTTGTGTCCCAGTTGAAAATATTTCACAACATAAAACCACAGCAGAAAGGATCCGGGAACCTTCCAGTCCCTTCCATTTCCCACCCCAGCCAGAGTCCCCCTCCTTCTACAAATGAGACCCTGTTAGGCCGGCGGAGATAGGAAATTGCTTCCCCAAGAGCGACTTGGGGAAATTAGGGCCTCCCTACCTGGGAGGCATCAAGAGACTGTGGACCAGAGCCTCGAGAAAGAGACAAAACGCCCATTCCAATAAGGAAACAGCTTTAATCTATCAAAGTAATTCTCCTTCTTTCAGGGAGAGAGGACATGAAATTGCACAAAATGACTTACAGCACGGCACCCTGTCTGATGAGCGGGGGCCCAGAGCTCTCTGCACTTAGTATGTAAGGTAGAAAGCCCATTTGAATGTTCTTAAAAAGAAAAAATCTCCCAACCTGAAAAGGGGGAAGAATGCATTTGTCTCTTCAGAAGATAAGAAGTTTGCGGGAAGTCTATTTGGAGGCATCGCAGATGAGATGGGTGCTCCATGGGGGGACCGAGGGACAGTGATGACCACTCCTGACTCTGCCCTTTCCCCAGCTCTGTGCCCCACGCCCTGCCATCACCTACAGGTTAAAGCCTAATACCTCAGTTAGGCACTCAAGCCATTTCAGTATCTAGAGCAGGGCTCAGTAAACCTTTCTGTGAAGGGCACGAAGGTAACTATTTTAAGTTTTGCCCTAGATCTCTGTCTCAGAAAGCAGCCAGAAAGAATATATAAATGAAAGGGAATGATCGTGTGCCAATAAAACGTTCTTTGTGGACTCAAACTTGCATTTCATAGAACACGTATCCCAAATATTGTGGTTCTTTTGATTTTTAAAAATCATTTTTAAATTAAAAAAAAAAAAAGAAAGAAAGAAAACCGCAGACACACGTTTTGAGCTCTCCGGCAGCGAGCCAACATGGCCCCTGGGCAGTGGTTTGTGAGCCTCGGGTCTAGGCCTGACTTGCCCCACTTCTGGCTGCTTCTCTGGCTCCTTCAATAGAAACGGCTGTTTATTCCATGGGCAAGCCTCTCCGTCTCCACCTGAACCACCTGCCTGCTCTTTCTCCTGGATTACCTTCCTCTTCCCTTCCCAAACATCCTCCCTGTTCTTCAAGCCTCCAATTCATCACCTCTTTCTTGGTGCCCTCACCCCACCACCAAGAAGGTACCTTCCCACATGTACGTTGTGTACGAGTCTTATCTCCAGTTCCAGATTCTAAGCTACTTATAAATAAAACAATACCCGATCGTTACATTCATCCTGCGGTTAATTCCCCACCACAAACCTCTCAGGTAGGCACGGCTATTATCCCCAATTTACAGACACAGGAATCGTATAGCAAAGAAGGCTGTATTTGCCAAAGGTCACTCCGAGACAACAGGCAGGACAAGGACTGTGCCCCACATGGCAGGCACAGCCTACACTCTGGACCCCAATATTATGCTGCCCAAGAGGAGACCTCATAGATTCCAAGCTGCATACAGCCCAGTATCTCAAAATAGGAGTGTTCATTCTGTGCTTGTTCAAATGCATGTTAAAGCTTAAGGAGCCCCAGGGGACTCGTAGCAGGCAAGGACCCCGATACCAGGGAGAAACAGCAAATAATAGCAGGCAAGCTGACTTTAAGAGAGGGCAGCAAAAACAAAGCAAAGGATAGTAAACACCAGCCCAACTAATCACAGGTCTGGTGCCATTTAGTGTAAGGTCTGGTGGTCCTGCATATGCCAGTGTCCCCAAGAGCATTGCCTATGGTGGCACCATGAGCATGGCTGTGTGGTGGCACCATGCTGCCCTATGGGATGATCTTAGGGGCAGCACTGAGCCCTCACAAACTGGTAGAGCCAATGATGTGCTTAAAACTCAGGGAAGAATGTGATCAGCGTAGATGGATACCCCACCCAGTGATCTCCCCTTCCCTTCTTCTTTATTTATTTCCTTCCTTCCTTCCCTCCTTCCTTTCCTCCTTCATTTCCTTATTTCTTTACTTTCCGTGTTTGAATAGTTCTGCCCTTGTTTGTCCCACTGTCTCTACTCTGCAGAATCACCTATTCCCTGAGGATAATGGGACCGAACACTCTTTCCCTGTCATTGTAATGTCGCAGTGACACCTCTGCTATATCTGCTTCTCCTTGTCTTCTTACCCAGGCCCCTGCTTATCTGGCCACCATCATAATGGCATGTTGCATTTAAAGAAAATGGAAGGAGATGGCACTTCCTCATCCCTGCGCGTCTTTAACCTGGGCCCACACTCATCTGGCCACGATCATATTGGTGTGTGGGGTCCAAAGAAAATGGAAAGAGACAGCACTATTGAATCCCACTGACTTTAAACCCCACACACCAATGTGATGATGGTCACATGGGTGTGGGCCTGGCTGAGAGAGGCACCATGCAGGTCTGGTGGCCTTGATCATGGCTTCTTATTCTCTACCAGCTGTAAGTTGGAGACAGCAAACTTTGATTTCTACCCCGTCCAGTGCAGTCTCGGAGTCTTCTGGTGTTTGGTTGGGTTCCTGCTAGGCTTGCTAAGGGTTTCCTGTGGCTCCGGGCTGGCCATGCTCTGCAGCCTTTCTTTGGAATCTCATCTCAGTGCAGCCCCATTTTTGTAGTTGCTGCTTTGGCATTGATCCTATTCATTGAGATGGCACCCAACCAGGTGAAAAGAACAGAAGCTACCATTGTGAGCAGGTATTGCATTTGCTAATTCCATATTCATTCTTTTGGTAAATATTTAGTGAGCATCTATTCACTATCAGGCACTGTGCCGGGTACTGGGGTACACAGACAATGGTACCCCATGTCCTAGAGGCTTTTGTCATTGAAATGAACATTGGCACTATGTGACAAGTTCTGTGATCCATGGAACGTGCACTCTGAAAACTTCCTCTTTGTAGCAGCCCGTGTGCCAGGTGCCAGGATTCCAGGGATGAGTGGGACAATGTCCTTCCTTCATGGAGCTCACTGTGTCACGGTGGCTGGTGGCATTATTTAGTCTATTCATAAATACATATATTCAGTTCTTCTGAATATTTGTTCTCCAAGCACATGGTCATACTGCTCTTCCTCACCTACTTGAACTCTGGCAGGGTGATTTGACTCACCTTAGCCAACAAAACATGAGTAGAAGTGACATGTGTCACTTCCAGTCAAAGACCTTTAAAATGATACTGGCTGTTAGGACAGAAGGAGGTAGGGCCTTGGGCAAGTGACTTTACCTCTCTGTGCCTTGATGTCCTAATCACCAAAATAGGCATAATATTTACCTCAAAGAATTGTTAGGGAGAATTAAAAGGAAGAATTAAAAAATACAGTCGAAGTCAAACAATTAGCGCTGTATTATTTAAAATAATAGGACTCTGGGTTACCAGTAACAAAAAAAAATCTGACAATACCTTAAGCTAAAAAACATGGGAATCAATTAGCTTATGTAACTGGGAAGGCTGAGGGACAGAGCTGACTTCCAGAAGGGCTACAGCCAAGCAAAGTGTGACCGTAGGCCTCTCCCTGTCCTTCTCAACCCAGCTATACTCTCGTCGGCTTCATTCTCAAACAGGAGTCTTCACCAGGCAGCCCCAAGCTGACATGACTGCGCACCCCAAAGGAGGGCCCCGCAACGTCTACCTCAGGGCTCGAACCCAGAAGACTCTCCACCCCCAAGCCAATCTCTGTGCCCACCTGGGGAGGAGGAGGGGACATGGAGGACTCAGGTTTCCCGAGGCACCGTGTCAGGGCCCCATGATGGACAGCCTGCCCGGATTCACATGAAGTTGACAGGGGCCTGTTCCCCAAAGAAACAGAGGAGGGTGTCCCCGTGCCGATGGCCCTGGGAAGAAGGAATAGTGTGTATCATGGGACGGCTTGATGAAGCACGGTGTGTAAAAAGCGGAAGAAATCTATTGCTAGAGCATGGTGTGTGTGTGTGTGTGTGTGTGTGTGTGTGTGTGTGTGTGTACACATATATGTATGTGGGTATGGGTGTGGGTATGTGTATATGTGTGTCTGTGTGTATGCCTGTGTGCCTATGTGTGTATGGAGGGGTGTATGGGTGCATGTATGCATAGGCGTGTTTGTGTGTGCATGCATGTAAGTGTGGCTGTGTGTGGGCTTATGTGTATGTGTGTGTGTGGGTGTGCCTGTGTGTTGCAGTGTGTATATATGTGCAGGGGCCAGGGAGGCAGTAGCTGGCAGGCAATGAGGCTGGACAGGCAGGCTGGGGTCAGGATTCAGTGACACATCTTGCAGGGCTGGGTCTTAAGCCATGAGACAGAAAAGCCTCTCTGGAATTCTGAAACATTCGAAGCCCACCAGTAAGCAGGTAGCTCTGTAGGCATCGTGACGTCTTTGGGGTCACTGTAATCCAGAGAAACAAGAATGACCTGGAGCACAGAGAACTCGGAGTGAAGGGACTGAATCACTCAGACACCTCCTGGGGCTGTGACAGTTTCCCACGGGGCCCACTGCCCCGGGGCCTATTTTAGGCAGTGACACAAGGCTTCCAACAGCACCTGACTCACTGGTCTGAGTTCTTATTTCGTTTCATTAAAAGTGTCAGCGGGTGGCCCACACTCCATGCCCGATCTGAAGGTACAAAGGCAGGGAGCCACCAGGGAGGGACAGATTCAAGACAGCACGTTGGGCTCTGGTCTTTTTATAGCACAGGGAGGATGCTACCCAAGGAACACGAGGGTCTGCAGCACAAAGGAGGGAGAAACAGTGACCGTATAAAGTAAAAGGCCATTTGATCAGGAGTGGGGCAGAAGAAAGAACTTGACTTTGGGAGCCCAGCAGGCTCGGATCCAGTCTCCACTTCCACACCACTCTGGCCATGCGGCCACCAGGAAGTCACTTCACCTTTCTGAGCTTCTGTGTCTTTGTCTGTGCAGTAGCTTCCTCACAGGATTCCTATGCATGTGAAATCAGAACCAAGTAGCTGAAGCAGAGATCATGTCCTTGGGGCCTCCTGGGGTTTCATGCACATTAACTCTCACCCCACTGGTCAAGCTTAACTCCCAGCCCCCTCTAAAAAGTGTCTCCTTCTGCTAAGCCTGTCTGGGGCGTCCCTGGCTGGCTGGAGGTCCCCATTCTGTAGTAGCACCTCCGCTCACCACACCCGGAGCAGGTCCCACTCAGCCACTAAGCAGGGGTTCCCTGCTTTCCTGCAGTGTCATTCTTGCTTTCTGTAAAATGAGACTGTTTGGACTAAATCGCGGGTCTCAAACATGTGATTTAAGGGCACATGTATTTATCCTCACGGGTTTTGTAACATTTGCATGTGGATACTTCTGGGTCTAACATACGTTCTGTTACACCTGTGACCACAGTCCTCACCATTCCCTCCTGCCTCCCCCGCTGCCATAACTCACGCGCATCGCTCACCTGTCCCTGTGTGTGACCGCCTCTAACCTCCGGACTAGCTCATCTCGATGACTTGTCTAGCCCAGAAGTCTCGATTCCATGGTGCAAACAAACCGTCTTCACCTCATTCCTCTCGCCCACTCCCGTTTCGGCCTCTTCTCCCTAGAAGGCATGGTTTTCTCCCTTCCACTCCTACCCAGATCCTACTCATCTGACAGTTTTCATCTTCCCCAAACCAACCCATTCTGTGTTTACTGAGAAACTTCCTCTGAAGCCAACCCTGTAAGTTCACAGTGTTCAGAGGATGCAAACAACCAACGCTTCCGGAAGCTTTCTTTAATGAACCCCACCCCATGTATATTAGCCAGTTAACAGTTACCATGTTCAGTGTCTACACGTCACACCGTCTGTGTGTCACACTGCTTACACACAGGTTCGCCTGCGATGTGACAGCCCCGCAGCAGGGCACTGTTGTGCCCTCTTTACAGATGAGGCAGTTGAGTTTCAGAGAGGTGCAATAACTTGCCTGATGACACACAGCAAGGAAGGAGAAGAGCTAAAATTTGAAATTGGCTTCATTGGAAACCTAAGTCACTATTTTTTTTCTGTTGCTCATGCGACGTAGTAATAATAACCGTAAGTTAAACGACGTGTCCATCAAGCGAACACGCCACATTCCCATTTGCAAAGGGCTTTCTCAACCACTCATTTGATCTCCACATAGCTAATTCTCCTTTTTTCATTATTTATTTATTTATTTGCAGATGAGAAAAGAATTCTGACAAACTAAATTTCCTTTCTACCTAGAAACAGCACTGGCTAAGCCCTGAGATTTTTTTTTTTAAGGATAAAAGAAAAGAAAACAAAGAAATCCCTCCTCCTCCTCCTCCTCAGCCTGGGGGCCGGCATGAGGGGCAGGATTGTATTTATACCGATCTGCAAATATTTCCCTTCTAAGTGTCCATTTTCACCAGACACAAATTGGACGGAATTGCCTTTACCTGCCAGGGCTGGAACGCGTCTCTCTAAATTGATCCCCCCGTTCGGCCGGCCCCCTGAAACAATTAGCTGCTCTCTGACAGCTCAGCGCTCCGGTCAGCAGCCGCTGGGTCCCTCAAAGGTGGTGCACTTCTCTACAGCCCTCTCTTCTGGTCCCAGAGCCGGGCATGCTTCCACTTGCTGGCATTCAGTCAGTCCCGATGCCTTTGCCCCCGGCCTCCGGCCACCAGCTCCTGACACAAGAGCTCAGCTCTACTGCTCTCGCCGCGCCCTTACTGCCCCAGCCTGGCTCGGGCCTCGGCACTCCAGGCTGAGATCGGGGTTCCCCGCTGCCCTCCCCAGGTGCCTGTCCAGTCTTCACACTGTGTCCTGAGGCAGAACGACAACCATCCATCTTCTTCGCGGAGGGGGACACCCGTGTCCGTTCCCCCACTGGAATAAAAGTCTCTTTTCTTAACTTGAAGTGGGGAAAGGCTCCGATATCTACTTGAGACGAGATACTAGTGTGTTCTCCTTCTCCTCTTCGGGTGGTGAAAGGCGCAGGCGGACGTTAAAGCTGTCACTTATTCCACACTTACGGTCTACCCTCCCGTGGAGATTTCTCTGGCTCCGCCGCCGAGGGGCAGAGGACCAGATGTCCCCATTTGCCCCTTGCGATCCTCTTCACCTTTCGCTAGCCTGCTCTGTGCCCTGCGAGCTGACCTCTGCGGCGCGGTTGGGCTTGGGGTCAGCCAATGCCTTGAAGGAGAGTGAGGGATGATTCCTGCCCCTGCACACAGGTCACCCCCCACTGCCCAAGACCACAGCTCCTTTAGGGTTGCCCTCCCCAAGTCACATCTGTGCTCTCCAAGTTCTGGGAACCGCTCCTGTCCTCGCCCCATAGGCTGGGGAGCTTCACTGCCCGCCTTCCCTGCGCCCCCTTTGGTCACAGGTCCTGCCTTAACCCTCCTTACTTACTCTCATTGGAGTGTGTCGTCTGTGTCCTGCTACACTCTAACTTCCAGAACTGGGAGCTTCTGGTCATGGGGTACAAACTGCCAGTTAGGGGGTGACTAGGTCCTGGAGATCCAATGCACAGCAGGGCGATGATCGACAACAGAACCGTGTTAATATTTCAGAGTCGCTGAGAGACTAGATCGCAAACGTCCTCATCACAAAAAAGAAAGGCTAATTACGTGAGGTGACAGAGGTGTTAGCTAACTCTATGGTGGTGATCATATTGCAAACTATAAATGCAGCAAATCAACACATGACACCCTTTAAACTTACACAATGTTATATGCCAATTATATCTCAATGGAGAGAGGGAGGGAGGGAGGGAGGGGATCCTGGGCACATCACACCTTCTGGGGACCTGAGTCTCCTCATCTGCCTAAGGAAGAGGGTAACAGAGGGATGGTGAAAGGAAACAGCATGAACTGCGTGTCCGCTGTGAGAGCTAAGCAAGGAAAAGCACTTAAACAGTGTCTGACTTCTAGAAAACATCCCGAAGTACTAAATGTTCTTCATATTATTGAACACCCAATGATACAGGGTTTTCTCGGTTTTACAAGCAAAGACGCTAATTCTAATAGAAATCAGGGGACAGGCAGAGTCACCCCACACCTAGAAGGACCACAATTCAAACCTAGGCTCTCTGACTCCAGAGGCTGAATTTCCTCCAACGCGGAGAGGTCTTGAGCGGGCGGCGCTGAGGTGGGAGCTCCTCCCCGGTGCCTCAGCCCCAGAGGAAACCTGTGCTGTCTGTGAGGACCCACAATGCACCTAAATAATCGCTCGCAGGGATGCTGAGCTGCAGAGGGGGGCCTCCTTGACCCCTGCAGGCAATCAGCTTAGCCCATGAAGCATGAGATTTAATTACCCTTATCTAAGCTTAAGTAACTGTAAATGTTATTGTTGGCCACACGAATTATCTCGCCCTTTGAAAATACCCAGCGATTTCCCTGACTCCGTGCTTTCCACGGGCAGGGAGACAACACCGTCAATGTCACAGGGGCCCACGGCTATTTGAACCCCAGTGTTGTGCAGACTGTGTGTGTGACATTTTGGAGGACCCATATGTGGTTTCCTGTTTGTCAGCTATAGACCGAAGACTGTCACCCAGGAAAGAGAGAAAGGATGAGCTGACAGTTCACCACTTGGTGGCTAGGAGACACTGGTGTTCTACCCTGTGATGTGTCCTCGGATCTCTGGGTTAGTGGTTTCTGGGGGAAAGTGAAAAGTTTGGAGACAAGTGCATGGGAGAATGGGAAAAGCTGTGACAAGGGTTGGGACTCCCCGGGGGCTGAGCAAGGACAGAGACAAATGCCCAGAAATGGGTGCAGCGAGACTCCTGCAGGAGCAGAGGCCAGCCGGTGAGTCTAAACCCCGTCTCGGTCACCACAAGTACAGCCCAGCGTTTCCCTGCCCCTTGCCCCTACCTGGGGAAGGAGAGAGGGGAAGGGAGAGCACGTACCTGAAGGAAGCTGGGTTTAAAGATGGGACACGGTGTCGCCTTTTTTTTCTGTCATGTTTTAGTGTTTCCCTTTCCTGCCCGTTCCTGGCCAATCAGGTGGAAGGGTAGAGTGATAAGGACATTAAGGAGAAACTAACGAGACACTTTTTGAATTTTTTTTTAAGTTTCAGTCTTGTCTGGTATATTATTCACTATGATTCTCTGATAAACCTCTGAGGAGAGGGAGGTGACGTTAGACGTGAAAGTCCAGACTCGGGGGTCTTCCTGTTTTATCCAAGTCCTCTCAGCCGCTCGCTGGTTTGGTTTGTATTGTCTTTCTTCACACCCAGAAAGCCAGTGTTAGAGACCTGAGAGCCCGAATGGATACTCCACACCCCCACCCTGTTCTCCAGGTGAAGTCCACACTGGGGAAGTGCCCTGCGCACAGTGACAGGGCTAGAAGTGGACATTCCCGGACGTCACCCGGGTTCTCTGGCTCCCAGCCCAGCATTCTGTCACCTAGAGAGGAGGGCACTGTCTGTGTCCACCTCTGGTTTTCTCACATTCTAAACGCTTCATTGCTATTTCTCTCCTTGATTTTGGTCCGGACTTGTTTTCTGACTGGGTGACTGCTGAGGACCCCTCCAAGTGGAGCAGTCTGTGAGTCACCCTGGGTTTCCTTGCCTGTCCTTGCCTGTCCCCGGATCACCCTGTTTAAAGGGAGCAAACACTGCTCCGCTTGCTTAAGCATTGGGCCTCCAGAGACAGAACTAAACCTGCAGGGTGGGGTGTGTGTCACCTTGCGATGATCGTCCCAGCCCTGCCCGGAGCCCTTTCTGACACGGCCTGTGAGTGACGTTCTGTCCCGTGAACTGTCACACCACCGCCATCACCTACCTCAGGATTCTTGGCTCGGTTCCCCGTCCCTAAAAAAACTTGCCTTGTTTCTCAGCCAACCTCCAATACTCCAAGAATAATCAAACTCCACAATTGTGGATCCATTCATTTAGTCTTTTCGATCATTCACTCGAGGCTCTAAAAGTTTTGGTATGTGGTGACCAGAGGCTAAGCGGGGACAGGGGTGGGTGGTGGAGGACAGGGCGTCAGATATATGGTGACAGAAGGAGAACAGCCTCTGGGTGCTGAGCACACAGTGCAATATACAGACAATGCATTATAGAAATGTAGGGTTGAAACCTGTAACATTTTACTAACCAATGTCACCCCAACGAATTTAACAACAATAATAAAAACGTTTTGGTAAGCAGGACAGGGAGGAAGATGTGTAGACTACCTCAAATGAAACAACTTCTCTGGACAATGGAACGGAGCAGTCATGTGACATGACAGTCGTGGCCTAAGGCTGGGTCCAGATACCCACTCACATAAAACCCCTGGGCCAATTACAGAACCATTCTCATCTATTCCCATTTAAAGGATCGCCGGGGAGCTGTACCAAACACAAGTGGGTGAGCCCAGTTTGAGCTGTGGCTGTGTACCTGCGAGTTCAGAACTCTCTTTTGCATTCCATTACAATTGAGACTTCAGTCACTTACAAACGCTTCTTAGTGTTTCTAAGTGAACCAAGCTTCCACTGAGCTTGCTTTGCAAAAGCACCAGGAGTGGTTTGGACAGCGGTTCAGACAGGTGCTCAGCAAATCTGGATTCTCATCGTAGTGCTTCATACCTTGTGCAGTGACTCAGGGTAAGTAATTAACCTCACCAGAGCGCTCTCATCCAGAAAATAAAGACACGACTATAGGTTGAATTGACCTCATTAGACTTGGAGTGATAGAATGAAATCATTCAATCAACCAATCAGTGAACCCATACACTGAATCTCTGCAATGCACAAGGCCCTTCGGGGATACAGAAAAGCATCATTCATTCATTCAATAAATATTAATGGTGCATCTCCTGAGTCCTAAGCACCAAGCTAAGCATTTGGAATGCAGCGAAGAAACCAAGACAGACATGATGCTTGTGCTCATTAAGTTCATATTCTAGTGAAGGAACTTGATAATTAACAAGTAAACTAATAAATACAGAAAATCACTGTGCATGGTCAGATCCTATGAGGGAAACACAGCATTGTGACAGAGAACACAAAGGCTGAGGGAGATGACACGATTTAGTGGGAGGAGTCTGTGGGGGGCTCTACAAGAAGTGACATTTTTAAACTGTACCTTAGAAGACACAAAGGAGCTGGCCACGAGAAGAACATGACACACTTGGGGAACAGTGTTTTTATCAACACAAGTAGTAAGCGCCTGCGATATTGTGATTTATAAGAAATATATATACATGAGGTCGGACATTTAAGTTCGAACTCATCCTAGAAAAAGTGCTACTACACACCTCACTGCTGAATATCACTACGGTCACCTTCAGAGCACTCCCCTTGGGAAGCTGTGCACCGATGCATGCACCGATGCCAGTGCCTAGTCCACCCTTCAAAGAATTTGGGAACTCTTTTTCTGGAATGGCCATCAGAGCCATCATTGTACCCAAAATCTGACGATGAAGTTCATGAACTTGACACCGTGCACTTATGTTGGCAGCACTGTACAACCAGCTCGGTAAGGTTATGACACTTTACGACACCTCACCAAGTTGTTTGTGCTCCCAATGTAGGTTCATGGTGGCAAGTTTGCGAACTCAATTTTCAGATACTGGGTAAGATGACAGCTCTGATGGCCACTCCAGAAAAGAGTTCCAAAACTGCTTTGAAGGGTGGACTAGGCGCTGGCATCGGTGCACAGCTCCCCAAGGCTAGTACCCTGAAGGTGACCGTAGGGATACTCAGCAATGAGGTGTGTAGTAGCACTTTTTCTAGGATGAGTTCGAACTTAATTGTCTGACCTCATGTTCAGATTACTGAAATATATGTCTTAGATATATTTAGTCTCATCTACCATTCTTGGCTCATAACTACCAAATCCCTTGAAATTTCCTAAATGATGAGAGTGATCAAATTGTCTTTTGTTATGTTAATAAGTAACTTTTGGACCTCCCCAAGGTGGGGCCTGCTTGTTAATGGTTAGAGGGTTGGAATTGGCAGTCAGAGGCCCCTGATTTCCTGGAGTGGTGAAGGGATTGAGGTTGAATCAATCACCAATGGCCCATAACTTAGTCACCATGACTACACAATGAAGCCTCCATAAAAACCCAACAGCAGGCACCTCCTGGCAAAGGTACTTCAGGAGAGCTCTGCTGGAAATTCTGAAGTAAAACAGATGTCAAAAATGGAAAAAAAAAGAAAGAAAGAAACAAAAACAGGAGAGCTCCTTGGCCTTTTCTCCAGAGAGCTTCCATGCTGGGGCCCAGAATGCTTCACGGGCTCCTGTGCCAGGGTCCAAGCTCCATGAGGACAGACGTTGCTTCATTCAGGACCTCCCCTTGCATGTCTCTTCATTTGGCTGTTGATTTGTATTCTCTAATGTCCTTTGTCATCAATTAGCCCTCTAGGGAGTAAATGGGTTTTCTTAAGTTCTGTGAACCATTCCAGCAATTTAATCAAACCCACGGAAGGGGTCATAAGAAACATTTTTAGGACCCAGTTCCCAAGACAAGATAATAGCAGGGAACATTCCCGTAACTGACAGAAGGGCACTGTGGTTCGGGCTTACAGAGCAAGTCAGAAAGTGACGTAGACACAAATCTCATCCTCAAGCTATTGATCATCTAGTAGACATACATCTAGAAACAAAGATCGTTTGAAGTAAAATCCTTAATAAAAGGCCAAATCCTATAGAAAAAGAACACATCGAGGGCTCCATATCCAGGCACAGCGCGGAGTCAGTTGAGGCCATGGGAGAGATGGGGCTGGGGTGGATCTAAGTGCATCACCCTATCAGTTAGTTATCACCCTATCAGTTAGTTCTTGTCCATAACCAACTGCCCCCCACTTAGTGATTATCTCACAGTTCTGAGGGTTGTCAGTTTACTCTGGATCCAGTTGGGCAATTCCTTTGGTCTTGGCTTGGCTGCCGGCGGGAGTGCCTCTGCTCTCCACGAGTCTCAGCCTCCATCTGTCTCTCATATCCTTCTAGCATGTTCTCAAGTCAAGGCCATAGTGGAAGCATAAGGAAGCCAATTCTGCATGAGAGGACGCAGAAGCAGGCAAGGCTTCCTGAGGCCTAAGCCCAGGCCCAGTGCCCTGTCCTTTCTGTTGTGTTCTATTGGCCAAAGCAAATCACAGAACCAGCCCAGAGCCAGAGAGTGGAAATGGAAGTTACAGGGTAAAAGGTTGTGGATTCAAAGAGACCATTAATTGCTGTCATCCTATAATCACTATGTCACAGTCGCTTAGGGAGGCGTAAAGCGCTGTAACTGAAGGGAGGACTCAAGTGGTGGGTGACAGAGGGCAAGACTGTAGTCAAGGAGACGAAAACGTGTTAAACTTGAAGATCACAGTGGAGACATGGGAGACTCAGTGGTGGAAGTGGAAATTGGGAGGAATCACCTGGAAGAGGCTGGAGGAATGGGTTAGGCAGGGCCCCAGAACTGATGATTAATCCACGCTTCCGCGGAGCGGGGAGGGCGCCGAGGGGAGGGCGCTGAGGCCCCACGCTTCCACAAAGGGGGAAGGGCGCAGAGGGGGGGAGGGCGCAGAGGGGGGAGGGCGCCTAGAGGAGGGCGCCGAGGCCCCACGCTTCCGCAGAATGGGGAGGGCGCTGAGGCCCCTGTGTGGCAGTGCCTCTAGCCCGTTCCATGTTTTTATCTCAAGGTCTCTTGTTGCAACCCCACTCCTGGTGCCATTTCCACTTTGTGGAAAGGCTGTTGTGTTGTCTGGGGAAAAAGAAAAACTCATCAAGAGATTGTTTTGTTAGTTAGTCCTTGGAATATAAGTAGATGTTATGTACAAAAGACGCTTTAGGCACTTACGGTATTATGTTAACATTTTACTTACTCTTAGACACAGAATTAACTGGAATCATTGAGGCCAAAAGAAAGAGAGCTTGTAGATATCCCAATTCCTTTATCTCAATGACTGTCACCTTTCATTTATAGCCGAGCTCTTTTGTAAAAATGAAATTTTGCACAGAACCCTAATGTGGAAAACAGATGAAAACATATCTTAGCAACATGCATTTACTGCCTCAGTTCTTCGTTATGACACTTATTTAGAAACTCATCATTAAAACAATGAAGCCATTCTGATACAATAGTAATGCAGAAGTTAAGGATAAGAGTTACGATCTGAAAACAGCTTGGGTATCTAATATATTTTGCTATTTTGTTGGCCTTGTACAGTATTGAGAAAAATCTTCTTTTATATAAGTAAGTAGTAATACTCACTTATAAAATTTTACATGAGTGAAAAAGTGGTGCCCCAGGGTTAAAATAGAATCTCACTACAGGGTACAGTTTTATAGACTTCTAATTAATGATACATTCACGTTTCAAAGATAGATAGATAGATAGATGGATGATAGATTAGACAGACAGTAGATAGCAAGATACTATGGGAGAAAGTGCACATACACAACACACACAAAACAAGTTAATTCTTTGAGAGCCATTGTATGCAAGTTGGTTATATGATGTAATGAAGTGTATAACATTATTTTTCATTACAGTTTTTTTACAGTAAGCTTTCTTTTTTGTTTTTGTTTTTTGTTATTTTTGTTTTTTTGAATTTATTTTTATTTTAGACTTACTGGGGTGACATCTGTTAGCAAGGATTATGTAGGTTTCAGGTGTACAGTTCCACAGTGTATTGTCAGCTCGTTGTATGGTAAGTTCACCCAGTAAGCTTTCTCAAGTTAGCTTATACACTTGTGTAGTCACAGCAGCTTCTCTCTGAAAGCACCCACCACCCCCTGGAACTCAGCTTTGAAAGAACTTTGCTGAAAGGATAGAGCAGACAGAGAGATAGACGTGTTATGGTCTTGGGAAAGAAAATGAAGGAAGAACACGGACTTTGGGGTTCTATTTGTGTTCAAACTCCACCTGTGCCACTTACTAGCAGTGTGATCTTGCTCGTAGTCTTGAATCTCTGAGACTTAGTGCCCCTCTTTATTAGTGGTATTCGAACGCTCATGTCATTCAATTGGTATGGATCCTTAATAAATGATATTTCTGTTATTCTCAACCCTGTTCTTTCTCTTCTTATATCAGGAATAAAAGAGATCAGATCTTTGATTTGCTCAAATGTTTCTCTAGATGCCCCATGTCCTAATAGCATCAGCCTGTCAGGTTGTATCCACAATGTTTGTAATTTCGGTGGCAAATTGATTTTTGAAAGCATTCTGGGCCTGCTCTGTCCATGTCAGATAAGCTCCAAGCATTAATTATGCAACGATATTGATGCTTTTGTCTGACAAGGTCTAATGTCACCATATTCAAATCTGGTTGCTTCCTTGTTAGAAAACCCTTCAAAATGTGGCCTTGAAAGAGACAGCACGTGTCGCCTGCAATATGTGAGATGTCCCAGAACTGAAGCCTTCAATTAGAATTAAAGACAATACCTGCCCTTGTCCTGGGCCCTGAAGCCAAGGAACTGGTGGGATTCTCAAAAGCAATTGAGGTATGGCAGCATGGAGCATTGTTCAGCAGAAGGCAGCCACTTCTTGTACTCTGCACAAGGGGGTGATGTGAACACTTGGAATGCACTTGGATTTGCAATACACACAAGTTGGGTAGTAGAGTTTGTATCTAGAAGCCTGTTTATTTGCTAATTGGTATGATCAACCCCAAACATCCAGCCCAATGTACCTGATTTCACAGAATCATTAGAAAAATTGGGATCAACATTATTTTTAAAGGAGAATTATTATGTAATCACACCAATGCCAGTGCCTCTGACTTGGATTGAACAAATAAACTAATGGCAACCCCACACAGATGTTCTTATTGGACCCATTGCATTCAGTCAATAAATAATCTCTGAGCTCTGAATATGTGCCAGACACTGTTCTAGGCACTGGGAACACAGGGCACAGACAGACAAGCTCTGTTTTTGTGCAGCATTTATTTTCATGAAGCACAGTTTAGACGTTCTCATTTCCAAGAGTTTAGCTAAGACAGGTTTGCAAGGCAGAGAAAGGCAGCAGAACGAACCTCTCCTGTGAGTTTACAATTTTTGTTAAAATAAAGGAGTTTGCTAATTCCATCTCAAGCAACTTCTAAGAAACACTCAAGAGTTCCGACTGCAATTAATGTTTTACTCACATTGAGCTATACCATGGGTGTTTTCATGATGTCAGGGAAATTGTAGGAGGGCTCTTACACAGGATAATTTTTCTACTCGCTCTGCAGATTCTGAAGGGGAATTGGGTCAGGCATGGTTGGTCGTGCCTACGTCCACAGAAGTAAAGAGAAAAGGACCCTTCCTTCTGGCAATGAATAGTTAATATAAGTGACTTTGCAGCTATCTGTACAAAATGGGATTTTTTACACACCTGAACATATTCTCTTCTTGTTTTCTTTCTATTTTTCTTTTTTCTTTCAAAAACATTTTGATTGTGTGCCTTGTCCTAAGTACTGCGTGAGAATGGGGGGAAAGATGAGTGAAACATGGCCTTAACATTCACAAAATATACAATCTCATTTTAAAAATAAAAATGTGTGTAAACAAAATCAATTTATTGTAGGACTTACACTCGATTTCTTCTGGAATGCATAGGACGCTCACAATGTAATGGAAGGAGTAATGAACCAGGTAGCCAAAGATTTCTTTTTGAGTCTTTTCTGTGTCACAGGGGGAGAACATTAAATGCTTCTCTATTTCAGTTTCATCATCTGAAGAACAGGATTTCACAGAATTGGTTGTGAGAATTATTTAAAACTGTTGATGTGAAATGTGAGGAAAGCAGTAAGGCCCCAAATAAAGGTGGGACTGTGATGGTTATAATTCACAGTAACTCCTATAAACCTTCCACTCTGAGAAAGTTGGGAGTAATGATGACAGTGATGATAGCTAACCTTTATTGAACACTTATTTATTCCATGCACTTGGCAAAGGAATTTATTACCTCTAAGAATTGTAATATACAAATGGGGCAGGTATTATTCTTACCTCCATTTTTCAGATGAGGGCACTAAGGCACAGAGACGTCGAATGATTTTTCTGAAGCCACAGCGTAAGTGGTAGAGACCATACCTGAAAGTTTGGCTCCAGAGAGCTACTCTGACATATTAAAGACCTTCAGTGTTCCAAGCACTGCACTGGGTGTTGTAGAAATGATAAAGATTTAAAAACCGTAGGCCCCATCTCCAAGTGTTTACAGTCCACTGAGAGAAATGAATAGGCACTCAATTACATAATGTCCCTGGCACATGAGGTGAATGCATTGAGTTGACAATTCCAAAAATAAAAAGAACAGGGGAAGTCAGTACGTGGGGGCCTAGAGCATTACGCTGAGAGAAGTGACCTTAGTGTTTGAGCTGCCAAGTGGATTTTAGGACAGCCACTGGTAGCTGTGGGCAGATTGACCAGGAACCCATGGCATCGGACCCAGCGAGAAATAGTCAGAGCCTCATGAGGGGGTTCAAAGCGAAGTTCAGCCAATTCCTAGGTGTGTACAAATTTTAGGAAGAAAGATGAAATCCACACTCAAGGACCATCTTAAAGGGGAAACAAATACCCAAAGCATCAGCCTGAAGGGCCCCCAGGGAAAATGTGAATACTCAGTGTGGAAACTGGGGATGGCCCCCTTTCCATGTCAGAGTCCCCTCTGATAGTCGCCTCTGCAGAACCCACAGAGTAGGAGGAGTAGCCACATGATAAGTCAGAACCCAGGACATGCCTTGGGCCACATTTCACTGAGGAGGGGGGCTCCTGAGCCTCCAATGCAGGCCCATCACTTACTTGCATATCTGGGCTCACCCCCAGGCAAGGCTGTCTCTCGGGGCAGACCAGTCAGGCTCTGGCAGTTCCAGCTTCTACACCACCCAGAAAAGTCTATAAGCTGAAGCAGGGTAGCTCTCAAGTCTTGGCCATCTCTCTCTCTCCTCAGCATGCTGGCCTCCAGAGGTAGGTCCAGTGCAGGTAAAGCAGGGGGATAGGGAGCTCTGTGTGGGCCTCTGGTCTAAGCCACGTGCTTGATGCTAACTCATATCAAAAAGCCTTTGCTTGCAAGAGCAGACTCTTGTGAGTTGCTAATATGATCTCTTACTATTCCATCCATAAAGATAACAGACACTGCCAAGGACGTGGAGAACCGGGAACCCCCGTAAGCTGTTGGTGGGAATGGAATAAACTGGAACAGTCACTGTGGAAAACGGTATGGAGGTAATTCAAAAAATTAAAGGCAGAACTACCATATGACCCTGAAATCCCACCTCCGGGTGTAGAAAGGAATCAGTATCCTGAAGAAATTTCTGCACTCTCGACTCCACTGCAGTATTAGTCACGTCAGACTCACAGAAGCAGAGAGTAGATTGGTGGTGTCCGGGGCCGAGGCAGAGGAGGACACGGAGAGATGTTGGGCCAGGGGTACACAGTTTCAGTTACGTGGGATAATTTCTGGAGATCTAATGGACAGCTTGGCGACTATAGTTAAAAATACTCCATTGTACACTTGAAATTGGCTAAGATGGCAACTTCTAAGGGTTCTTATCATACTAAAAAGGGAGATGATACCTATGGGGTGTGATGGATATTTTCATTAGCCTGATTGTAGTGATCACTTCACAATGTATATGTAATAGCAAAATACCAAGTTATACACCTCGAAGATATACAATTGTTGTTCATGATAACTTCATGAAGTTGAAAAAACAATGCTTTTCATTAAAAAGATAAAACAGTATCCCTAAAGCAGTGCCTGATCATAGAAGAGGCTGAAAACTGTTAGTTCCCTTCACTCTTTTTTAGCACAGTACGTGCTCAATAAAACCTGCAGAACTGAACTGAGTTGACGACCCCGCTTACAATGGGAGATTGATATTTTGTGGTGGTGCAGTGCTTAGAGTTCAGTCTCCACAACTAGCAAGAGTACACCAGCAAGTGTTTCAAGCACAATGAAGCTCCCGAAGGTCCTGGCATACGTAATGGGTCTGACAGTACCTACCCCATGGGCTTATTGCAAAGTCTCGGGCACACACCCTTGATAACTCTCTGTTGGGACTGTTGGGGTTGTTCTCTTCCTCCCCCTTATTGTTCTCCAAAGCTTACTTCGACTACAACTATTTTTTAACATATAAATATAAGCCTTGATTTTATCGTCTGTAAAAGAGGAGCACTGTTACCAACCTTTCCTGCACATCAAACGGGATGGGTACGATCCTGTGATGAGGACCATAGGTGGTGATGCACGTGAAAGCACCACCATTCACCTAAAGATTTTATTTTTCAGGCCCTATAAGGTACCTCTCAATCCCAAATGTGGGAAAAACAAATTAGGAAATAGGCATAAACTGAACAAATCTTGTGCCAATGTGTCCGTCTCAAAGGAAAGACAAGATCTGGCTCCATTTCAGCTGACTTCCCCATCTAATGACCTAGAATTCACTGTTTCGCTTTCATTCTCAGTCCGGTGTGCTGCAGCCCACGTGAAAATGTCTGATAAACGGGGAGCTCCTTTTGATGCCTGGGAAAAGAAGATGTTTTCTATTCCAAGCACCCATATCTTTTCGGAATATTTTTCTTCATATTCTCCTGTAGGTTTTGATCTCACATTATTTCTCTTTTGATTCAAAGGATGGGTGGGGGGTGGACCTGCAGGAGTTTTCATTTATTTATTGCAGAAGGCATTTAAGGCCTGGATTCGAAGTTGATTTCTGGATCTCTACACTCACTCATGCATGTCAGGAAGCTGTTCTGATCTCTTGGGAGGGAAGAGCTCAGTGAAGGTCAAAAGAGATGTCTGATTGACACACAGGACCTCAGGCATTCTGACCCAGACCTCTGTCTCCAAGTTGGGGTCAGCAGCATCAACATGATGGAAGGAGCTACTAGGAAAGTCTTTCAGCCACCTGACTCTTCACTTGGGACTCTGACCTCTACTATGTTTCTGCCATGAAAAAGGAATGCATGCTTTTATTTTAAAATATTAGAGTTTGATCTGATTTCAGTTCAACAGATCCTTATTTAGCACCTATGCCTATTTTGTGACATGCATTGGGCTAAGAGCTACAAGGATGAAAATTATTCATCATGAGAAAGGAGATCGAGAGTACTGGGACTCAGATTGCCTGGGTTCAAATCCCAGCTGTACCACTTAACTAGAGGTGGGATGTTAGGCAAGTCTCTTCATCTGTCTGAGCCTGAATTTCTTCATGTATAGACTAGGATGATAACAACAACATAATAACAATACCAACCCTATGGTATTTTAATCTACATAGAACATATAATACAGTACCTGGTCCATGGCTATCTATTGATATGAGCGGGATGAGGATGAGGATGGTGTTTGAAATGCAAGTAAGCAAAAGAAACATGATCCTGTCTTCCTACTCTAAAGAGCAGCACAAATGTTAATCAAATAGTGACATAAACTTGTAATTGCAAAAATGCTGCAGTGTATTATGTTAGTTGCCCTTCCAACTTCCATCCCAACCCTCCTCCATTGTGCAGTAGCCATGTGCATTTGGGGTGGGGGTAGGAACGAAACCCAATCTCAGCTTTTCAACTACATCCTAAATAGCCTAATCCAATGGTGTCATTTCCAGTGCAGTGCCACTGTGATTGATTCACAGACAGTCACATGACCTAAATCAGTCCAATCCAAGGGAAGCCCAGGACATTCATGGGGAAGAAGAGAACTCCCTTTCTCTACCACTGAATATGACAGAGAAAATATTTGACCCAGCAGCAATTTGCAGCCATTTGTCAACCACTAAAGGAGCCAAGCTAAAGAGGAAGCAAATACTGTGGAGGATGGAAGTAAAATGTATAAGGAAAGTGGGTCTTTGGTAATATTGTTGAGCCACTGCATCTGACCTCACCTGAAACCCAAAATACCTTGAGACTATTCAGACAAAAAATAGTCCTCAATAATGTAGAGAAAAATAATCAAGTAAAAAAAAAAGGGCAAAGGATCTAAACAGACATTTCTTCAAGGAAGATATCTAAGTACAAATGACCAACAGTCACGCGAAATGGGGCTCAACATCATTAGTCCTTATGGAAATGCAAATTAAAACCCCAGTGAGATAGCACTTCACACCCACTAGGATGGCTAGAATCAAAAAGTTAGAGAGTAACAAATACTGGTGAGAACACAGAGAAATCGAACCCTCATACACCATTGGTGGAAATGTAAAGCATTGCAGTCACTTTGGAAGAGTCTGGCAGGTCTTCAAATGACTAAATGTAGTTACCATAAAACCTAGCAGTTCCACTCTTTGGTGTATACTCAAGAGAAGTGAAAATACCTGTTCGCCCAAAGACTTGCACCTGAAGCATTATTCATAACCCCCCAAGAGGTAGAAACAACCCAAATGTCAGTCAGTTGATGAATGGATGAACAAAACGTGATATACAACTAAATAGTTCATACAATGGAATATTATTCAGCTGTAAAAGAAATGAAGTAACGTTATGTGCTATGACGTGAATAATAAACCTCAGAAACACTATGCTAAGTGAAAGAAGCCAGTCACCAAAGACTACATATTCGTATTAGAGAATTCCATTCACATGAAGTGTCCAGAACGGGCAATCTAGAGACAGCAAGTATAGCAGTGGTTGCTTAGGGCTGGGAGGGAGCGGGGGATGGAGGGTGATAGCTAAAAAGGTATGGGATTCCTTTTTTGTGTTGATAAAAATAGTCTATCATTGACTGTACTGACGATTGTGAATATACTAAAAACCATTGAATTGTAGGTGCACTTTAAATGGCTGAACTGTATGGCATGTGGATTGTATTTCAATAAGGCTGTTAAAAATGAATAAGTTGCCTTTATTAAGTCAGTTTTGAGTTGGGTTTTAGTTACTTGCAACTGAACACTTTCTAATACGATTACTATGAATAAGAACCCTGGGGAACATGAGAATCTATATCTCAGTTACCTTATCGAATCTGGACTTGGGGGACATTCAAAATAGAAATCAAGAACAGAGGTCCTGGTAGGTGAACTGTATTAGAAACAGCCCAGCTCTGCTCCCCTATGCCAGGCCTTGGGCAGGCACGTCCAACCTGCGGCCTAGGGCAGCTTTGAATGCAGCCTAACACAAATTCTTAAAACATCATGAGATTTTTTTGTGACTCTCTTTTTAGCTCATGAGCTATTGGTAGTGTATTATTTTATGTGTGGCCCAAGACAATTCTTTTTCTAAGGTGGCCCAGGGAAGCTGAAAGTTTGGACACCGATGCCTTAGGGGTTCCCAGTCTTGATCTCCCTCCTCTGTCTGCAGAGGCCACCATAAGCCCTCACCTGCAGACAGCTGGAGAGTCCATTCCAACCTGAGGCCGGACATCAGGTCCCCAGCATCTTCAGCTGATCTCCTGGCATGCCACTCGCTTTCAGCTTTAAAACCCTGATGCATTTCTCACCGCTGTACCAACTTTTTTTTCTCAAAGTCCTCTCAGTGTGCATGAGTGCCTAGAAATTTAGGTCACTGTTTTTCTGATAAAATGTCCAGATTTCAGGTCATAATAGGTCTGGACCTTGACTTTCACTTGCTATTGTCCATTGAAAAGACAGAAATAAGTTATGCATGTAAAACAGCTAGCAGAATACCTGCCCCTAGGATGCACCCAGTAAGTGTTAGTTTTCTTCCCTCTCTCTCAACAGACTTCCTCCTACTTGCTTGCTGACTATCTGACGTCCAGGTTTCTCCAATCTTCTGCTTTGGCTCCTCTAGTCTGCCTTTTCTTTGGAAGCTTTTGGAAGGCTACAACCTTGCTCATTGGATATCCAATGCTTTGACCCCAGTAGGCAAATTAGGTCTCTTGGGCCCTCATCAGTGACTCCCCCATTTGGCAATAACTGAAACTGGTGATGTCCTGCAAAACAACAAACTGCATCTGTAAGACTATAAGCCTGGTAGGTATCACAGGGAAAACAGTCTATCCTGCTCACCTTGTATCCACATACAATAACACACAGACTGGTTGGTACATGATAGATCCTGGGGAGAGATTGGTTAAGCAAACGAACAGCCCCTACTTTACTGAAATTATTATCCAAATGTCTGTCCCATCTTCCGCACTGGAGCCTGCCAGTGGGCAGCACCACTGTCTCATTCATCATCTTCATTAACTTCAGAGTCTCGCACAGAGCCTGTATCAGAGTCAGGCACGCAGGACCTGGTGGTTGAATTCATGGCTTCTCCCATGAAGTCACTTACCCAGCTAACTAAGATGTCTGGATGGAACTTTTGACACACTTAACCCAACTCTGCCTTGCACTCTAATGATTTGCAAGAATGGCTGTTTGCTCCCATGAGACTGTGAGCTCTTCTAAAGCTGGGGGCAGGGGGTCCCATTTCTTTCATGTTCTGGGGCTCCCGCTGGTCGCACATAACATAGAGCAGGATAGGAGCTCAGTAAACACACTTGCCGAATAACATGTAGATGCCGGAATACACAAATGGGTGAGAGGAGACTGAGGAAAAAGCCATGGCGTCCGGAAGCTTGCCACATGGTCTGACCCTGTGATCACGGTACAGCAGCAGGTATCTTGTTTGTTTTATTATCTCCTTCCCTCGCCAGGCTAGCTAGGTTTCCCCAGAACCGCACCCACATGTCTGGTGCTCACCACTGTACCCTCACTGTTCAACGCATAGAAGTGCTCCGTCCATGTGTTGATGACTAAACATTCAAGCACCCAGTAACTCCCCAAGGTCCCAGCACTTGCTTCCACCTCTCCTGCTTTCAATCCTGCAGTGAACCGTGGATGCTACTTGCCTTCTAAACAATAAGGGTACCATCCCGGGGTGACGAGCCTCCCCCCATGGGTCCCGCTTCCACCTTTGTACTTCTCCCACCGGCTTGAATCATTCCATCCGCAGTGACTACAGAGGCATCCAGGCCAGGCTCCGCCATATCCGACGACCAAGACAAATGGCTGGAGTATTTTTATGAGTGAAAATCCCTCCAGGTTTCAGTACATAAATCATTTGTTGTGAAACCACTCATTGTCTTTAGGCAAGGCTGTAACGTGAGGGAAAATTCTATCTATTTATGAATCTAAAGTCAGGGGATTAGGAACAGTTTGGAGGAAAGAGACTACAATATAAAAATAAGATTTATCTCTTAATATTCTCCTTACACACGGCCCTCCACCCCTTTTCCTGACTTACAATAGGAATTCAATTTCATGTTTGCTTCACAGAATCACACAGGGAAACACAGATCGTAAGAGGCAGGATTTAGAGAACACTCTAGTTCGGTCAATCCTGTCCAGATCTCACATTGAAAGTCACTTCCTCAGAGAAGTCGACCCCGATGACTTCACCTAAATGAGACCCTTTCTAGGAGTCACTCTTCTAGTACCTGTGACTACCTTTTAAAAAGAATCATTATTATACAATGTTGTATTAGCTGTATTAGTTTGAGGTGTACCATAGAGCAACTTGACATTTTTATACCTTACAGTGAGATCACCCCACTAATTCTAGCAACCATCTGTCCCCATGCCAACTTGTCCCAATATTATTGACTATCTTCCCCTTCTGCTTTTTCCCCAGCTCGCCACCCGCTCCCTTCTGATAAACGTTCCTTTGGTCTTTGTTTCCTGTCACTACTTTTATTGCTCTTGTCACAGTTAACATTGGTCTTGCCGCAAATAAAAAATGCATATTTGTCTGCCTGCTTAATGCCTGTCTTCCTCAGTAGACTGTGAACTCCTTTACAGAGTGAAGGATTATGACTCTATTTGTTGTCCACGGTATCTCCAACCCCTAACCCAGTGTGTAGCATGAAGTAGGTGCTGGGCAAACACCTGTTTTAAATAGGTACATGGTGAGAATTTCCCCAGCTCTTTCTCAAAGTTAATCACAAAAAATGAAGCACTATTTGATTATTTCAAGTATTTTAAGTTAGACATGAATTGTTATTTTTAAATAAATGTTTATTCTATGCAAGCTGTTACATGGTCTCTCATATAATAGTCTCAACAATGCCAAAACCTGATAAAATAGGCATTACGCCCATCCCAGTGATTAGCTTCAATGACTCGTCTCATGTGTGTCGGCCAGTAATGGTAGCGACAGGATTAGAACTCATGTACATTAACTCTCAAGTTCAAATTCTTGCCACTGTGCTCTGTACTCTCTCTCCTGAAAATCACAGAGATGCAGAAGGAAATTATTTCCTGTTGGAAACTTTTTTCTCCTTCCTGGCTCTCCATCACTAGAAGGAACAAAAGAAGTAAAAATGACTGAAGTCCAAAAAGAGGATTATGCTTTCCTTTTCTCTTTCAAGCTGCAGAAAATCAGCAGTCACAATTCTGGACATGGTCAATGTTTTTTAGACTCTGCTAAACAGCATCTGCCTGCAAAAGGGCTTTTCAGACAACCTTGCAGGCTGCCGGCCCCTGAGGCCAGGTCCTGCTCTGTGCAGGATTCATCTTTTGGTGCATTGATCCAAAAGGCTTTACTTCCAACAAGCTCTAACAAAAACAGGTGGGTGCAGAAGCACACCCACACCTGCACACACACACAGATGCATCTAAACTGAGAGCTATACCCACAAAGCTCACAAATGTGCTCATCATATGTTTTCACAGACAAGCAATACAATGTCCCCTTCACCACCATGGCAACCACAGCATCAGATGAATGCATTAATTTGCACCTGTCTACACACAAATACATCCTCATAAACATTTAATAACAACCCATTGTCAATACACCATTTTGCAATATACCATTTTTTATGTCTGTTTTCCCACTTTACTCCCATAATAACCCATGTGTCATTTGATTAAAAACAAAACAAAACCAATAGATCAACTCCACTGTTTAATAGGGGTCCTTAACCTGAACCTCAAAGGATAGGTTTCAGAGGGTCTCTGACCTCCCCTAAAATGGGGTATGCATACATTTTTTCCTGGATGTTAGGATCCATGGATTTCATGCTTACACCCCTTCCTTTCCAAGAAAGGTTTTGGACCACCAAGTTGTGGGGATGGTCTCATTAGCCTGAAACTGAAGATACCAATCACTATAAAGTTCATGAAGTGACTTTTCCTTCATTTCCTCGCTAACTCACATAGCTGCAACCCAGTAGGGTTAACCTTGCAATTATGACTTCTCAGCAGATGAAGACACTGAGCACAGACAACTAAGCTTATCTCTGCTGACACCCACTCATTTCCCCCCACCTGCCTCTCTTCTGTGATAGAAAAAGGAAAAAAAAGCCTCACACTTGAGCCCATAGCCCCAGCTGGAGAATTTCACACGTTTTCTCCACCTACCTGAGCCATGAGGTTGTATACAGGTATTCGTACAAAACCAACTCAGGCAACTGAAAAGTAACCATTTAAGTCAAAATGTTAGGGTTTTTTTTATTCCCCACAGAGACAATGTAATATTTTGAACAGAGGATAAAAATACCCTAAGAAATTCTCCAAGTCCATCTTCAACAGCTCTGTAAACTGAAGTCCAAAGAGATAATCATGTTTTCTTCTTCTCGCCTGGAACATTCGTCGTCACATGACTCACTCATTTCCTTCAAATCTGTGTTCAAATGGCATATTATAATCACACCTTTCCTGACCAGACAGCAAAGTATTCTCCACCCTCCCACCCACTCTCCAGCACTCATCACCTTTGAATGTGTTACACACATATATGGGGAGTTTTATCCACGTAACATGCTGTTACAAAACCTAGAAAAGACACTCAGTAAATATTCGTTTCAGGAGTGAAGACTTAGCAGAAAAACTACAGAAGTATCAGTAGCCTTTTCAGAGAAGGTAAGTAACTTGACCAAGGTCACCCCTCTATTAACGAGCGTCAAGCTGGAGTCATCTTCTAAGTACTGCGGCTCTGTGACGTCACGACTGCCTCCCGAACTTCTAACCTCTCTTCGGGAAGTACAGAGTTGGATGGGTGTCAGAGGTGCTTCAGTCTGAGGCTCAGCAAAGTCACGTGACCCTGGTTTTTTTCATCTCTCTGCTCTGCGTTCTGTGCTGTTGACTTTATGCTACCTTTTTAATTGAGATATTTATTGAGATGATTGCAATTCACATGCACTTATAAGAAATACTACAAAGAGATCTGTTGTACACCTTGTCCAGTTTCCCCAATGACGAGATTTTTGTAAAACTAGTATAACATCACAACCAGGGTACGGGCATCAAAATGATCCACCGACCTGTTTCATATTGCCCCCATTTCACTTGTACAAGTGTATCTGGGGGTGTGGGGGTGTGGGTATGAGGGTGTGTTAAACTCTTATACGATTTTCCTTTTGTCACCTGTGTAGGTTTGTGTGTCCACCACCTCAGTCAAGATCCTGACCATTTCCAAGATCTCAAGGATCTCTCATGTTGCTCTCTCACAACCACACCCACTATACCCTGCCCTCACCATCCTCACCCTTGGCAACCACTAATCTCTTCTCAGTTTATAAAATTTTCTGATATGAAAAATGTTATCTAACTAGAATCATATAGTATATAACCATTTGGAATTGGCTTTCTTCACTCAGGCACAATTCCCTGGATATTCATCCAAGTGGTTCCAGGTATCAGTCGATTGTCCCTCGTCCTGGCTGAGTAAAATCTCATGGTATAGACGTTTGAGGTTGTTTAACCATTTACCTGTTGAAAGACATCTAGGCTGTTTCCAGTTTGGGGCGATTATGAACGAAGCTGCTCTGAACATGGGCATACAGGTTTGTATGTGAACATGAGCTTTCATTTCTTTGGGATAAAGGCCCATGAGAGCATTTGCTGGGTCATGTGTTTGAGAGGTTCAGTTTCTCTGCCAACTTGTCAGCATTTTGTGTTGTCACTATTTGTTATTTTATCCATTATGACAGCAAAAATTAACAAGTGGGACTATATTGAACTAAAAAGCTTCACAACAAAAGAAACCATCAACAAAATAAAAGACAACTTATGGAATGGGAAAAAATATTTACAAACCATTTCTGCTAAGGAGATAACATCCAAAGTATACAAAGACTAAAAAAAAAAAAAAAATCAAGGAAACAAACAATCTGATTTAAAAATGGGTAAAGGAACTGAATAGACTTTTTTCCAAAGAAGACACGTTAATAGCCAACAGGTATAGAGAAATGTGTTCAACATCACTAATCATCAGAGAAATGCAAATTAACCACAATTAGATATCACCTGACCCCTCTTAGAATTTCTATCATCAAAAAGACAAATAACAGGTGCTGGTGAGGCTATGGAGAAAACGGACCCTGGTGCACAGCTGGTGGGAGCATAAATTGATACAGACACTGTGGAAAACAGGATGGAGATTCTTCAAAAAACTAAAATTGAACTATCATAGGATCCAGCAATCTTATTCTGGTTATATATGCAAAGGAAATGAAAACATGTTCTTGAGGAGATACCTGCACTCCCAGGTTCACTGTAGCGTTATTCACAATAGCTAAGACAGGAAAACCACCTCCGTGTTCACCAACAGAGGAGTGGATGCGCCTTCCTCACACCTGGGAGTTCACACCTGGCTATCATCAGAATCATTTGCGGAGGTGTTTAAAAATGGGTTCTCGGTGCCCTGCCCCGACTCTATCAGAGCTGTCTCCAAGGATGCGGCCCCTGCCTTTTAAAGTATTGCCTGCATGTAATTATACATGATGGGCCAGGTTTGGAACCTCTGTCCCGTACCCACTCCCTTGCTGTCCGCCCCACTCCTCACCCCCTCCAAACTATAGTCAGTGCAGCTAATTCCTCGTAATAAAAAGCGTACCTGGAGAACACCACCTTCTGCCTTTGGATGTACTTGCTGATTGCGGAATGGATCTAGGTTGCACGTAGTGATGTGTCATATTCACTAGGAAAGAGTGGCCATGTGCTGGGCCTGGTGTGCATGCACGCGTGTGTGTGTGTGTGCGTGCGTGTGTGTGTGCGCGCATGTGTGTGTATGCCTCAAGCAAAACAGAATAGCCAAGGAAACGAGTGAAAACACACAGCAGGAGGAGCTAAGAAGAATCACCTGAAAACTATCTGTAAGGGCATGAATTGCCACCTTCTATTCATTGACTATTCAAATCTTGTTCATCGCTTGGCTTAGGACTGACTGGACCAAGTAATCAGTCCTTCCACAGAGATCCCAGCTTTCTCCTTAGTAGTTTTGGTCTTCCCTGTGCTGCGGACCCCTGAGAGTGTACAAGTATTTTTATCCTTATTTACTGTCTATTGTGGTTTCCCAGTTATTGCAAGGGCACAAGATGTTTATTCTAGGGAAGAAGGGGCAGGAAGGTGGCGTCATTAAATCTGGGGTTGAGTTGACTATGCCATCAGCCAAGGGACCTCATTACCTCGCTCAATGTCTCTGGGCTTCAGACTTATTCTCAGGGGAATAAAAGAAGTTTCCTAGAGGTCTCAAGGAATTACTATCAAGATCAGTGAGATAATGGCCATAGAAAAGTACCACAGACTTAAGAAACATCATTAATGCTTACCAAGGAGTCTGCTGGACTATGTTTTCATAAACAAGTACCAGATTCCCCATTTGTCTTAACAATGAAACCCAAATGCGTTGACTCAGCTCTTAGGAAGTTTGAAGCGTTGCCACCCACCAGCCTGTCCAACGTCATCCTCGCTGTTCATCCATTCAACTAATAACAATTACATACCTACTGGGTTCCAGGGCCTGTGCTAGCCACTGGGGAAGCATGGTGGGCCTCCTGGGGCATGGAGTATGGCAGAGGAAAGGAGAGATTGGATGATTATCCCACAAGTGTGTTGGGTGTCACAACAGTCAGCTGCAGAGTGCAATTGGCACGCCTGACCTGGGGTCACAACTTCTGCTAGACTCGCAGTGGTTCTCAACCTTCCTAATGCTGCAACCCTTTAATACAGTTCCTCATGTTGTGGGGACCCCCCAACCATAAAGGGAACATAATTAAAGCATAGTGATTAATCACAAAAACAATATGTAATTATATATTGTGAAATACGTGTTTTCCGATGGTCTTAGGTGACCCCTGTGAAAGGGTCGTTTGACCCCCAAAGGGGTTGTGACCCACAGGTTGAGAACCGCTGTGCTAGAGGATCGGGAAGACCTCCCCACAGAAATGACATTTAAATCCAGTTGCAGTTAGCTAAGGGGTGTGAGGGTGGGGAAAGAAGGTTCTAGGCATAGGGATCAACACAGGGGAAGCTGAAGTGTGAAGATGAGCCTGGGCCACCAAGGAGCTGACAGGCCTTTGAGACTAGAGGTGAAGAGCAAGGATAAAAGGGGGTGGACTGAGCTAGAGAGGCAGCTCTGGGCAAGGTGACAGAGTGGCCAGTTGACTGCTCGCTAAGCAGACATAATTTCCTGCCTCCTTGCTTTTCTTCATACAAACGTTGGTCCTTGATTGCCCACTTCTGGTGTACACAGTCTTTACTGCAAAGTTGAAAGCTAATGCCAACACCACCATGACACCTGCCCCACTCTTAGAAGGAACTGACACCCCTCGTCCTCCCTCCTCCTTGCATCCCTGCCATGAGCAGACACGTGTCACCGGCAGCCCTCTACACACGTTAGGTTTGCTGAGGATAGGGGCTGTGACATCCTCATCTCGGTCTCCCTGTTACCCAGCTTACTACACACTTGTCCTGACATAGGAACACCTTTGATCTTCACCTTTGATTTCTTTTATTGTGCCACACACCTAGTAGGAGTTAGTAAATGTCTATTGGATTTACTAAGAAATGAGAAAGAGAAACGTATCATCTAAGGACCAGAGGCTGCCCCCAAGGAGAACATGGTCGAGGTCGGCCTCAAGGATCTAGCAGCTGCATGCTGTCACCTAACTGCCATCCTTGCCGCGGGGCCACCAGTTCTTTTGTGAAGGAAGGTCTGAGCTAGACTGACCAGATGGACCCTTTGAAACGGGACAGAAACCAACGGTCCTGTCCCGTTTCAAAGGGTGCATCTGGTCAGCCCACCTGAGCAGCAGCAGGGGTCGTTAGCCAACGTTGGACATTTATCGGCCGATGCTATTTGTGGACGTGGGTTAGACATTCTATTGAACATGCCCATTTCACTGCAGCAGCATCCCAGGGGATTTCATTATTGTCACAGGCATTTCTCAACCCGGGCCCCAAGTGAGAGCCACAGCTGTCACACAGCCTCACCCTGTCATCTGCCGCCAACCAGGCACATCCCAACTGTGGCAGCTGTTGGCACCCGGCGGACAGCCAGGTCCAGGGAACATCTCTTTTGTTCTGAATCTTGTCAGGGGATGACCCCACCCTGACCCCAGTCCAGGGAGTCGGCTGACACAGGGGGTCTCTGCAGCTTCTGTCACTACAGAAGATTGCTTCAAATGCTATCGGAGAGATGGATGGCACCCGCCACAAGGACCTGCTTCCTGCAAGTCAGACACACCCCATGTGCTGAATAGGAGCCCATCCTCTTTTCTAGTGAACACATTGAGTCTTTTCATGTAAAATTTCCAAATAGAAATGTATACGCTTGGTGGTGTCCAGCGTTGGAATGGAGGTACCAGCTGTCATGTGTGAGTAAGGAGACACGCATTTGACTTGGAGCTCTGATACCAACCTTGTGGCCACAAGCAAGTCTCTCTTGAATCTCAGACCTTCCTGTCTGTTTATTCAAGTGTGACAAGGAAGGAGCCGATGGTTTCTAAGGCCTCACCTGGCTTGGACATTCCGGAATCGCCCATCATGGAGTCAGTAGGAAGCACCTTTGCTGGGCCAGCGATGGTGTTGGGTCCTTACACATACACATTGCCTTTTTTATCCTCACATCTCTGTAGACTTCAATATTCCCAATAAGGAAACTGCAAGGTGATGGGGAGGGGGCGGGGACTGAAGTCACACAGATATCCAAGGCAGCCCTGGGATTAAACCCCGGTGACCTGACGTCCTTGACGTCTCCCTTGACCTCCGAAATTACCTGCACATTCACGGGAAAACACCCCTGCCCCCAGCGCCTGCAGAGTGTCCTGTGTCTGTCACTAGCAGAAGGAAGGACGGGAAGGGAATTAAGCTGCAGAATGAGAAATTTGAATCAGAGTTCTTTTCAAAAATGACCTGAAAGGTACCAGAGTACAAACCAGGACAGGGCCGTTTTTAAAGACGGAGACACCCAAGAGCCCAGCGTGGTTGGATCTGGTTTAGGCTGGACACTGAGGCATGCATGTCTGAGGAAAAGAGTAAAGTTTGGGAATGAGAAACAGAACATTCATGGTGGTCTTTATCCTCTTACAGGTTTTTGGGGTTTTTTTGATAAACTAAAATCCCCAATGCCTGCATTTCAGAGAGTATCTTTTACTGAAGAAGCTGTTTCATTGCTGTGTCTCATATAACTTGCCCCAAAATTATTTCCATTAGCTAGGGACATCATGAACCACATTGTGGATATAAGAAGACGGAAGCCACATGAAGAAAAATTAAGTTAGACAGACTTCCTCCTGATCCCCAGATTCAGTCTTCACGCCAGACCATGGTTGCCTCGCCAAGAGCCACGTTGTTGCCTTTACTTCCCTCACAAGCAGACTCCAATTTCATTGGCATCAAGCGCAAAGATGACATCATCAAGCCTCTGTTTCAGTGACCGTTGATCACGTGGCCATTGATCCCATGACCAAGTTCTGGACAGATAGCAAGTAGATTTCTGTGGACAATTCCAAGAAGATCTTCCAAAGGGACCTGCTTCGACCCAGGTGGATTCTTTGTGCCCCTCTCCCCTCCTTCCCTGCTCCCTGGCCATGAAAAGCTGGAAGCCCCGTTCGCCTTCTTGGTGAGGGGACACTGAGGACAAAAGCTGGGCAGGGGCATGGAAGAGCCAACACAGTAAGGCGAGGCTGGGGGCCTGCACACCCCGAGGCAGCCGTGCCACCCTGGCTTGCCCGCCTCTGGAATTCTTGCACGCAGAAAAGAAGTAAGTGGTTTTGGTGGCTTCTTTTCTATGCAGCTGACCTTCGTCCTGTTACAACCAGACAGCTCACTCTGAGAAGTGACACAGAAGGCAGACCCTGTCTGCCGGGAGGCCTGTTTCCTGCACTTGGGTCACATGATCACATAAAGGAAGGAAGGAATGACGGACGTCAGGTAATTCTTCAGATTCCAGATGCCATCACCTGGACAACACACCATCGTTTTATGCACCAAGAAGCGAGAACAAATGTCACCAGTGAAACTCTGACATGCCACTGATTACAAATGCAAATCAAATTCAGAAATCAGGAATTTAGCAAAGCACAGAGTTTAGGTCTGAAGTTCATCAAACCAGCCCATTCTTCCATCCTATTTGAAAGAAAAGAAAACTGAGGCCCAGCAAGTGGTAGGGACTGGTCCCAGCTCAGCAAGGGAACCAAGAGGTGGATCTTGGCTGCGTATCCAGAGCTCTTTAATAGGTCCCAATCGATAGCAACTTTTTATTCATGTTACCTGGACGGGTAGTGACATGTTTATTGAATTGACCCCCTACTCCTATTTTTCCCTCTAAAACAAGCTCGTCCACCTGTGGCTCACGGACTGCATACAGCTCAGGACAGCTTTGAATGTGGCCCAACACAAATTCCTAAACTTTCTTAAAACATCACTTTTTTGAAACATGTTTTTTTTAAGCTCATCAGCTATCATGAGTGTGACTGTATGTTATGTGTGGCCCAAGACAGTTCTTCCAGTGTGGCCCAAGGAAGCCACAAGATTGGACAGCCCTGCTCTAAAAGACACACCCCTGAACAGGCAGGGGCGTAGGCCCTCACCCCTCCCACACACAAGCGGGCTCAGCAGTCTCGGAAGATGACAGAAGCAGACTTCACAGCAGACGCGTGCTCTGCTCATGTGTTGCAAGGCCCACGCTTTGCTCAGCAACTCTGAAGGAGATGGAGAGCTCCTGGCGGCCCCCGAGAACTGTGGGTGGAAGCCTTCTGAAATACAGGAAATGAGGGTGACACAGCAACAGCTAATGGCTGGACCCCAAGGGGACTCAGCTCATACCTCCGCTCCCTCCTCCTACCCTGTGAGGGGACACTGTGGTCAAGGGTGCTCTCATCACAGGGGATGCCACCAATCTAGATCCCAGGCTATCAGACATAGCCTGGGGCCCTGAGAGCTCACACATTGCTCCAGCCAACACTAAAGATGGAAATGGTTCTCAGTTCTCACAGTGTGACTTGGGTTAGAAGGACTATGCTGGGGCCTGTGTAGTTGATTCTGGAGGCAAAGAATATACAGTACAGAGACCACTTCAAGTGTCCAGATAAAGAATATCATGGTCCTAGGCTAAATACCAGGGATGATCCAAGCAAATATCAATGAAGCTTCCAAAACATCAAGTTTCTGACATCATTCCCCTGTTCTTGGTACCATTACCTCATCTGCTCCAAAATAGCCGTGTCCTCACTCTGGACATCCCTCATGGCAATCCATCCTTAGACTGTGCATCGGTAAGGTGTGAAGGACTAACAGCAGCATAGAGGGCTGGTGATGACTGTATTCATACAAGGAATCCAAGACGCAAGCTACATGGTGCAGTTGTGACAGCAGGATTTCACGCATCACCCTGAGGACCGAGGGGCCCACGAGTCACTGGGGCCTCACGTTGCCGCTGACATCCTCAGAAGTCTTTCCTTTTCTAAGCGTGCTCTCATGAAAAACAAGCGTGGTTTTCCCATTTTTTTTCTAGCAAAAATCTCAAAATCTCTGTGTGTGTGTGTGTGTATGTGTGTGAAAGAAGATCCAAATTCATGAAACTTTTGCATAATAAAACAATATAGAAAAAGGTGAAGGATGACTTTTCAAAACATACAACAGCATGGATTGGACTCACAGCCCAGAGAGCAGGAGGGTCTAAGGGACCTGCTTTAAGCAGATTCATAAAAATGGTTTATAATTAGCAGGAGATTTGGAAATGGGTCTTTCTCTGCTGCTTGGATCAAATAAGATGGAGTTCATGAAAACACGTTAAAAACAAGGAAGACATGCTTTCTTTCACACCACATGATTATTTGAAACGGACTTGTTCTTACAGTGCACTGAGTGTACGGCAATTGAGTCCTCCCCACGAATCAAGCTAGAATTATCTTTACTTTATGGAAGAGGAAACAAAGCCTCAAATAGTAACTAGGCCAAGGCAAGGACTTTCCCCAAATTGTAGTAACTTCTCAAGATTGGGTCCCTCCTTGCGATTGGTCCCAAGGGAAGGGATACAGAACTGATACTTACTGAACACGTCTCATGGTCAAGGAAAACGTGTAAGCATCACCTCATGCGATCCCCAGAACAAACCTAGGAAGTGAATGCTACTGTTTTTACTACATTCCCACTATACTGGTGAGGTAGCTGAGGTTCAGAGAGGTTAGGGAACCTGCCCAAAGCACACAGCACAGAGGTGGCAGGGCCAGATCTCAGAGGAGGTCCGGTAAACAGAGACGGGGCCAGTTTTCCCAGCCCAGCATCATGAATATGCATGTGGTTCCTTTGGAATAATAATGCCTCCCGGTTTCCCTGGGCAGGAGCAGACCTAAGGGTGCCTTCCATCTGGACGGGCATCGCTTGCCGCCAGAGCTCATTTATGGAGTAAGCAGATAGTCCCCCTCTCGCTGTAAGCCCGCAGTCCGCCACACGAAGGTATAACGAAGCCTTGGGGACACGGAGACATTATTTCTCGGGCGAATCCCGGAGATCAGACCTTGCATGGATTGGCAGGCAGGACGTGTTAGTGATTCATTCCGAAGCATAAAAGGATGGTCCAGAAACAGTCACCGGAAGAAGCGTGTTCGGAGCCAAGAGGAGAAGGCGAGGTCAGGGGTGAAAGGGGGGTGAGGGGGAGGACGGAGGAGAGAGGACGCAGGGCAGAGGAAGGAGAGGCCGCTGCTGCGGGCAGGGGGCGGGCGGAGGTGCCTTTGAAATGTGGCCACCAGGTCAGATGGCAATATGGCCGCTGGTCCTGAACTTCTCGGAAGGCAACTGGAGCGAGCACTTCTGCCTGGCCCGACGGGCCGCTGGGAGACGGCGAAAGCGTGGCCCCTCATTTCCTGCCCGCACCCCCACCCTGCCCCCGTTGTATACAGTGTTGAATGCCTCTGATTGCCGGGGCGAGAGGGGTGCTGGGCCCAAAGACAGGGGTGGGCCCGGAAGGAGAGAGAGGCCTGAAAGCTGATCAAAAGCACTTTCAAGTCAAGATTAAACTCCGCAGATTGCAGGAAGCCAATTTAATGGGAAGCGCTCCCGTTCTCCCCGTCCCCTCTCCCGGCTTCCCACGGGAAGGGGACAGGGCTGTGATGTCGCTCATCAGAGAAACCCCTGGGTACCTCCAGATCTTATCCAGATGAGCAGCCCTGAAAGGCTGAAAGACAGAATTGGGTGGGGGAGGGGGACAGTTTACGGAGTGTTGAAAGAGAGAGCAGGGGGGCAACCAGGAGTTTTCATTCTCCTGCGTCCTTCCTGTGGAGGGGCAGGACCCCCATGGACATTTCAAGGTCATTAGCTCTGGAAGAGAATCTGGCGGAGGGGAGGCCCAGTGGCCCGGGAAACAGGACACCTGCGTTCCAGCCCTAGCGTGGCCGTGTGGCCGAGGTGTGTGTCCGTGGGACGCTGGGGCTCAGAATGGGTCACCGTGCAGCAGCAAAGGTGTTGCTGGTCCGATCCCCCATCTCCATCTTCCCATGAGCATTTCTGCGCGCCAGGCACCGTGCAAGACAGCGGTGACTCGTGCTGGACTAAAGAATCCCACCCTCTGCTCTCTCGAGGCCAGCCGTCCCCCACAGGCTCCAGACAGCCCGGACAGCCACCCAAGTGGTCCTACTCACGACCCGGGCCGTGCGGCGAGCAGGCGGACACCCACGTGCCTCGCCTCGTCTGGGGGACCAGGGCGGACTGCCCTGAGGAAGTGGGGTGTGAGCCGAGGGCTGAAGGCTGCGTGGGACCTGGCGGAGGGAAGTGTGGGCACGCAGGGACCCGTGGTTACCACGCCAGGAGGCGCAGCGCCCTTTGCGAGGAGCCCACGCTCCCCTACGCTTTCCCGCACTCAGGACGCAAACGCCCAGAGCGCTTACTGCAATTTAATCCGCCGGTTTTCCGGTCTGTATCACGCTTTATCAGAACATGTGTCATTCAGCCTGCATGGCAGTAGGAGGTACAAGCTGCTCTTATGCCTATTTACATTTTAGGGGCGGCCCAGGGGCATACATGCTTTGCCCAGATGCCCTAGGGTCAGGGGCAGAGCTGGGATACGAACCTGGGCAGTCTGTCTGTAGAATCCTTGCTTTTACCTCCAGTCCTGACTGTCTCAGAACAGTAAAAACATGATTCTCCTTTTAAATATAAGGAACCTCAAGGCACAGAGGGGTTGATCACTTGCCAAAGTTCACACAGCTAGTAAATGGCAGAACTGGGATGCGAACCCAGGTCTCTGGCTTCTGAGCCTTCTCTTATCTGCTGGACGGGGCTGCCCGTGAAGACGCCATGCCTCCCTGAGCCCAGATCCCAGTCACGGGCGATGGCTTCGTGAAGGATCCCTGGGTTCACTGGAGACAGAGAGGACTAAAATAAGCAGAGTCGCCACGTCCCCCAGGATGGTGCTCTAGTGGGGAAGGCGGTTGTCAGGCGCACAGGTAAATGGCCGGCTGCTCTGGGGGTCGGGGGGGGGCTTTAAATGATGTTACGATAATACGAGATCTCATTAAGTGTGGGGCTTACAGTAGCCACACACCTAGCAACCTAGTAAGTAGAAGGGATTCCTTCTTTCTTGGTCCATGAACATGGACAGGGCGGGGTGAGAATGAGAGAGGGGGGGTGTCAGGGTAGGGAAGACACCATAGAAGTCACTAGGTAGAAGCCCAGAACCCGAAATCTTTAAAAGGCATTCTTCCAGTCATGATTCAAACACCTTAGGTGACATGAACGCCATTAAATAAGGAACGAACACACTCTCAGGGTAAAACTGCTGAAGCTGGGGAGGAGTTCATTCATCTGTAAAAACTGGGAAGATTACCTTCCCACCGGGGTTCTTGTGACGGTTACAGCCAGTCCACGAAAGCTCTCAGAAGGGTGCTTAACTCAGACTAAATCGTTGGTGACAGCCAGTTGTTACTATTCGTGAAACTGGAAATGACACACCCTTATTCTTGCCTCATTCTATTGGCCAAAGCAAGTCACCTGGCTGGGTCTAGCAGGACAGGAAGTTTGGGGTGGGGGAGGGATGCACACTAATGGAAAGAAATCTAAAGTCCCATGCCAAAGGCATGGGTATCAAGAGTGGCCAAAACTCTCGGGGGCAGTGATGCAAATACTAGGAGCAGAATGAAGGAACCCAGGTGAGCTTGGCAGGTTACAGGGCAGAGGGGGACAGTTGCCTGTCCAGGTCAGCAGCCATGGTGCAGAGATATCTGGGCGGATGAGCCCGGGTCAGACTCATAAACGCCATGCCCCTCAGGGGATGCTGAGAACACAGACCCCAGGGCATGGACGTGCCGGTGGGCCTGCCAGATTTACTGTCAGGTTGCTGGGGAGGAAACACGAGGACCGGACAACTGTGGGGCCAGAGCGAGAGCACCACCCCCGAACGCCCTCCTGCCGAGAACAGGTAGGTACAAATGAGGGCCGCTGGGACTTAGCTCACCCCTCCCGCTCTGGGGAGGCTCAGGAGGAGAAGGGAGATAGAATCTTAACATGCCTTCACTGAAGTCGCACATCCATCACATTTAAATCTGAAAGTCACTGAGTTCTTTGACTACACAAGATTAAGTTTCCTGCCCCTGGCAGAAACGCGGACCCATGAGCTAAGGACGCTTACAAAGAAATAATGGAAGTGACATCAAAACATGGTGGATAGATGGTGGTGACTACAAACTTTAAAGCTGCTACTTAATATGTGCTCACTTCTGCACATTGTAATCACATTTTTCTTTTTCTCTCTTTTTTTTTTGTGCTGGACTTCTTATTGCTTTTCATCAGAAGATCAATTACATTGCTAATGGAAGCCTTTTAAAGGCTGGTATCAAAGCCCCATGCGAAGGACAGAGGAGCCCCCCTTCTGGAGACTCACGCTGTGCATTGACCCCGCTGGGTTCTCAGCCCCTCCTCTTCCTCGAGTGCTCCCCAACACTGACTTTCAGACGCTTTCTCTGCATCAGCTGCTGTGGAGGGAGTCTGGCTGTCTATCATTCTTCAGGGGGAGTTGTAACGTGTGGCTCGGTGCATTGATTATGTTGCGTTTCCTTTCCATTCTGTGTTTCTGGGAGTCGGGGGTGGGGTGGCGTGAGGTGAGACAGGATCGGAGCCAGGCTGTCCTTACTTGACTTTCCAGTATTTGGAAGGCCTGTAAGCTTTTCTCTTCTCTATTGGAATTGAGAGAGAAATCCAAAATTCCTAGCTGTCTCTAAATACCAACTGACTAAGCTTAAAGACTCCCGAAATAAACAGCTTAACATTCCGGAAAGTTCCCGGGGACCTGGGGTTTTGGTAAATGGAGCACATCCCTCTCTTGCCCCCCTCATTTAGATCCTGCATTGCCAAGGAAGCAGACGTATGTTTGTTTTGCAGCCAGTCGATAAGAGGTGAGTTTCCACCACTTCGGCCTACGATGCGGAGACCCCAAAATAGAATGTCACCAACAGGAGGAAATTCGAGTTTAGCTGGGGTAGGCTGTTCCTTTCTACCTGTCCCATCCCTACCTACCCTTAAAGGGTTGATTCAAGTTTTATACCCCGTCCCTGTATCCGTATTTCCTAACACATTAGCCTGTCCTCACGCCTTTGAACCTCTAAGCAACATTTATTTTAGGGTTGACAACACCTGGCACAGATGTGATCCCCTCCCGTTTCCTTGCCCTGTACAGACATGACTAGTTGATCACCGCATTCTTCCTGCTGATTTCACATATAACCTTACAATTCTCTGCTCCAGGCAGCCATCCCTGATCAATGAGAATTGGCACTTAAGGTTAAACAGCTTTGGAGTACCAGATGTAGATTCTGTTCTGAACTTCTGGGCCCTCAAAGTAAAAATAAGTATTATAATAATAGCTACCATTGATCAAATAAGCATGGCACTAGATGCTTTTCAAATATCACGTGATTTGTTCCTTTTCGCAGCACTGCAAACTAAGCACCATGTTCCCATTTCATGGATAAGAAAACTGAGGCTCAGAGAGGTCAAGTAACTTACACAAGGTCACATAGTTGCGAAGTGGTGGAAATGGAAAGTCTATTTCTAGCCTATGTTGAGGTCCATGGGGCTTCAGTTTCTCCAGCAATACATGTAGCCCCACTTGGAAAGAGCACCGTGGGGCCCCCCCTCACTCCCAAATCCGTGGGCCGCTCACTGTCTTTGTTTCTGGACCTGACTGAGGCGAGCACACTTGGTCACCCTCACCCTTCCTCTCCCACGGTCCTGCTCGACGTAGTTGCGGGGCTGGCTCTGCCTCTTCTCAGCTTCTAGGATGCACCCTCTTCCCTTCTTCTGTTTCCCACTCACTATCAATATAACAACGATACCAAATGGCGACACGTCCGGCAGGGCTAACAACAGAGAGCGCGGCCAGGCTCTGGGACTCTGACATCTCTGAGACTCACTTTCTCTATTTGCATGCACTGTTTTTTATGTGCATTGTTATTGCATCGGATCCTGACGTGGTTTTTCCGATGACACCCCATGAATCGGTTTAATGGCTAGTACTCCACGCTGGTTTCCTTTGTTGCCGAAGGGCTAAGAAATTCCTCCCTTACTGCTAAAAACTTCTCTCTCTAGGGCATCCTCACTCCGTGTCACTCACTACAAACTTCCAACAGACAAGGAAAAGGCTGCCTCTAGTATGTTCTCTCTACCCTGGTCCTTTCCCTTTCTCAATAAATCAATTTAAGAGTAAAGTGTTTGATGGACAGTTTAATAGAGCTCTCCTTAAACCTGGCCACATTAATGATTTCTGGCTGGCTAAATGTCAACTTCTGTAGCTCAATGGCTATTTTCCTTCCTTAACAATCAGTGTTCCACTTGGGTTCTTTATTTGGTGGACAGGGTACAGTGCTTTAATGGGTCATCACTAAGTCAGTGGATCTGGGATTTAAACTGGATTCGCTGTGTGACCTTGAGCAAGTCATTTAACCTCTCTGAACCTTAATGGGTCTAAAATGGCAACAGTGATGCCCAGGTCCTGCCCACAGATTATGGAGGAGTATTTCATTGTGTCTCTAATGCTCTTTAAGCTCCTTGGAACAGGGGCAAAGATACATAAATATACATTTAGCTCCACTGTGTTTTTATTTCTTAAGCATTAAAGTATAAAATTTCTCTGTAGATTGTTTTGCTTATCTTACTGCCGCTTGGATAATGCAGATGAGTTCTGTCCGCTCAACCTATAATGATCTATAATTTTCTGGAAGCCGGAAATGTTGTTTTTCTTTGGAGGGCATTTTTATCTTTTCTCTGAGCTAATGTAAATTGAACTATCTTCTATCAGAAAGAAAAGGGAAGAAGCTTTATCCTGATTCTTTCATGCACTGTATGCCACAGACACAGCCTCACATCACAGATAGAGAAATTGAGTCTCAGAGATGTGAAATAACACTCCCAAGGTCACACAGCAAGTGGCAGAGTTGAGACTCAACCCTATGCTTTTAACCAACAAGCAGCACTGCCTGCAAATGGATATACAGGTCCAGGGAGGGCAGGGCCGAGCGAGCTGGGGCTTCTGCGTGATAGGGTAGCTGTGCTCTTTGGTTGCAGGGTGAGTTGAGATGTTTAAAGCCTTGGAATCTATGTTAAAAGCCATAAGCAACAATCACTTTTATTTTCTAAGATCTTTTCTTACTTTAAAATTCCCCAACTCTGGCCTACTTCCAAAAGCCTCGGGTTATATGTTTAGATAATAAAAATTGTCATCCTTGGTCCTGCTTGTGTGAAATTGCTGCTGCAGCTCAGCCCGATGTCCTGTGGGGAAAAGGCGAGCGGAGAGCTTGGCGTAGGTTCGGTAGCCTTTATTACATGCCATCTCCCAGGACTGCAAACGTACCTTTAGCTACGGTGACTCCTCGCCTATTTGGGGATTAGATGAACTGACATCCTCACCTGTGCAGAACCTGAGGCGATGCCTCAACTGCCAAAGGCGCACGTCCAGCCAAGCACTTAAATGCTGCATCTCGTTTAACCCTCACGACCAGCCCTTGTAGCCAAGGAGGAAACAAGCTCAGAGAGCCTGAGTAACTTGCTCAGGGCCACACAGCCTGTATGTGGGAGGGCTAGTCTGTGTCCCCAGCTGGCTGTTCTCAGTCACCCTGCTAGATGGCAAACAAGGACAACCACCACAGCTACACAACCCAAAGAGAGAGTTACCAGCTTGAGTGTTTGACTCCAAGGCTGTGTGCGGTTCATTTATACCAACTTCACAACAGAAGTCTAACCTGCTGCCTTTTAGAAGCAGTGATGCAGAAGGAGGCTGCAGACTCCAGCCACAGCCAAGGAAATGTGGGTGATCACAGGTTTGGAAACAAGGATGTCTGGGTTTTCCTTCTGGTCCGTCTGCTAACTCAAAGCAATTCCGTTCTCAGCAGCGAGTCGAAAAGTTTGACTGAGCAGTCTCTGAGGATGCCTTGGGCTACAGAGCATACAGAGAAAAATAAAATAAGACACAGCCCTTGTTTCTGAGAAACATTCAGTCTCCTAAAAGAGACAGATGAAATACACAACTCTAAGACAGAAGAGACAGAAATTAGTGTATGATAGAGGAAGAGGTGGAGTGTTTTTTCATGGGAGGCAAGAAATGTTTAAGGGATTCATTCCAACGTAAGAGACGTGAGAGTTCAACCCCATTGCAAGAACGGTGTGCATCTTTTTTCTTTGTTTGTTTTTAATGCTGAATGATAGTCATTGCTTTCAGATTAATGGCACAGGATAGGCTAGACCGTTGCACAGATTGCTTTGTTAAGCACGAAGTGCTTAAGACCTCAGTTACGTGGCCAGCCCTTTCCTAGCATCAAGGTTAGCTCAATGCTCCTACAAAAGAGGCCTGTACTCAGCCATAGATCTTGTTCTGTTACACAAAGCAATTTATTTTATCCTTCAGAAATAAAATTCAGTTGTCTTTGATTCTTCTCTTCTGAGTCACATCTAATTTGATTCTTTATTGGAGTTGGGTCTTTTCTTTTTTTGTCTGAAGTTTTATGAATGGCCCGAAACTGACACAGAAGTGATTTGATGTAATTGGAGGGCTACTGAGACTAATGTGAACCCAGTGGTTTTTGGAGAATCAAGGGACCTTGAGGTCTGACCCCTACCCCAACGGGGGGCCCAGGTAGAGGGGAGACACAGCTCGGCCTCTTCACTCTGGATAGGTGATCATTCGAACCCAGGACTTGAAAACCTCACTGTGAGCTAGTTCCTATTTACCTCACCCCCTGCCCTCTCCTGTCCCCTTAGCTTGACATTCCAGGCCACAGTCAAGTTTTTTGGTTGTTACTCCTTTCACACTCCATGATTTTCCTCGTACCAATGCTTCATATCCTATGCCCTCTGGCTGGAAGACACACCCAATCCCTTCCTCCCATCCCCAACCAGCCCTCAAAATTATACTCACGGTCCATAATTACTTTCCACCTATTCCTGTCTCCAGAAAGCCTCCCGTGATGCTCTAGGTCTGCGTAAGCTGCCTTCATTGTGCTCTCGCCTGCCCACAGCCCTGACTGGCCTGCAGTCCTCACCCTCATCTCTGTCCCCCTCATTAGACTATCGCTTCCCTGAGAGCAGGGACAGGGGCCACCCCGTTGTCCACACTCTGCCACTCACCTGTTGTACGACCTCCAGGGGGTCATTTAACCTCTCTGTGCCTCCTAATCTGTGAACTTGAGACAAGAACGTAGGATTTATCCATGGATTAAACATGAATACACGCAAAATGCTTAGAGCTAAACCTGGCACACGGCAAGTACACAGTAAGTGTTAACCGCTGCCATGACTTAGCCACTGTTTTGCTGACACTCCTCACAGTGTCTGGCACAGAATTCTTGCTGAATCAATATTTTCGGGGGATGAATAAATAAACATTGTGCCTTCCAGTTTTTACTGTCCATCTTAGACCAGAAGGACCTCAGGGATCACCTGGGACATGTACACGTTAAGTTTCCTACTGCATTTTGTACTTTTATTCAGGGAAGCACAACGGGTAATAAAGGAGCCTTTGCCCTCCTCCTCCATGAGAGAGCCCCCCGTCTTAATGACTGTTGCTCAGGGAAAGAGCCAGAGCTCAGAGAGGGCAGGTGACCTCCTCCAACATAGATGGTCAGTGTGCAGGGAATGGGTTCAATGGAATCCTGCCACAGAGCCCTCAGCACAATGCCTGGTGCCCCTGCAGAGAGGCGGGACACTCGCTGGTTATCACAGGATCATGGCTCCCTGATCCCCTAAGCGAGGTGGCCCCCAGCATTAACCACCTCCCATGGGACCCACAGCCCTCTGCCATTCCTCCCTCTCTGACCTTAGCCGGAGCAAGGGTGCGGGTCCGGGGTCAATACGGAGGCTCCCTCACTCTCCCCCAGCACCCAGCACGGGACACACCGCAGGAGCAAAGGCAGGTACTCTGGTTTCACTTGTGTTTAATTCCTCCTTGGGTGAGTGAGCCAGGTGAACTTGTTTGGCAAAGACAGAGTAGGGCTGGCCCTCGCAGTACCACGTGTTAGGAGTCCCATCAGAGGACACTGGGCCTGAGGTCAGGTACAATGATCGCTAGCGTGGGCAGCGTGCGTGCTGCACACGGGCATTGCTCAGAGTGCCCTGCACACTCTCCGTCTTCCAACAGCCCTGGGGGCGTGTACTCTGTCTGCACCCTCACTTTGCAGATGTGGGGTCAGAAAGCAGAGAGGCTGTGGGATGGATGGCAGCTGCGCAGCTTGTGAGGACTTGAACCTGCATGGGTGGGCCCAGGTCTGAGCTCCCAATGCCACGTTCAGCCGCTGCTCTCAGGCATCCCACCCAGCACCCTCCCCTCCAGAACCTTCTGCATTCTGGGCCCCCACACCTCCTGGATTTCAGACTTCGTGTCTCATTATAGCTCTGAGATTATAAATCTCTGATTAAGCATTTATATTCTTTCATCCTTATCCTTGACCCTATGTATAATTACTTCGATTCCCTGTAATAATAGACTTCTGGGAAGTAAAACAGAGCTAGGGGGACCCCGACTCAGCCCCAACCCAACCCAACATCTCCTCCTCTGCTTGTGTGTGGGAATCTCCGGGGGCAGTGTTTAAAAATGCAGATGCCTGCCCTCCCCACGCCCCCCAATCAGAAACGTAGGAGGCTCAGGCTCCAACGTCTCTGTTTAGAAAGGACAAGTCCCCTTACTTCCCAAGGACAACAGGAACCCTGCTCCAAGGCCTTTTTGCATTCAGTCCCCTGGATTCAGTGCTACTCCTCTAGTACCAGTGCTATAACCTTGAGAGAAACGTGCAACATCTCTGAGCAGCCTTTTCCCAATGTATAAGGTGGGAGGAAAACTCCGGGCTCGCAGAGGTGTGAGACAGCCCAAAGGCGGCATGGCCGGTGGAGCACAGAACACATGCCAGACCCTCCCCCTCCAGCAGCAGGCCTCCCACCGCTGCCTGCTCTCCCACTCCAATAAGTCAAGACTGCAGCTGAAATGAGGGCTCTGGGTGTGAATTCTGGCTTCACCCCTTAATGCCTTGGTTACTGTGGGCAAGTCGCTGAGCCTCCGTGTTTCCTCCTGTGCATGGGGGCTGACACCACGTCCTTCGGTAAACATTAAAGGAGACTGCGTCTGCAGCGCGTTTAGCACAGACCCGCATGCGCACGAAGGGCCCAGGACGTGAACTCGGAAGCGTACGACACTCGCCTGTGTCTGGTGCCGCAGTTTACGCCTCTGAAAGACCAAACCCACACGCTCCCGCTGACTCAAACCGTGCGTGCTCGGGGCCCGGACCGGAGTTTCAAGGACCTTCAGTTCTCCTGGTGCCAAGTTAACAGATTTTTGTTTTTAAACTCTAAGGATTTAGGCCTTAATCCATAGGAAACGGGCTTGGCAAAGCACCATGAGAACCAGCACAATTTCTAACTCAAGCTCCGTCCAGGGCTATAGCCGCTGATGCAAAATGAATGTAATGGACATCCCTGGCCGGGGCGACTCCAAAGGAAAGGGGGCCCAGTTCCAAAGAAGAAAGCAGCGGGGACCAAGCACGGTACACAAAGGTACCAAGATCCAGAAAGCTGTGAATGGGTCTGAGAGATGAGCCAAATAGGGTAAAACTGAACAGGGACCGATGCTCCGTAAATGCTGGTTTGGAAGAGTGCTAAGGCCTGTTTCTGGGTTCTAAAACCCAGACACATAAATGCAGGCTATGGAAACAATGGTGTTACTGGCTCCAGGGCTCCATCAGCTAACGGCTCTCGGGCCTTCACGTCCCAGTCGCTGTGGGGTCCAGGTTGAAGCAGGGACTCTGGGACCAGCCTGCTTCCACCACTTCCCAGCTCAATTATTTACCTCTTTGTGCCTCTGTGTTCCCATCTAGAAAGCAGAGATATAGTAGAGTCCACTTTACAGGGTTGCTGAGAGAACTAAATGACACAATGCATTGGCCCAGTCTTAGAGATGCAAAGAAAAATAAATCCATTTCTCTTCCCAAGGAAGATATAGCCTAGCAGGAGAGAGTGACACAATACCTACCAGGGCTTCTCAGTATGCCAAGTCTGTCCCTGAGATGCTATAGAGCAGAGGTCAGCAAACTATAACCCATATGCCCAGTAAAGCCTTCTACTTATTTTTATAAATAAAGTTTTATTGGAACACAATCCCAGCCATTCATTTCCATATTGTTTATGGCTGCTTTCACACTGCAACTGTATGGTTATATCATTGCAACTGAGACTATATCTCCTCCAACTTTTTGGCTTCCCTGGGCCACATTGGAAGAAGAAGAATTGTCTTAGACCACACATAAAATACACTCACACTAACGATAGCTGATGAGCTAAAAAAGTTCCATGCATAACTTTTCTGTTTTAAGAAAATTTACAAATTTGTGTTGGGTCACATTCAAAGCTGTCCTTGGTCTAAAGTATTTATTATGTGGCCTTGTACAGACAATTTTTGCCAACGTGTAATAGAGGAAGAAGTTTTCTCTAGTCTTAGATGCCAAGAAAGGAGAGAATTTTTGAGTCCCTAATATGTATTGAGTCTTCTAACTAGGTGAACCCACACTTTTTTCTCCCAGTTAAAGAATTTGAGGTTCTAAAAGTTTTAATAACTGGCCCAAAGTCATAAATAAGCTGGGTTAAAATCTGGGTCTGGCTCAGACTTTTTTTTACTGTCCTAGGCAAACTGATACAATTGGAGAGTACATTTGAGGCATTGAAGGATGAATACACGTCTTCCAGGTAGAGATACTGTCCAAAGGGTGAAAAGGGTTTCCAAAGATAGATGAAAGACCAGGAATGAAATGTCCAGGACATGAACATATTGGGAAAATGCAATAATTAGGTGCAAGGAGGTTTGAGAATAGGAGAGCTAGGGAGGAAGGCATTAAAGGAGAAAGGATTCCAGAGGGTGAGCAATAGCTGAGGAAAAGCAAAGAACTGGCCGCGTGTTGTAAATCACCTCCCTCACGGTCTGAGCATTAGCCCTCTCACAAAAGTGGATTCCAGAAGCACTATGCACAATCATAGCGCGTCTGATCTCATCAAGTCTAGTTATCTCATTGGACAGATGGGAAAACTGAGGCCCCCCAAAAGAAGGACTTGCCTGAGGCCACAGAGCACATGGGCAGTAGAGAAGCCAGGATCCCAGATCCTGCACACCCGTAGGGCGCTGCGGCCAATGTGCCTACCCAGCATGGTCCTTGAGTATCTGCAGTCCGTTCAGGAACTTTCTGGTTTCCCTGGGACTGATTGGGTTCGATCGCATTATCCATCTTGTGCGATGGCGTCCCAGACGCATTTGTGTGGAGCCACCACGCTGTTGAGGATGAATGATGCTGATTGGAGGCCCCCCAGTGTACCTGTGGTATTTGGATAACTTCACCTATTGCCTGCTTCTCAAATTAAATATACAACTTAGAAGCCAGACAAAGTGTAACTCACTCCAACCCACTGCAAACTGAACTGGGGACTTGCTGTTGCCCTGTAAGGACCCACGTCTGCGTCGCGCTCCTCACTAACAGCCGTGGTGCTCTCGGGCCCCCACGGTCAGTTACTGATGAAGGCTGGAATTGTGGATTGCCATTAAGCGCTTTACGTGGGCCCTGAAATGCAGTGGGACCCACTTGGGAGAGATGCTGACATGGGGTGCAAGCCTCCCACCCCACCCCCTCGTCCTTTCAGCCCCACCTCTGTCTGTGAAGCATCAGCTGGAACAGAACCCAGATAGGGCATGGGCACCCCCCGGGCCTCATGCCGCCCAGGCCGGCTCTGAAGGCGGCCCAACCCTAATTCATAAACTTTCTTAAACTATAAGATTTTTAGTGACTTTTTTTTTTTTTAGCTCCTCAGCTATCATTAGTGTTAGTGTGTTTTATGTGTGGCCTAAGACAATTCCTCTTCCCATGTGGCCCAGAGAAGCCAGTTTAGCCACCCCTGGGTTATGGAGGCTAAGTATGTCAGGGGCTTGAGTATGAACGCAAACCAATAGGCTCCCACAAGCTGTCTTGTCTCTTGAAAAACCATTGTGAGAGTCCATGTCACTTAATACGTTAGCATTGATCAAGCACCTACTATGTGCAAGTTGATGTTCTGAAACTGACACCTGAGAAAATGCTCTGGGAAAATGCTTTGAAATCCAACAGAACTGAGTTTTCAATCCTGGCTCTGCCCGGCTCAAACTACGGGGTCTTGGGTAAGCTACTTAGCCTCCTTGAAACTCAGTTTCTTCCCCACTAACGTGGGAATAACAGCATCCACATCACACAGTTCTAGGGATTAAATATGATAGGCTGGGTGATTCACCCAGCTATTCCTGAATGCTATCCCCCCACACTTGTGGGGGCTATTTACAGCAAGCAGACATTTTTGTTGTTGTTCTCCCTCAACCATGGCCCATCCTCGAGACTCCTTGCTTCTTAACATCTCCCTCCCCTACTCTCATAAGCATTCAATAAAAGGCCATTACTACTGCTACCATTACCAATCCCCAGACCTTTACTGAGCATCTATTATGTCCTTAGCCCTGTAATAGGTGCTTTGGAAAAATACATCATCCCATGATTAGAAAAATATTTACTCTTCAGCACTTGAAGTTCAAGTTTTAAAAACAAGAATGACAGGAGTTGAAACTGATTCTGCCTCTAACGAAGATTGCGGAGTGCCTAGTTTAGAGAAGGGGACACTAAAGCAGGCTGGGGACCTCGGGAAACTGGGCTAGAAGGTGAGCTCGAGCAGCCAGAGAGGAGGGCTGCAGGGCACTGAGGAGGGCAGTTGGGGAGGGGACAAGGAAGCATCTTCTTGACTAGCCTGCAGGGTGCTCCCAGGGGAGCCATGGGGACTGTAACATAAGCTGCCATGTGGTAAAGAAAGCCCTGGACTCTCCCAGCTCTGCTGCATGACCCTGAGTAAGTCCCTTCCCATGTTGAAGCTCAGTGTCCCCATCTACAAAATGGAGACTGTAAGACCAACCTCCTCGTAGGCTTGTTATGAAGATCACACAGAACGAAGCATGGGAAAATGCTTCGAAATTAAAATTTGTGGCGATGTGGAGAAGCATCCCAGCTGTTGGGGAGAAACCAGACAAAGCAGTGCGCGCGCGCACGCACACACACACACGTGCGCACACATACGCGTGTGCACACACGCATGCACACACACATACACACACGCACATGCACGCACACATACACGCACGCACACACGTGCATGCACATACACGCACACACATTCACACACGCATGTGCACGCATGCATGCACACATACATGCACACACATACACAATGCATGTGTGCACGCACACGCACGCACATGCACATCCGTGCACACACATACACGCACTCATTCACACACATGCGCACACACATGCATGCCCGTGCACACACACATACACTCGCACACACATACATATGCATGTGCACACACAAACGCGCGCGCACACACACATACACACAAACGTGTGTGCACACACGCACGCACATGCACAGACACACATGCACATGTGCACACATGCACACACACACGCACATGCACGCACACGCACACTTACACACACGCACACTTACATGCACACACATGCACACATGCGCACGCACACATGCATGCACACACACATACACGCACACACATGCACACACATGCGCACACACATTGGTGACTCGGGATGTCCTTCTGCCTTAGGGTCTGTGATCCCAGGAGTTCTCACCTTGGTCCTCACCAGTGGCTACTGAGCCCACCTGCCTTCCCCTGAGCTGGGCAGGATCTGGGTCCCTGCACAGCCTTACATTCCACATGGGCCAGTTCCACCGTTACCGTGTGATAAAGTAAACCACTAACAGATTGCCCAGGAAACTGGGACAGCCTTGTTTCCTGGAAGTGTGTCTGTCCTCAGTCCTGCCCCAAGGAAGGGTGGGAAGAGGCAGGTGGGGGAGGTAGAAGGGTACAGTTGCCTCACTTTGAGGGGACAAACCTCAGGAGCAAAATCTCAAGAGGAAATGGAGGCAGCATGATGATTCTCCTGGGCCAACTAAGTACTGTGCAACCTTAAATAGAGCGATTAACCTCTCTGAGCTTCAGCTCTTACAAACCAAATTGCTCGTGTATAAACTTTTTGTTTTAATTAAAAACCACTGGGCCTTGTTTCTTCTGTCTTAATAGCCAGAACTCACATGTGCAGGAAATTTTGACATTTATAAAGCTCATCTGTATCTATTATTTTCACAATCCTCACAGCAAACATGGGAGGGAAGTAGTCGAAGTTCAGTTTCTCATTTTAGAGATTAGAAAACCCAAGGTCAAAGTGAGGCCACACTGGATTAGAGTGGTCCAATGGCTGGCATCCTTATGACAGGAAAATTTGGACACAGAGACATTTGAAGGCAGAATGCCATGGGATGACAGAGATTGAAGTGATGTGTCTACAAGCCGAGAAACACCAAGGCTGGTCAGCAACCACCAGGAGCCAGAAGGAGATCAGGAACAGTTGTCCCCTCGAGGCCTCCCAGGGAGCATCGCCCTGCTGATTCATTGATTTCAGACTTCCAGCCTCCAGAAGTGTGAGACAATACACTCCTGTTGCTTTGAGCCACCCAGGGTATGGCACCTGGTTACAGCAGGCCTGGGAAACTAACCCAAGAGCGCTGGCTGAGCTGAACGTGAGTGGCAGGTGTCACACCCACCAGTGTCCCTCTTCCCCTGAAGTTCTGTTCCTTCTCACTGAGAGACTCCTTGCGGATTTTACAGCCCTTGTGCTCTGTGCCACGTCATGGAAACCAGGTGAAGCCACCTCCCAGTCCCTTGCAAAGAAGGTTTTCAGAAATATGGCGCAGGTTTTAAATTTCAGTGACTTCTAGATCTCTTCTCAACTCTCTACCTTCCAAAAACCTATCTTAGGCATCTCGGTCAGGCTGGTCCAACCCGCGCGGCCCGCAGGCCTCATGTGGCCCAGGGCGGCTTTGAATGCGGCCCAACACAAATTCTTAAAGTTTCCTAAAACGAGATTTTTTTGTGACTTTTTTTGTTTGTTTGTTCTTTAGCTCATCAGCTATCGTTAGTGTGAGTGTATTTTATGTGTGGCCCAAGACAGTTCTTCCAACGTGGCCCAAGGAAGCCGAAAGGTTGGACACCCCTGACATCCATCCACCATCCACCTGCCTATTTATAGTATGTCCTAAACACTGGGGCACAAAAGTGAGAAAGGTAAGTCTTGTGACCACAGGTAGCTTAGATTCACAGCAGCAGAAGCTGTGGGGAGAAACATAAAATAAACGGGCAAGCTAATGAATAAAGAAGATAATTTCAGACATTGAAAAGTGCTTTGTAGAAAACCAAACCAGGTAAGAGGCAAAACGAAATCCCGGGAGGCAACATGAGATGGGAAAGCTCGCGAAGACCACCCTGAGGGAGCGAGCTCTGGGGCAGGTGGGTAGAACCTCATCAAGAACAAAGAAACAACAAAAAGACGAGCAGGTGTTATCACCCACGAGGCTCTTCATCTCGAGAAGACTGTTCTCACCTGGTTTATCTACCGTCCTCATTCCCCACACACACACACACACACACACACACACACACACTCCTTTCTGGACCAAACCTTAAAGAAAAAAAAAAGAACCTGAATGATAGATTTTGGATTCCTGAGATTCAAATATGAGCCCCGATTCCCCCTTCGTACCTGTGTGCTGCACTGTCTGTAGGTAGGTGACCACTTTTGAGTGAGGAGGAGGCATTCTTGACAGTGACACCAGGACCACAGGCATAAAGCAGGACTGTCCCAGGCAAGCCAGGGTACATGGTCTCTCCATTTGTAGCGGTTGTACTGGGCTCCGAAGAGTGTAAGCTCAGTCACTTCGCAAGACCATCCCAGCTCAATTAGCTATGAAGTAGAGGGACAGAGGAGGGTCATTATGCAAATAGTGGCCAAAGTCATCATCCAGACTTTGGGTGAAAGCCTTCTGCCTTCCTCCAGATTCATTGTGGTTCTGTGCTAATTGACTTCTTTATGGTATCTCACAACGCATCAACCACAGATGCCAGCTTGCCTGTCCTTGAACTTAAAGCCTTCTCTTAAAAATACCAGGGTATCAGGGTGTGAAGAGGAAGTAGAGCTTACAGCAGAGGCTGCTGGAGACCCCCTAATAAGAATAGAATTCAGCTGTTTGGAATGTATTCTACGTTCCCAGCTTCCCTTGCAGCAAGGAGTAGTCATGTGACTTAATTCTAGTTAACCCTTTCACTGTGTTAATTGACTTCAAGTATTATTTCTCAAAATGTGTCCAAAAGCCACAAAAAATAAAGAGTTGCTATTTTGACTTTTATGCATTTAATAACATTTTGAGCTGCTTTGTATATAAATGATGTTATTTTTATTTCAAATTTTTGTTATACAGTAATAAGTTTATTATTGAATTTTATAGAATAATAAAATTATATTGAATTTTAGGCAAAAATACTCAAAACATACTAAGTGGCATCAATTAGATTTAAGCAAAGATAAATTAGAATCTAATGGCACTGATGACATAAAAAATTTATTACAAAATGTTACACAATATGGCATACAAGACGTCTTTGTTGTTGATAGTGCAAGCCACGAGAAAACATTAAAAAAATCTTGTAAATGGAGAAAAGCCCTTGAAGCAGTTTCACACCTAATAGCAAATTTATAATAATTACAGTATTTATATTTTTAAGTAAATACAGTTAAGGTGGTATCGTCTATTAAAATAAATTATTACATTTAGTATAAAAATTTCCTATAGCTATTCATTCTTGAAAAACACAGAAAATACAGAAAACGCACCTCTGGTTTTCCGAGCTCGTGGGGGCACCCCGAGCGCTGCAGTCAGCGGCTGGAAAAACTCGTCCGGGACGACCCGGCCGTGGCAGCGACAGCGTGAACGGACGCAAGACAGGGGCCGAGTGGGAACTTCCGGGGGCCTCTCTGCAAGCACCGCTGTTGGGTACCCCCTCCACCACCTTTCCGCCACAGGGAGAGGATGTTTCTCCTTGGACCTTGAGCTCACAGGGCACTTTGTGGTGGTGGCGGAGGGGTGAATCGGAAGGAACCTGGGTCCCAAGGGCTCCGAGGAACAGCCCTGGATCGTCCCATGAGCCAGAAATCAGCGTCCACCTCCTTGAAAGCACCGCCGGGCACGCTCAGCTGAGCCTCCCCCAGGCCACAGGACCAGGCCCTCGGGTTCCCGGTGCTCATCCCGCAGGGCGGGAGCACTGCGTGCCGCAGAGGGGACCGGGGAGGGGGGTTGCCCCAAACCAACCTGGCAAAGGAGAGAACTCAAAAGCACAGGCCTCCCAACGCTGGCCTTCCCCGGCATCCGCTCTCCCGTTCAATAAAGTCCCCGGGCACCAACAACGCGTCCCTCGGCACACAGGTGCTGAGTAAACAAAGCTGAGTAAATCATAGTTGCTCTTGTCAGCTCACGTTCCAGAGAACAAATAATAAAATTACATGTTTAGTATGAATGTACGTTCCTGTATGTGTGTGTGTGTGCATGCGTGTGTGTAGGGACACAAAAGAGGAAGAAGCCACCAACTTTCTCAGAGACGACTTCACGGGGAGGAACCACGGAAGCGGAGTCGTAAGGAAAGACGAGACCGGGCTCGTCCGACCTGCGGCCCGCGGCTGCGGCGGCCCAGGACGGCTTGGCATGCGGCCCAACACAGATTGTAAACTTTCCTAAAACATGACGAAAATTACGCACGGACCATTTTTTTAGCTCATCAGCTATCGTTAGTGTTGGTGTGTGTTATGTGTGGTCCAAGACAATTCCTCTTCCATTGTGGCCCAGGGAAGCCAGAAGTTTGGACACCCCTGGACTAGAATTTTGCTAGTTGTGGGAGAGGGAAATGGCGTTTCTGGCAGAAGGAACAGCTCATGCAAAATCACAGTGGCCAGAGAGGACGTAGAAGGCACAGTCATGTCCCCCAAAATGTCCATGCCCCGCCCCAGAACCCGTGGATATACAATTGAATGTTACACGACAAATGGAAATTAAGATTGCAGGTGGGATCAAGGTTGCTAATCATCTGACCTTGAGACGAGGCGAGCATCCTCGTTATCCAAATGGGCCTCCTCTGCGTCCCCAGGACTCCTGGGACCTCTGCATCCAGCGATGGCCGATGGAGGCTGCATTGCTCTCTCTCCCCTCCCTTCCTTGCGTCCTTCCTGAGACAGGACGTGCAGAGGAATGTTTTGGCCTAGGAGATAGGTGGCCTTGAACCCTCGCTATCGTTTACTAACTTTGGGGCCTGGGCTAAGTCACTCCACCTCTCTGGGCCCGTTTCCACGTTTGCAATGTGGTAATGACGACCACTCCTCGGAGCGCTTCTCTGGTGTGACACTATCCCTGCCACCTCCACGCTTCCTGTGATGGGGAATGTCCACCTTGATTTCTGGATAAAGCCACCAAGCCCAGGGCTGGTCCTCAAAACCCTCTCTGGAACTGTGCAGTCTCAAGGGCCCAGTGTCTGCTGAGTATTGGTCAGAGGACTGAGCGCCACCTAGAGGGCACCAGCGGCAACACCAAGGCGATAAGGAAAGCCACGTTAGTACCCAGAGACCCCCGGGGGGATGCAGGAAAGCCTGCCTCTGGTTATGTGCACAATAAAATGATGTGTGAGATCACAGAATCCTAGACACTCAAAGTTAAAGGTCATAGTAACTTTGAATTCTAGAATCTAGGAATCATGGAATCATAGAATAATAAACTCTCCAATCTAATCATCGTCTGATAATTGTCCAGTAATTAGTTAAAGCAAAGACGAACAAAGCTATCGATTTCTGTGCTGGTTCAGATTAGTCTTTGCTGGCTGGAGTTCTCAGTCAAGAAGGTATCTGAGGCCACACTGATGTCCATGCATATAAATGCTGAGATAAATTAGTGATGTCTGCCCCATGCTTAGGAGCGCTTAGATTAGTGATGTCTACCCCGAGGTAGCCTTGTATCCACCAGACCTGCTCATAAAGAAGTGGGAAGATAAACAACACTTTGCTGGCTACCGCATGGCCAGCGTTTTAATTGTGTGTGTTAATCACGTTTTATTCTCATAACAACCCTAGGAAGTAGGTGTGATTATCCCCATTGTATAGATTTTAAAAACTGAGGACTTGAGAGGTTACTGAATAACTCATATGAGTACATAAAAATGTTTGCATTTTTAAAGGGGAATTTTAAATGCCTTCACTCAAAGGTATGGGGGGATTTTAGGCATCTTGGCCATCTGGTGGGAAGAAATTGTGATGCAGAAAGAGTACTTTCAATGACCCTCAGATCACAAGACACACATTGTCATCCACAGTCCTTCACCCATCTTTGCTTAGAGTAAGATATTAGAAAAGAGAGAAAGAGAGAGAAACATAATACCTTAAAATGCAGACGAGTCTCACTTTAAGAACAGGCACACAGTACCACCAAAAGCCTAGAATTCACATCGGAAGGGTCAAGGGATGATCATCCGCTGTGGAAAAGGATCTGTCCACAGGTCATTGCATTGGCATGGGAGGGAGGCCCAGTCTACACCCCACTGTGCAGGGGACAGTCAGGCCAACGGGAAGACAGTGGTGTGGCAGAGAAGAGAACGGGGGGCCAGGCTCCCTCTGTAAGAAGCCCTTAGTCAGTCCCTCCCCTTTCCAGGCTTCTTATCTCCATCCAACCAGGCGGAGATTGGAGAAGACCTGTGGCTCTCAATCTGGACAGTTCTATCTCCAAAGAAGGATTTGGACATTTCCAGGGGACCATTTTTGGTTGCCAGGATAAACAAAGGGGACATCAGTGGCATTTTGGGTGCTAGAGAGCCTAGAACACATGGGAAGGCCCTGCCAGGAAAATCTCAGACCCTACCTGACTCAATTTTGGAATGCCCCACCTGACATACACGTGAAAACCCCCCACTCTAAGGTAGATCCTAGCTCTGTTTCACATACAAACACAAAGCATTTTTGCATGATTTTAATCGACACTGGATTTTCTAGGAATGAGGCCGCCATGCAAATGAAGGAGGGGTTATACTTTGTTTTGCTCGGATTCCACTGTTTCAGAAAATCACGGCCCTGAAGGGTGTGCCATCCATGAGCTTGAGTGGCCAGTTCTACACCTTCATTTCAGTCTCCGTCAACCAATCACCTGGCTGCCACCATGAAAGCAGTCTAGTCATAGCCTCTCATTCCCAGATCAACGTACATGTGATTTTATTATAAATTACTTTGTCTTTTATTTTTCATTTACTTTGCGGTGCGGGCATTATATAGATTTTTTTAAATGAGATGTCTGGGTGGGTAATGTAATTTACGAATTCCATTTCGGGATAATAAAGGGAACATCACAAAATATTAGTCTGGAAGGGTTGAGAGCCACTCGGTCACATGACCCATGGGTCCCCTTCAGCCTCAGCAAAGTAGGAGTATTAGGCACAGAGAGGCATGCCCAGGCCACATGCTGCACACTACAGGCAGAGAATGGGGATAAATGATCTTGTTTGCTGCAAATTGTCCTCCCCCACGGAGTGTCCCTCAGCCATCCCAGAAGCCACAATAATCTGCATCACTGAATGCATTCTGCCTAATCCCCTGAATGATGAAATGGCCTGGAACTGAGTGTGGGCACATTTGAAATTGCTCGAGAATGCGATAGCTTCACTAAGTTGGAGCTGAGCACATGCTTTTTTGTTTTAATTTATAGTGTAATTGATTTCTTTATAAGCCATTCAGACCTTATTATTTATTAATCCATCTGTCAAGATTAATTTAAACTACTTCTCAATAAGGTGGTTGGACAACACCTTTATTTATCAGATTGATGACCTGAGTGAGTGAAGAGATGACAGAGTGACACCTGTCCCCTGAACAGGGAGCTCTGAGAAGGACCTTGCAGCAGGACCTGCCTGGCCCTCACTGGGAAGTACAACAGTCCTCCCTCACACTGGGTGGGGACAGAAACCAAAGCGTTTATACCCTTTGTCCCCAGGCAGGTCCTAGGTCCCAGGGCTTGCACTGGACATCGCATCACCTATGGACTGTGCAGCTTCAACTGCTCCCTGACCTTCTTCTCCCCATTCTCACTGCCATGACCTAAGTCACACAGTCCCCCTCTGGCCTCCTTGCCTCTGCTTTTGTGTCCCTCCCCAGTGATCCTACCAAAACCCAAGTCCAACCATGGCACACCCCTGAATAAAATCCGAAAATTGTTCCCACACGGTCAAGTTCAGCCCTCCGTGCCCTGGCCCTGCCTGCCTCTCCAGCCTCATGCCCCACCACCCCCATTGTGTCCTTGCACTTCATCACCGTCGGGCTCACACAGCATGCTGCTCCCTGAATGCTGTTCCTGCTTCCGACAGCCCAGTCATCATGGACACTCTAGCACTGACGCAGTGGCTGCCACTTGCTGTCCCCAGTACCTCTTCCAAAAGATGAACCACTTTCCGCTTTGGATTTATTATATTCTCGTCTTTAAAGATGTATCCGCTGAGTTAGTAACAAATACATATCAAAGTGGGGCCCGTGGGCCAGGTGTGGGGCTGAACCTGAGGACCCAGGAGTACGGAGAGACTTGTATCTGCCCTCCCAAAGCTCACCTTGCAGACTGGGACTACGGGAAGCACGGGAGAACAAGTCAGGCTAGTGCTTATTGAATGCAAGCCACCTGATTATGCTCTTGTATTTTTCATCCACAGGCCGTCCTTTCACATCCCTCTTTAGAGATGAGCAAACTAGCATACAGGGAGGTGAAACAGCTTGTGAACATTCACCCAACTCACTTGTGGTGAGTCAAGCACCCCAACTCGGGTCTGACTGCTTCCCAAGTCTCAAGTCCACCTCTGCACTCTACTGCTCTCTTCCACACAGAGGTCAGGCCTGTTGGATAAACCCACGGCACGCACCAAATCAAACACTCTCCTTGTGTTTCCTCAAGCAGCTTCTGCTGCATCAGAATAGAACGAATTTGACCTTAATGACATTGAGGGGCTGAGTTCATTGGGTGGGTCCATGACCCACTGGATTGTAAGACTTATGGACTCCAGAATCCAGCCCGCCTTGGGTAACATTAGGTTCCTAGAACCTGGTATCACTTGTAGGTGCTGAGTACACATGCTTACGTGAATAAATATAATAAGTGAAGTTCCCTGAGAGACTCTGACAGAGAAGCCACACTGACTTTGAGTGGGATTCTGTATGAGCCTTGGGTGGTTAGAATGCTGGTCTAATCCATGTCCACATTCCTCACCTTCTCAAGTTCAGAGTGTATACACTTGCTTGGATAGTTTACAGAAGAAAGTTTTCAGTGCCCACATGATCTCCAAGCGCTGAGTGTTTAACAGGCCACCATGCCCCAGGCCTACGTAAATGACAGACCGATTGCCCCTTTGCAGACATTGGACCCATCTGGTCTCAGTGACACAGTTGGGATGGGAGAACTTGGGGGTGTACAAAACTTTGAGGAGTCCGTGGAAGCTATAAAAAGAGAAGAGGATGTTCATTGCCATTCCATTTGCATTTATAAAAAGTAACTGTTGAATACATGAATCAGTCCAATTTAAAAACAAGAAACACATTTTGGATCATGTGGGCTTGAAATGCACAGCTCCATTTCACACCTCACCCAGGCCTTGAGGTGGGAGCAACACATGTAAGTGGAGCAGTTATTTAACCAGCTCCCCCAGCCCAGGCCCAGCCTGCCACCATCTTTCCGGACTTGGAAGTTTATGGCCACCAGGAGAAAGAGAAAAGTGGTGTCAGAAGAAAGAGGGCAGAGTCTTGAGTACGTTAGTGCCAGTTCATAAAGAGGAATGCCGCACCCTCTGGGGCCTTGACAGGTCAATTATTAAGAATTATTAGCCTAGGCTTCGGAAACAGTATTGAAGGTGCATACAGGGTGCTGGACACCCCTTGCTAGCCCTGCCCGCAGAAGGAGGAGTTGGTCACTTGATTGGCAGGAACCTTAAGTTGTAGGCCGTGTTTCACTAGCGGGCAGGGTGGGCCCCGGCACGCTGGCTCCTCTTGTCCAGTATTTTACCTATGTTCACATGCAGGAGCACGTCCTGCTTCGTGGAAAGAAGAGAGTACCAAGGCTCAGGAAGGCACTCAATCCCCATGCACCCCATATCATGGTATTTTCTTTTAGGGGGCAGCCTGGCCCGGCCCAGGGCTAGGCAGCTGAACCAGCTCAATACATCAACACTTTCGGGGTCAACATGCTCATTCTCCTCACGCCCCCTCACTGGCCTTTCTTCCCATGATGGAGATACTAGCCAGCCTTAGGTTCCCCGAGGCGGATAGTCGGGGAGGATCTAGATAGAGATGCGCAGTTATTTTGAGGGGAGGTTGGGAGGAGGTTGGGGGAACTCACTCAGGACTCCTGTAGGAGAACGTTCCTCAGTTCGGTCAGCCCAGCACTTTGCACCAGTGCCCGGACCCAGTCCACCATATAAAAAGTCAAACTTGACTGTCTGTTTCTCTGCTGATCTCTGTGCAGAGTTCCCTCCAAATCCCAGACAGGAAGAGGTTGAATGGCAAGTCCTTGGAATGCTTTAGGCTGCAGACTCAGAATGGGCATGATGACGTCTAACGTCCTGCCACCAGGGTTTTTGGTAGCAGTCCCCGAAGAACACAAGGATGAGCTCCAAAGGGCGCCATGAAGGTGAAGTGTCAGCTGTCCCTCAGTTACCAGGAAAGCCCAAGGCTCCTCCCCATTCCGGGGCCCTGGAGGCCTCCAGCGCGTTTGCCTTGGCCGTGGGCCCCGCTGAACTCTTCTGCTCCAGACTCAACCTGGGAAGGAGGCGGTGGCTGGGAGTTCGGAAGAAGTACAAAATGCATAAAACCACGGAGCCCTCTACCATCCAAACCCCCCATGTCCACACACTCTCCTTGAATCATTCTGTCCCTTATTCCCTACACACTCAAGACGTATGGTTTCTTTTGCCTCTAAATTGCACCAGACTCTCTCTTGCCCCTTGACCGTCAAACACTCCCATTTCCTCTTCTCAGAATACTCCCTCATCCCAGCTTCCTTCCCACCTGGCTCACTGCTGCACCCCACGCAGGTCTCAGCTTAAACATCCTCTCCTGAGGGTGCAGGACAAGTTAGGCCCCCCTGCCATCCACTCCCACAGCACCCTATGGCTCCTCCCTCAGTGTAGCACCCAGCACCCCACACAGTACTTCTGTGGGTGCTGCTTGATTGACAGTGAGCACCGTTAGTACAGGAATATCTCAGCCTAACTCACTGGTGATCGCTGCTGACTCAGTCGGGAGAGGCGAGGCCGTGCCGCAGGAACGAGCATCACCAAAGACGCAGTGCTTTATCAGGAGGAAGAGGCGTTGCTCGTTTACAATCCACGGGCCTTCGGGCAGACGAACGTTCTATCTCAATGTGTGCTTCCCCGATCACACACCAAGGCAAGAGGCGTCTCGCTCTGGCAGTTAAACGTTCCAGCCTGATCATGTCACACGTCACCTCCGCTCACAACTCTTGGACCAGAACTGGTCATGTAGTTCCATGACCACAAACGGAGCCCCAAAGTGCAAACTTCCAGCTGTTGGTGACCAGCACTGATGGCTGCCTCAGAAGTGATTCCTGGAGCACAATAGATGCTCAATCAATAGTGCTGAATGATGACGGTAATAGCCCCTATTCATCAAGCACTTCATTTGAGGCGCTGTGTGCTAATTGTTTGACTGAAGTACGAATCCATTTCTTTGTCACGTGGCACACACGGTCATAATGTCACCTACCTTTATAAGACCTGCAGATTCCAAAGGCCCTTACAGCTATTATAATATGTCTCGGCAACATCACCTGGAAGATCTGCCTACACATGGTATGCCCCCTCTCTCGTGTCCCATCCTAACCCCTCCCCACCCCAGGCAGGCTTACGGGCTACCACACCCCTGAGATTCTTCTCAAAGTCAGCTGTGGCTCACCTCTGCAGAGCAAAGTGAGGTCTCCGTCCTCCTCTGACTTGAATTTTCACCAGCTTTTACAGGGGTGACCTGCTCGCTCGATATACTTTGTTCTCTAGCTGTCCGTGACACCTTGCTGTCCCTGTTCTGCCCTCCCATCACTGAGCATGCCTACTCAGTGTGCTTTGCCGGCATCCCCACTCGGCCAGACCTCCAAATGCTGTCACACTGCAGGACACGGTGCCGTGCAGCCCTCCTCTGGGCCTCACTCCCTGGAGGATCTCAGCACTCCTGGGGCTTACTCGGCCCTATGCTACAGGTCCCCAGGGCATCTTGCCTGTCTGCTTCCCTTCCAGCAGCTCCACTTGGTGTCTAAACTTGAGCATCCTCAAATCAGAACGATCGGTTCCTACATCCTGCCTCCACCCCACGCCTCTCCCATCTTATCCCCCCGGTTGCCCAGGCCCAAGACCTGGGGGCATCTTGAATTGCTCTCTCTTCCTTACACCCCACATCCAATCTGATGGTGAATGTTCTTGGCTCTACCCACACCATTATGACAGGGGATGAACCCAATCACCCAATCACTTGCTGCTATTTTTAACTCTCTTCTAAGCTGCTATCTGGGAAATTACCCCAGACTCCTGACTTACCTTGGAACTCTTGGACGGCCTTCCCATCACATCCCGAATGGCATTCACACACACACACACACACACACACACACACACACGCAGGTCTACTAGGTGCTAGGACACCTGGCTGGCACCCCCTCTGCAACCTCGCGCTTTCCCCCGCCCCCTTATTCATCCCACCACAGCCCCCCGACCTGGCTGCCCTTCTAACGCCAGGCTCGTCCATCCCAGGGCCTTTTGCGTGTTGTGCCTCCTGCCCAGAACACCCTCATCTCAGAATTCTGCATGGCTGGCTCCTTCTCATCATCTAGGAACCAAGTCAAGCATCGTCTCTGCAAAGGGAACCTCTCCGTCCACCCGAGACACTCTCACTCCAACCAATTGGGCTCAAGCACTAAGCGACACTTGAAACTACGAGTGTGCGTATTGTCTGCGGTGGTTGGCGTCCCTCTCCTGACACAGTGTCACCCCACTGTCTGCCGGTTTACTGCTCTACATACATGCAGTACCCAGAGCTGGGGCTGGCTCATGGCAGACACTCAGTAAATATTTGTAGGCTGGAGGTAGGGCATTACCTACCTCCATTGTACAGAAAAGGGAGGCTCAGAGAGCTCAAGGAGCTCACCCAATGACACACAGCTGGAAAGTAATAGAGCCAAGGCTGGGAAAAGTTTGGTTTGCTCCTCGAGTCTCTATTCTTACCACACTGCACTGTCTGACACTAGGCAGTGGTGGCTAAGTGTACCATCTTTGCCCTGCAATTCCTTTCAGTATTAAAATTCCATTTTCTTCCAAGTGTATCTTTGCAAAGCCACCAAAAGGTCATCTAGCTTCTAATCTCCTTTCATAACTTTGGACCTAAGAGAGTCCTGTGGTGCTTCCTCAGCTATAAAACAAGGGTAATACCTGCCCATGAGACTTTGAAGAGAGGCCTGGTGAAGTGTCTGGCACATAACGGGGACTTGGTGAATGTTAGCTTCCCTTCTCCCTGTGACCACGAACTTATTCCACAAGCATCTGTAATGCTCCATGCTAAGCATTATGGGGATTTAAAAGGTGAACTGGAGTGGGATTCTGCTCTAGAAACCCAAATCCCCATGGGGGACAGAAAACATTTACTCAAATATCTTTCACACAAGGTAGGAAGTGTGAGGTGCTTGGGCATTGGAGTCCCAGAGACCTGGGTTCAACTCTTGATCCCCTCGGACCAGCTGTGTGATGTTGGAGGAGTTCCTCAACCTCTCTGAGGCACATTTCCTTCATCTGTCAAGTGGAGTCAACGCCTAGACCCAGTGCTGTTTACAGGAATTAAACAAGTTGAAACACACAGACTGCACAGCAAGTGCTCAGTAAATGAAAGCAGTTAGGATTGTGTGAGTCAACATTTACTGAGCACTTACTATGTGCTCAGCATGTTCCAGGGCAGAGCAAAGGAAGCTGAATTCCTCCAGGCTGCTTGTGGGGCTGGAGGTGTGTGGGTCCCGAGTTCTCCTGAGCCCCAGCCCGTTCCCCTCCACTCTGCATCCATCAGAGCCTGGAAGGTTTGACCTCCCCCACCCCCAAAGTCTGGCAGAAGTGAGGTGTAATGTTTGAAAATTGCCCAGTAAAGTGTGAGAGCAAACCAGGCAGAATGCTAAAAGACCGGAACACATAAAATTTAAAAACAGCCTCTGACAGTGCAAAAATCAAGGGAAGATTTTTGCAAAAACAACTTTGTTTCCAGCCAAACGGAGCTTTCATCTGCCTGGTAACTGCGCCCCTGTGTGCTCTCCCGCCCCCGAAACTGGCCCATCCGCCCTGGGAAGTCGTAGGGCGAGGCTGGAACCAGGCCCTCCACTATGAAGGCATTCCTCCACCCGGGCAGCATGGGTGAGCGGGGACAGAGGGACAGAGGTCAGTCAGGGAAAATATGGGGGTAGGGGGTGGGATTCACAGGCCTTTGCCCCGCAGGCCCATTGTGGTGGGGATGGGGGTAGGGGGTGGGGGGGCCCTTGGAAGCTGGGCTCCCACCAGTGGGGGAGGGGAGGGGTTGGGAGCCTGACCACACACAGAGCTCCGCGTGGGGCTGCTTCATAGATCTTGGCGGCTTTGGTCAAAGAAGCGCTTGAGTTACATGTGGGAGCCGGCCAGGCCCGGGTCCAAGCCCCACCCCGGTGGCTTCCCACCCGTGGGACCCTGGGCAAGTGTTTGGCCTCTCCGAGTTTTGTTCTTTGGTGAAACAGAGATGAGAATGGCTGCCCGGAGGGGTAACTAGGAGTCAAGTGCCACACCAGCAGCCAGAGACACAGTGTTAGGCACAAAGCAACAACTCCACCAGTGTCCCTGTAAGCTCCCTGTTCCCATCTGTCACAGAGGCTGTGCTGAGCCAGGCAGGTCCCCCATCAGGAATGAAGGCTTGTTCTATACTTGGCAGTTCTTTCTGGAAACTGCCCTCTGCTGAAGAGAGCTTGCATTGCCTTAGGTCTAGGCTGACCAGATGTCCCACCTTAAACGGGACAGAAAACAATGGTCCTGTCCCAGTTCAAGTGGTACAGATGGTCAGCCTAGGCTCACCGGGCTAAATTCAAGGTGTCGGTAGACTGACCAGACGTCCCGGTGTTTCCTGTCCCATTGAACACGGGACATCTGGTCAGCCTGCTTAGGTCAGGTCCCCTCCCAGGTGCCGTCTAGGCAGGCCCATCGCCCCGCCTCTAACTCACACAACTCTAAAGGGCCAGCCGGGACCCAGAGGGCTCTGCAGCTTGGTGACAGCTTCCCCGGGGACTGTAACCCAGTGTGGCTCCTCCGCACGCCCATTCCCGCTTCCTCCCCACGACTGCCCCCTCGCAAACATCCTGCAAACCCCTGTCCGAGAATCTGCCCCCCAGGAAACCCAACCTACGAGTCCCCAGCCCCGAGAAGAATCCTGCCCTCACAACATAGTCAGATGGACGGTGACCACCCCACTTTCAGACAGGGAGGCTCAGGCTCAGGGGTGCTAACGGCACTTGGTCTAGGCACTTACCCAGTGACCGAGTGGTCAGACCTGTGCTGCCTCCCACCCAGCCACTCACCCGACAGGGAAAAGAGACCCATGGAGACGTCCTGCCGTCGCCACCCTCCGGCCTGGGAGGGCCTTTTGTCTAGCTCGCATAGACGTTCATGGGTTTGTTTGCTCTTGGTGCATTTGCAGAGTCTGAGCTCCCGCCTGCAAGTAAGCAGATGAGACAAGAGGCCAGAGGCCGAGGAGGCGGGGCCCCGGCCTGCAGAACATTCCCTGCTGTCTCCCCTCCTTCCTTCCTCCACGGAACGTCCCCGCCACGTCTCCAGCCCAGCCGTCTCCACACCCCTGGTCGCTGATGTGTCAGGAAGGTGACCGCAGAAATGGGTAGCTCCTGCGGCGCTGACGGCCGGCCCTCCTGCCCGAGTGCAGTGGCCACCGAACTCCTCTTCGGGCCCCTGGTCTCACGGCCCCCGCCAACACAGCCCAGAGAAGGCCCCGAGGTGGAAGGCCCTCAGGCGCACCTGAAAGCCTTCAGGGGCCCCTCGCTGCCCTCAGAAGAAACTCCGCACAGTGTCCGTGGGGCAGCCACAGGTGCCTTTCACATCTTAGCTCCCACCGCCTCCTTTATCCGCCCCGCTTCCCGGGAGCGGGGGCCCTCCCCGCGTGCTGACAGGGGTTTCCTGCTCCATGCCTGCTTCACGCTGCTTGTCCCCAGCTCCCAAGCTGTCCCCATAGAGAGACGCCTCACAGACAGCCCCGACAGCCACGGGCCTCTCATTTTGTGCTAATGACTTTGTCCTGGTCTCACCTTCCCTGCCCGTCTCCCACATCTACCCCTGACCTTGGCCCCACTAGAGACTGTGAACTCCACAAAGGCAAATGCCCCTGGTTAGTTCGTTTCTGTGTCTCTGTCCCTGAGGAAGGACCCGGAACACAGTGGGGCTCAGTGAATGCTTGAGAATGATGGAAGCCAATTACTAACGGCTCCTAATGTTCGAGCAGCAGTTCGGACAATGGTCCATTCCCCAGGAGAGCAGACCCCAGGAGGGTCGCACCCGTCAGAGGTGATGGCCGACGGCAGCTTTGCTCTTCTGTCCAAGGGGAATGTCTGGAGGATTTTGTTTTACGGAATGGCTTTTGTCCCTTTGGCAATTCTAGCCTCTGTCCCAGACCATTCCCAGGAGCAAGCCTTGGCAGGGCCTGGAGATCCCATTGCAAACCCCGGAGGGCTCACCGATGCCACCTGTGGGCTCACCCAGAGGGCCCAGCCAGCTGTGCCTTCTGCCCGACAGGTGCCAGCTGCCCCTGGGAGGGCACGAGAGGGAGACCACAGCGAGGCAGCTGGGCCACAGCAGCCGATGCCCACCTTGCACCCCCGGCATCTGCCAGGCTGACTTCATTTTCGGAGTTGGCACCTGCAGCCGTGGAGGAGATGTGTGGGCCTATCGGAACGACAGGATCAGGTTTATTAACTTGCAGCCTCCTGTCCGTCCCCACCGCGGCTCTCAGCCCGAGGGTCATCACCCCGGCACCCATCTGGTGACCCCTTTGAAAGGTCCTTTGACGCACGTCTCCTCTTCTAATCTGCTTCATTCCTGGCGGTGAGCAAAGACGCCAGCGCTCATCAAGAAAGGTCAAATGCCCACACTGTGTTTGTTCGCGAGGGTGATATTTCACCAAAGAGCAGATGCTTCCTAGATGATAAATAAGACCATCAGCTCCCGCAGGTCTCGGGGGAGGGGAACGGCTCCACTCGGCATGCGGTGCGAGCTCCGAGCTCCGAGCTCCGGCAAAGCCCAGGCCGAGGAAGGGAGGGGTGTCCTGTATTAGGATGCGCGCATCCACGGACCGGTACCGCGCCGAGCACACCGTGGTCCTCCGGTAGCGCTCACTGACCGGATGGCACTTGCTCTCACAGCCATCATTTAGTGAACACTCGCTACGTGCCGGGCATTCTGCTAAATTCTTACGTGTATCTTCTTATTTCATCCCCCTCATCATTCGATGAGGAAAGGGGCTCAGAAGAGTTGAGCTACTACTTGTCCATTCAGCCAATGATGTGATACATCTCGGCGTGGCCAGCTGCAGGGCCCGTGTTCTTAACCGCGCTGCTACGAGGGCGTGGAGCCTAGTAAATCTGGGCCTGGATCTGAGCTCCCCCAGAGCAAGTCAGTAGAGGGGGAGAACCCGGAAATGACCTGGAGGCTGCCTGTCAGCATGGAAGAAGCATTGCACACCGGGTGTCCCCCAGATTCGGGTGTGGATATCAGTGCCTCTACTCTGTAGCTGGATGGTCCCCACCGGAGGCGTTGAGTGCCTGATTCTTATTTTCCCTCTCTGTCAAATGGGCTGAATATTCACATAAAGCAGTCAATAGGGTGATATAGGTAAGGGATGGGTGCACATAGGTGTTTAATAAATGCTTTTGAGTAGGAGAGTTAGAAAACCTTGGACACCGTGGCAAGGTCTAACTGGTATCCTGAAGGATGGTGCTGCTCGGTCAGGGTGCTGTGTCAGGTCCTTGGGACGACCTCTGTGTACCACACACGCCTCCTCTCTACCCCTCTGCCCACCCCATGTCACTGCCAACATTCCACACCTCGGGTGGCAGCTGGACATGAGTGTCTCAGTAACACGCACCGTGCAATTCTGGCACGTGCTCTGTTCCTCCTCGCCCTTGCGAAGCCCTCTCACAGACAGGGGGGAGCCAAGAAGGTGATTGAGGGAGCAAGTGGCAAGGGTGCACTGTATCTTGGGAAGCTACCCTTGCTATCTGAACCAAGGAGAGCCCCCCACGCACACCGCGGTCCGCACGCCCACCGCCAGCCTATGGGGTGCCTTTGTGCAAGTCAGGAAAAGGCGCATCTTTGAAAGTTGGTACATGAGCCTGAACCACCACAGGCAGCCCAGCTTTGACACGGCAGGGCTGTGGGCAGATGGCCCCTCAGGTAGAGAGGGGGAGGAAGGGAAGTGTGGGGACAGGGACAGGGCCGGGAAAGCTCTGGCCTGACTTTAATGCGCCCCATCAGCTAAATTCACCAGCACAGATGCTCCGTATCTCCAGCTCCTGTTTAAATTCGTGGCCAGATGTAAACGTCTCATTAAGAATCAGGGGAGGCTACTGGCCTGGCCTGGCTTCAGGGATCCCAGGGAGGTTTCAGAGGTCAGTGAGCAGACACACACACACTTGTCCACGCACACCCGCCTGGCACACGCACACGTGACATTTGCAGCACACACTGTCTGGGGCCGCAACCCCACCCCTCAGTGGTGTCGGGTTCACAGAGAGAGAAGGTAGGACTCAGGTCTCCGAGAGAGTAGGCAGGTGACCTCAGACAGCATCCGGAGTGTGGTCAGCACAGGGGCAGGTGCACGTGTGTATTCACCAGGCCGTGTGTTGCATGTGGGCTCCCCCGGGTGTGTATGAGGGCGGTCCAGAAAGTATCCAGCCATATGATAGGAGAAATAGAAGCATTTCTGGCTGGATTTTTTCTGGACAGCCCTTGTATACCATGCTGTGTGCCAGCAGGGAGGCCTGGGTTCTTCGTGAGCACGCACACCCTCTCATCTGAGTGCGTCTATACTTCTAGCATGGATGGCATTGCCTCCGATGTGCGGTGCACAACCTGAGCATCCGTACTCCGTGGCTTTGATGGTCGAGCAAAAAGTCCTGCGTCTCTGACTTTTTCCTCACAAGACTATATTGGGAGAATCAAACACGATGAAAGATGGAAAAGCACTTTGATCTTAGATTTTATTATTATTGTTCTTTTACTGTCCTAAAAGAATGTCTCTCCTGGGTCTTTGAATTACCAAGACCATTTCTTTTGCTATTGACTTTGGATCCCCAAGAGAGAATCACATTTTCAACACGTTGTAGCTGCTGGAGAGTCATGAAATGATGGAATGACAGGCCTGGAAGGCAGCCTGAGATTATCCAGTCCTACTTCCATGCAGGTGGGGAAACAAAAGACCGAGGTGAGCAAATTGCCTAAGGACACGCAGCGGCTTAGCTTAAACCCCTCACCTTGACCGTCCTCCTGGTGGCGTCCAGTGGCCCTGAAGTGGGAATATTGAAGCCCGGGAAGGGCAGGACCTCAGGGATGTGCTCAGCGCCAAGCCCTTTCCGAGGGGGCCTGTGGCGGCTGACCGTGGGCCCCTCCTCTGTCTGTGATTGAATCAGCAGGCGTGAGCTGGCTCCGAGCTTGCTAGGAAGGAGATGAACAGGCATGGGGACACGGGTGTTCCCGTGCTCCGCCTGGGCTGCCTCCAGTCTTCAAAAGACAGTTAACACTTCACACGGAACTCTTGACAGAAATACACTATTTCACGCACAGTTCCTGACAGGCTGGCAGGAGCGTCTCAAGAGAAACAAAGGAAGATTTATTGGGAAGAAAAGAGGAGGCGTTTGGCACCGTATGAGGAGGAGAAGTGAAAAAAAGCAAATGGTTCTGGTGAAAAGGTGTGCTAGCCAACCGACAAAGAAAACACAGACACTTTCGATCCATCTTGCTCAGCAAACTACCCCTCCATGGTGCCTTTCTAAACAGAATGATTTAGCTCTCCCGCTCCGAGGCCCCTTCCGCCCGCTGACTTCCAGAAAAGAGAGTGCGATCCATGATAGCTCTATTACCATGGTGGCCCTTTGGTGACCGACTCCATGATCAGAAGTGTCCCTGTCACCCACACTTGGATCCTGCTCATCCGCTCATTCAGGGACCATGTTATTTTGGGGACCCCCCCATCCCACCCCAGCATCTAGCCCCTGGCTGAGAAAACAGCAGGCATTTATTTTTGAAGGAACTTTATTTATAAACAAAATATTGGGGCAATGGATCAGGAAGTCTGAATGTTCTTTGGGGGACAGGGTAGAATATCTGAAATGGGAGCTTGCCTGAGCTCCTGGGACAGGCGAGGCACCTGTGTGATTTGGCGACGGAGGAATAAGAGCCACTGAAACAATGACAATGACAACAGCAGATGCCTTCTAGTCCAGGAGATGATGACTGCCCTCTCGAATTCCCAATTACTCCAGTGTTTATTTAATAATTCAGCAAATACTGATCGAACACCTGCTATGGGCCAAATATTGGTGCAGACCTTTGTGGACGGGGATATAAAAACAGAGAAGATGGGGTGGCTGGCCTTCCTCAAAGGCAGAGTCAGGGGACAGATGCATGAATAAAGATACGCAATGTCACCGCTGACATCACCAAGGCATGAGCCTGGTGCGGGTGGAACAAAAAGGAGGTCCCTTAACTCTGCAAAGGGGGACATGGGGCCAACTGGACAGAGGCGGCGACCTTTGCCTGGGCTATGAAAGTGGGTAGAGGGCTGTGGGGTGGGTAAGGAGCTGGGGGGCCTCCTAGGTGACTGCAGAGGGGCCGTGAAGAGCAGGCGATGTGTCAGTGGGAAGTTCGGGAGGAGGTGGGGCGGTAGTGAGGAGCGAGGCCGTGAGTGCCTGCTTGGGTAGTTCAGGCTGTGACCTTGGGCAGTCGGGGTGGGGGGTGGCTGTGAGCAGAAGGAAAGGGCTCTGGTGGGGGTATGACAGGAACACCTCACCTGGGCAGAAAGGTGGAGGGCGGCCGGCACAACCAAGGGACTGGGAGGCAAGGCCAGGACCGGGAGTCGCCGTGATCACTTGTCAGCCTCTTGGCTAAGATCGTGTGGGAGCTGTCCGTGAGGCTAAATGACAAGACTTACTGACCGGTTGGATGGAAAGAGGGGGAAAAAATACGGTAAAGATGACACGGTTTCAAGCTCACATAACAGAGAAGCTACTGGTGCTGTGAACCAAATTTGGAAACAAGACTGAGAATCCAATTCAGAACAAACAGTGAAGGCAGCTCTGCCCGCTTCGCTTGGTTAGAGCCGCTAGTGCCTGGCATCGAGTGGGCATTCCACTGTGAATTACCGTTCCCAGACCACTGGAAGGGTACCCTGTCCTGCAGATGAAGACTACCTAGGTACCATCAGACAGACTGAGGTGCCTTTCAAAACAGAGACCTCTGGGAGGCAGAAGAAAGATACTTCTTACTGGAGAAATCCAAAGAGGCTTCCTAGAGGAGGTGTCATTGACTTTCAGCCTTGAAGGATGAATAAGTGTCCCAGCCACAGAAACGTGAGGAAGGCGCACAGCTAAGGCCACAAGGGATGGGAGGGTAAGGCAGTTCGGCAGCAGCGGGCAGGGTGGGGGCAGCTGTGGGAGAGTGAGCGGGCACTGTCGGAAAAGCCAGTGGGAATTAGGAGCATGGCAGAAAGCCACTGAAGCTGTGTGAGGAGGACCCTGGACTCAGAAAGTCATGGCCGACGATGGCAGGCGCCCTGGTGGTCTAGAAATGGGGAAGGACAAGATGACTTTCCGAGCTGTCCATCCAGGCTCCCACAGGCCCTCCGTTCTCGGGCGCACGATAGCCCTCTTCCAGGACTAGCTCAAGAAACGCTCTCAGAGTTAGGAACTTTACGTCGAGTCTTGTGCAAAGCCAGGTTGGATTCGTCATTCATGCAGACTTTGGTTTGGCAAGCTTCCCGTCCGCGGAGTCAGCCCACGCAGCTCGGCCTGCCTCCTGGGGAGAGGCGCGCGCCTGTCGGTGGCCCTGACGCTCCGACGGGATGGGCCGTGGACGGGATTTGAACCTCTGACTGCAGCTCAGCGCCCGGAATCTCAGCCGCTGCCTGACGCCATCTGGGCTGGGGCTGGAGGAGCAGGCCCAGGCCCAGGCCCGGCAGGGAGCCTGCTCTCAGCCTTCCCAGGGTGTCCCCAGCGGCCGGCGATAACAGCCTCACAGATTCAATTTCATCTATTTAATTAAACGGCTCCAGCGCCCACAAGTTGCAGCGACGCATGCGAGCTCAGGCCAGACACGCAGCGGCAGGCCTGTGACCCAACATGCTCTGGATGGCGCAGAGAAAGCCAGCGACCGCCGTGGGCGAGCGAGCCTGACGCCAGGCAAGGCGACTGGGCAACAGGGACATACCCGGCCCGACGGCCTCCCGCCAAGGACGAGTGCCCTTCAACCCGCCCTTCAACCGCTCACCAGCCTCCCCAGAATTCACCTCCTGCGGGCATCCGTCATTTTCCCGGGGACGCTGAGCCACAGGCCCAGCCTTTCTGAACCTTGGTTTCCAGGCTTTAAACATTAGAGTAGCCAACCTCTTTCCTAACTTAATTATACCCTCAGAGGAAGGTCCTCGTGGTGCATGTAACTGACTTCAAACATTCATTAAAATAAAACATGAGCTCAGCAACAATTAAAATGGGGGGAGAAATACATAATAAAATAATTCCTATACACATACAGCCTCCCCAGCCCTCAGGATCTAAGAGTGGCTGCAAGGCAGACAACCAGGAACTTGATCCCAAATCTGGTAGGGGACCCAGGGGGCTACAGTTTCCCAAAGGACATGCTCCTTGAGTCTCTCGGGGTCAAGGTTTTGGAATATTAGTAGAACTCAGCTTTTGCCCACTTCACCCCTTCAAACGAAGACACCTGGTGACATAGAGCTAGGTGTTGAGATGCAGAGAAATTCATTCCTTCCTTCAACAGGTATTTCTTATGTGCTGCTCTGTGTCAGTTGCTGTGCCAGGCTGTGGGGATGCAGAAGTGACAATGTGGCCCTTCCCCAAGGGAGCTTGAAGTCCAATGGCCAAGCGGAGACCTCAGGTGCCTGGTGGTCTGGCCCCTCCTCGGCCGACTCCTCACTGTTTCCCAAGAAAGCTGTTGCACTCCCTTCCTAGCACCTTCGCTTGGGTCATTGTCTCTGCTCGGTCGTCCTTTGTCTAACAAATTCCTCCTCCTTGTTCAGAGCCCTGCTCAACACCCCCTGTCTAGGGCGGGTCCCCAGCCTGCCGTGACCAGCTCACCCCAGCCAAGCTTCTCCCCTCCCGGCAGGCTGCACCGCTCACAGGTGGGTACACCTGTTTCTATAAGGACACATCATGTAAAAGGGAACTTTCAGAACTAAAAGGGACGTGAGAGACAATCCGGTCCTCTGATTTCACACACACAGGGCCGGAGAGCCCTGGACGAGAGCCAACAGTGACTCGGGAGATGGAGCAGAGCCCGGCTTACGTCCTTATACAATCACAGTCCCCACCCGTCCAGGCTTCCACAGTCACGGGGCCTTTGCTGGGCTCCCGGACACTTGAATTTAACCACCTGTATGAAGCACTTCCTGTGTGCCAGGCTCTGTGATGGGCACCTCCAGCGATACATGGCACAGCCCCTGCCCTCAGTCTCCTGGAAAACAGATGAGAACTCAACTCAGAGTGGCAGATGCTCACAGGGATAGTCACTCACGCTCCATGATGGCATCATCCCGAATGTCACCTCCCCCAGACAGCCTTCCCAGATTATCTCAGCATCTTGACTTTGATCCCATGAAGTCCCCACTGTCCCCTGATTCAACAGCTCATGATGAGAAGAAATGACTGTTCTTTCCATCCTTCTGAGCACTCAGCACTGCCGATCCCCAGCGGGTGGCACCCCCAGGGGCCGTTTCCCTTTCCCTTTGCATCAGTGGGACCTTTGATGGAAACTAGACACAACTTCTATTCCTTAGTTTCCTGGGCTCATAACGTAAAAGGAAGAACTCTTGACCTGAAGACCACCAGCTTGCTTTAATCTCACTTTTGAGGACTCAAATGAGACGCGTCCCTCTCTGACCCCAAGGGTCCCCATCTATAAAACAGGGCTGCCTCTGGGACTGTCACGATGACTAGAGAGCACAAATCCCAGGGTGGCTAGCACATAGTGGGGCTTTCCACAAGTCATTCCCATTCTTTCCTGGTCCTTCCGTCCAGAAATGCCACTGACTGGTCACACACGTGCCTGCAGAGCCCGGACCCCAAGCAGGGCTGGTCCAGTAACACGCGAGTGAAATCTCCTTGCCTTTGCCAAGGAGAGCACAGTGCATTTGCTAATGTACTCACACTGCGATTCTCAACGTCAGCGAACAATGTGCATTTATGAAGTAGTGTCCTCAAATAATTACAGCCACTTCCCTCTTCCCCAGCCACAGTGTCACCATCTCACCCATCGAGGACATCCTGTCATTCAGAGCAATGGCCCAATTTCTTGGAAGAAATACGAAGTGGGGGAGGGGCTGCTTTGGTTTTTCCTCTCCGACTCCTGACGGCAGACCCCAGGCAGCAGGGGGAGGTCACAATAATCCTTCCTTCTCTTCCAAGTGCCGCCGTCACGGAACCCAGCGCACCTTGTGGGGACGAGGCCCTGAGAAACATTCACGGGGATTTCTGACACTGTGACCCTCCACTCTTGCCTCACCTGGGCAAATGCCTCCTCCGTGTCCTCTAGGCGCGGCCACTGGGATCCAAGACATGAGACCGCGGACTTGAACCCGTTTTATGAAACCTGAAGCACGACGCGAAGGTGGTGCTGCCCGGAGTTGTCCCCCAGCACAGCGGTGACAGGACGAAGTCCCAGCGTAACCGGCGTTTGGCCGAGCAGTGAGTGCAACACCGCCATTCATGTCACCACGGCCGTGCCACACAGAGCACTTTGGTCTTTTCGGGGCTTTCTCACGCGTCATCTCCTCTGGTCTCACACTGCTCAGCGAGGGGCGAATCCTTCCTGTGCCGCTGGGGGTGGGGATTCGAACCCAGGCCCCCGGGAAGCCTGTCTGCTCTGCGGGGGGAAGTGGGGAAACTGAGGCTTCTCCGGCTCTGAGCCTTCCCGTGGGAGCTTCTGTTTGCAGCTCTGACATTTCCTAACTGGGGGACCTCCCGTAAGTCCCATAACTAGTCCCCGGGCCCCCCAGACCGTGAGCCTGGGTTTCTCGTGTCCGTCCTGGCCCCCGCGTCTGACCACACGCTACGTGACTGCACTGACTGCGCGCCCGCACACCTGCAGGACGAGCCGAGGGCCGGACCCATAAGGGCGTTTCGTGAGAATTTATCAAACCCTGAACGAACGAACGAATGAATGAATAAATGACTCAATGAAGAGCTCCCATTAGCTCGGATACAGGTGGCCCTGATGTTCTGTGATGTTGGTTCCAACTCTGCCACTAACTTGTGGAGTTCGCCTTTGGGGCCTCAGGTGCCCCGTGTGTGAAACTGGGGTGTCGACTAGGTGATCCCATTGGCACACCCTGGGCCCGGATGTCAGAGCTGTGGGTCTATTTTCGAACGGAGACGACTGACCGCAGGCCCCACCTGAAGGCGATGCAGTGCAGCATCCCGGCTCCTTCCTCAATTCCCCCACCTGTGCGACGGCCACGCCACAGCCAGCCACACAGAGCCCTTGGAAGGGTCAAAGCCGAAGTCCCCCCGGGCCTGCCAAGCCCTAACTGAGACCCCACCTCTCTGACCTCAGGCCTCCCCAGGCTGACTCCCTCCCACCCCGCTTCGTCCACACCCTCCTGCCTCAGGGCTTTTGGACTTGCTCTTCACCCTCTTCCTGGGCGACCTTCCTCCACAGAGCCACAGGCTCACTTCCTCATCTCCTGGAGCCTTTGCTCAGTCGCCGAGGGCCTTACCTGGCGGCTCCATTTAAAACGGCAGGCCTCCCTTCCCACCCCACCCCCACGGCTGCCCCGTCCCCCCAACACTAGGCCTTGCCGTGCTGCCCCGGCAAGCCTTCCCACCTCCTGACAGACGTCCCCTGCCTCCTGCCGCTGAAACGTTGGGTCCCTGAGCACAGCAGTCTTTGTTTCCCTGCTGTAGCCCCACACGCCCAAAACAGTTCCTGACACATAGTAGGTGCTCATGAAAGACCTGTTGAATAAACAGATGAATGGGCAGCTTTAGTCAAGGAGTATATATATTCTTTTCTTTTCTTCTTCTTCATAATAAATCCTGCCTTTAATGGAACTCTCAGTTTGAGCAAAACCCTGTGCTAAGTGTCCTAGGGAGGTGTCTACGTGTGATGTCATTTTCAATACCAATAGCTTCAAACCACTCATTCTCCCAGTAATCAGCGCTGCCCTCTCCCTACCTGTCATTTTTCACATCCCTGGTTCTCCCCAAACCAGTCTCTCAGATGTGTTCAAGGAACCAGTGAATCTTTTAATTAAAACAGTCTGCTGTGATAAATCTGTTATTACAGAGCCTTACCTATGTAAAACATTAATAATACAAATTTCATTTGTTTATGTCAGTGCCAAGCATTAATTTTTAATAGCAAAATGTATGAGTTATGAAAGGCATTAATGCAAACCAAATCACCAGCTGAAGATGAAAAGGAAATCTATTTTTTAGGGTAAGCAGTGGCGATGAAATATTATTGTGGCTTCCAAGCCAGAGGAAGGGGGAAAAAATATTCCTTCACCCTTCAGCAGTAATTAAAATAAAAAAGGGAAGACCCAGGTGAAGAGAGAACTTGATCATCATATTAACATTAGTTCCAAATTAGAGCAGAGAGCTGTCCCTTTTATCCTGCTGGATCTCTGGTGGCAATTTTGAAGCAAGAAATGTAGGCAAAATTGTCCTAATTAACTGCCCAGTCACATTAATCCTTCCAAGCTAAAATATTAATAATAATTTGTTACATTTGCACAGCGCAATCGAGTTTACAAAGCACTTTCATTCTCTATCTCAACAGATCCCTGCAACTCTGCAAGGGTGGAGAGTGTCTACCCACGTTACAGATGAGCTCACGAGGCACAGAAAGGTTTGGTGGCGGGCCTGGCGCTGCAGGAAGTGTTTGGTGAACAATGAAGCGCAGTCAGAAAGCAAAGGCAAGGCAGAGGGCAAGGAGGAGGTGGAAGGCAGGCCCGCGGGGGGCTGCGATGGAGGGGGAGGGGAAGAAGGAGGGGTGCAGGCAGCCCAACGTTCAGGTCATTCTCCCACGCTTCTCCGGGTCCCTTCTCAGCCGTCCCTGAAGGTCCTGGAAGCTCATACCTGAGGACTTCCTCACCAGCACCCCTCCTTCCTGCATTCAGCCGATGGGAGTCCCCAGGAGATCCCAGGTTGGAGGAGAGAGCGGCAGGGGCATGTCTGCCGCCCTCCCTGCCCTCCCTGCCCTCCCTGCCCTCCCTGCCCTCCCTGCCCCAGCACCAGCTCCATAGCAGTGACTACACCCCTCCACAACTGCAGCTCCCACAGGGCCCCCCCAAGAACTCTCTGTCCTTTCCATGTCCCTTCCTCCCTAGAGGTGCCACCGATGCTGATGCCTGGGGGCCTCCACCTCCTGTTTACTCCCTCAGCCCTGCTCACACCTTTGTAAGTGGTCCCTCCAGTCCACCCCCCTCAGCTGAGCCACCCAGAGCTCACCCTGGGGGACTTCTGCTTCCCGCGGGGACCCTGTCTGCCCACTGGTTCTCTTGCCCCACTATTCCAGATGGAATTGATTGCCAGTGTGGAAGCTGACCCATCAGAGATCAGCTGTCATTTCCTCGGTGCTCCTTGTCTCAGCAAAGGGCAAAACTGATACTTGGACAGGGTCTGCTTGCAGGGCCTGTCACCTTCCTGTGGTTACGGGGACCAGCCGGAGGCAGGGGCTGCCCCTGGAGGAGGGGACAACAACGTGGACATTCGACGAGAGCCTTCCGGACAAGGAGGATGGTGGTGTGTCAATGTTTGGGCACTATATTAAATTGTTCAAATATTTTATAACTGTCTATCCGGTGTACCTTATTGTGTAGCGTGTGCCTCCGTATCTACCCTTTACATCAGTATTATTACCTTCATTTGTAGGGGAACTGTGGCTCGGAGGCTGGGACTGGCTTGCTTTCCTACAGTCACGCAGTTATTGTCATTATTATCCGATTGTCTGATGCGTCAGCAGCATCCGGACCAGCACGTACCATCGCATCGTATCCCCTCAGCCACTATCGAGATCGTCGTGCTTAACGTTCCCCCTTCGCAGGTGAGAACCTTGGGGTTTAGGTCAAAGGTGAGCCCAGGTTTGCAGGTCCAAAGCGTCTGCTCCTTTCTGTGATGTCACAGTAGTTCCTACTACACAAGGCCACTGTGTTGTCCCTCTTTATCACACACATGGCCTCTGCCGTGACATCATAAACACTCATCATCCTCAGCCAGACTGCCACGCTGGGCCTCAGGCTCCCCACGGTCGTACGGAAGGTCCCAGCCACCCTTACACGCCCCCCACCCGCCGGCTGCGTCTCTGCTCTCATGCTCGCGTCTAGTTTTAATCGCATTGATGTCTGACATCAAAAGATAAAATCCCGAGATGATAAAAATAACTATTCCTGGAAAATAATTCATTCTGTGACCCTTTGAACCTGATAGATACTTTTTAAATATTAATTTTAATAGTGATACACTGTCATTGTTATGGTTTCAGTGGTACAGAAGGGAGTAAAGTGAAAAGTGAACACTTTTTCTCTTCTTAGATGGCTCCCAAACCGATTTCTGAGAGGTAACCACTATTTATAATTTGTGTCTGGACCCCCAACAGAAGTTTTCGTGTGTTTTTATATAAATAGTATTAGGTGAGACCAGTTGTTCCAGCGCTTGATGTTTCCCTGTAACGGCATAGCCTAGGCGCCCTCCCACCGGCAGACACAGCTCATCCACCCATCCAGCAAATATTTATGTGAGGTGCTAAGTGTACAGTGGCGGGCAAATTGGTCTTCTCCATCATCATCACCTTCATCCGAGCAGCTGCCATGTGCTAAGCCCTTCACATTGACCTTCCCTTATTATGAGAACAACCTATGACATAGGTACCACTAACAGTGCCATTTTCAGGGTAAGAAATAGAGGTGTAAAGAAGTTAAGTAGAATACATTCAATAATATTGTAGGCACAATGTAGGGTGTCCGATGGGTACTCGATTTATCGGGGCGATAGATGGGAAGGGGTCGGGGCAGGGTGAAAAAGTCAAGGGATTAAGTAGTATAAATAGGTAGTTACAAAATAACAACGGGGCTGTAAAGTACAGCACAGAGGACGTAGTCAATAATATTGCAATGACTGTGCATAGCGCCGGGCGGGTGCTGGACTAGTCAGGGGGGTCGCTCCTCATGTAAGTGTCCAACTACTATGCCGTACACCCCACATTAATATAAAGTAATGTTGACTGTCAAAAGAAAGAAAGGGAAAGAAAGGAAGGAAGGAAGGAGGGAAGGAAAAAAGTCACTCACACAAGGGCACCCTGTCAGTCCCTGGTGGTCCGGGGCTTGAACCCAGGCAGCCGAACTCCAGATCGCAGGTCCTTAAGTAAACTCTAACGTCTTGTCCTTAATGAGTTCACAATCTGGGAGGTAGCGGGTCGGGGGAAATGCAACCAATACGTGGGAGAAGTGTAATAAAGAAACCTGGAGGAAATGATTTAGTGCCTGCTGTCCTAATTTATTAAGCCCTCTCCCCGCTGAGGGGCATTTGGGTCCTTTCCGGTTGCAGGATTGCAAACCACAGACGGGAGATTCTGGTGGACCCTGCGCTGGGCAGGCACGTCTGTAAGATCAGCTCCTACCAGGGGGCTGACAGAGGCTCACAGCACTGGCCTCTGTGACTTTGCGTGGCCCTCCAAAGGGTGGCGCTGGCGGGAGCTCCCCGTGGGGACAGGCGGGCGTGCCCATGTCCTGCTCACCGGGACGGGCTCTTAGGAAGCATCTCCGTCTTTGATGAAAAACGGAATTTCACTTCTGTTGTTGTTCTTCTTTTGTGTTTTCAGCCTACTTCTATATATTTATTAGCTATCGTCCCTTCTTGATTTTGACCCATTATCTTGGGACAGTGTGATTTCATGGAGAGAACGTAAGATCAGGACACAAGAGGTTTGGGATTGAGCCCGAGAACCAACACTTAGCAGCTGGGTGGTCGTGAGCACGTCACAGACCTCAGAGTTGGGGTCGTGCAATGGAGAAAGGTTGGCGGTCCCTCCTCTGAGGCCGCCATGGTGAGGAGCTGAGAGGGGCTCCCATCTGAGGGTCCTGGTACAAGGCTGCCACACCCCACAGGGCACTTCCAAAGCCTGTTTGGGGTTGAGTACCTCCATAGGGGGACCTGTGGCCCCTCTGAACTGACAACCCACAAACCGGATCACTAATAACCAACGGAAGTAAGGGAGACTCACTTCGCATAGGCAGTTCCAGGAGGAAGCACACCCTTCCCTTCCCACTTCCACCTCCCACGTCAGTGCCAGAGGGGACCCCGTGGGAGAGAGTGGGCTCTCCTGGCAAACCCCACCCCAACCACTGAGGTCTCGAATCCAGACTTACAGGGTGGGAAAGGGAGCTTTGAATCTAACTTGAAATGGGAGTTTTAAAAATGAACAGACCTGAATCTTAATCATCCAGACAGGACTGCTGTCATGCCAGAAGTGACAGAAAGTATTGGAATCAGCCGGCGCCGCAGTGACGCGAGCCCTCCACTCGGCACGCACGCGGGGGTGCGGCAGGCACAGCTGTCGGCAGTGACGAGGGGGGCATTTAAGCAGTTCGTGTTTATATCCCAACCAGTTAAGACTCCTCATTATTAGTAAATAATGAGAGGATTGACTCAGCTGATCTTTTCTACTTCTCTAATTCTGAGATTACATGATTTATTCAATTCATTCAACCCGCATTTGAGAAGCACTTAGCACTGAGAGCTGGGCTCAGCTGTGAGGCTGCAGGAGGGAGGCGTGTCCTCCCCGTCCGCTTGGAAGTGTCCCCCCCGGGGGGAAGACAGGGTGCACGGAGCTGCGCCCAGGGCCCGGGGGCAGGAAGGGGCCGGGAGAGCAGATGAGACACTGAAAAATGTGAACTGAGTGTCACATATGAGGAAAAGGAGTTTGCTGCTCAAGAAGTGAGCAGAGAATATTCCAGACAGAAAAAGAGCTGTGCTCTGGCACGGGGACATGGCTGGTGCTTGGAGGAGCTGCAAAGAGGTCAAGGTGATGAGAACAGGTGAGGGAGACCCTACCGAGCAAAGGGAGAAGGCAGGCCAAGGAGCTGGGGTGCACGTGGTTCCCCGGGTAATGGGGAGTTATGGGAAGTTTGGGGCCAGGGGTGTGCCATGGTCAGAATAGGTTTTAGGTCGATGACGCTGGATTCGGTGTGGAGAAAAAGTTGCAGGGGTTGGGGAGAAGGGGGAGGCAGACTAATCCCTACTTTTGACATCTGAGAGCCCCAAGGACGCAAGGCCAGGAAAGCACCCTTGTCTACCTGTCCTCCTGTCCCCACAAGCGTAAGCAACAACACGGCGATTTTGGCACAATCCCAGTCAAGCGCAGTCACACGTGGGCGGCCAGGCTGCCACCGGGAGGTGGTGGGGAGGGGGAGGAGGGGCACGTGGATTTCCCCTGTCATGGTGAATGTCTCCCAGAACGTCACACACAGCAACACTGATAAAGCCCCCTACACACGAGCAGCTCCTAGATTGGCCAAGCAGCAGTGCTAGAATTTTCCACAAGGAATGGTGTCCAAGAGGGCACACTATGGTGTCCAAGCAGTGAGCACCAGCCACCCTTGGAGCTCCTGGTCAAACTCTCCAGAGAGAGGGAAAGGCAACCCCTTTTGGAGACATTGGAGACATCCATCTTTCCACAAATCAGTCCCACGGATCACAGAGCAGCGGCCTCCACGGTGGGAGGGACAGGCATTAGTGTCCTCGGGAAAGCTGTGTGCTAGCGCGGAGAAAGAGGAATCTGGGAACTGGGAAGTGTGCTCCAAGTTCAAGCAGCTCTGTCACGACTCACAAAGACTCCGCTGGATTCGCACATGGGAATCTGGACATGCTTCTGTGGCATCTTCATCACGTGTCCCCAAGTCTGTCCTGGGGCCTGAAGCCACAGTCCTAGTGCCCTGAGAACTTCAGGTGGCCACGTCCCGCTTGACTCAGACCCAAGCCTTGCAGCTCCTCTCTCTGTTTCCCAGGTCCTTTGAACTTCCTTCCTCAATGCCCTCCCAGCCCCTCCCCCAGTTCCTACTCACCTGGGGTCCGTGGTCGCCACGTCTGGTTCTGGTTTGTCTGCAGGAACTGGTATTTATTCAGATCACAACTGCAGGCCAGAAGGGTGTGTGCATTTCCTAGGGCTGCATAACAAATGATCACAAACAACAGGAATTTACTGTCTCCCAGCTCTGAAGCCTAAAAATCTGAAATCAGCGTCTCTGCGGGGCCGCCCTCCCTCTGCAGCTACCGGGGGAGGGATCTCACTGTGTCTTTCTAGTTTCTGGTGGCTCCTGGCAATCCTGGCTTGTAGCTCCAACCTCTGCCTCTGGCTTCACGTGGCTTCTTCCACCCAATACAAGGGCCGAGATTTTTTTGGAGAAGTGCATTAAAATAAATTAGACATTTGTACCAAGAAGATGAAGCTCTTGCTAGAATTTCCCAGCACCTATTTATGCTGAAATAGAGTCTCCTACTTGACCTTGAGTGACCTCACCCCAGGTTACTGTGTGTGAATTTCACTACAAGAAGCCCTGGCGCGGGCCACGCGTGGGCGGGGGAGCCTTCACCACTACACGTGGATGAGGAAACAGGCCCAGAGAAGTGAGTGAGGCTTTTCCAAGGTGCCTAGAGGCGGGGTCCTGACTCCCCTGCACCACACTGCCACGGGAAAACGGGTGCGTGTGTCTCCACAGGCCTGAACATCGAGCCCCCAAGGAGACAGAGCCAACGACTCAAAGAGAAAGAGGCCGGCAGGGACCCGTTTCTCCGCGCTGCAGACCCCTACGGGCAGAGCTGAGTGCTGCCGGCCCTGGCCAGGTGACACCACGCAAGTTTTTCTCAACTTCCAGACGGTTCTATCTCCCATCCTGGAGCCCAGCAGTGAGTCACAGCCATGCTCTCGAGTTGGAGAGGAGAAGGAGGTCTCATGTGGCATTTATAAAACCTTTTCTAGGTGCATGATTTTGGTCCTTGTCTCTGCCTTTTGGGGAAAGGATGGGAGTTGAGTGGTTTTCAGCTTTGGAGAACGTCAGAATGCTTTTCACCAGCTCACGCGAGCCTCGAGTTCATCCAGGTCAACTTAGCTCCTTTCAGGTGAGAGTCCGTGTAGTCCCAAAAGAGAGAGAGAGAGAGAGAGGGCTGTCTGGTGCCTGGAAGGTGCAGTCCCTCAGGAGGGGCTTGCTGCCAGACTGAGACTGAGTCCTCAACCTGCAATTACCCGCTGGTCACTCCCGCCATGCCCACTCCCGTCGGCCTCAGTTTCCTTACCGATGACTAGGAGGCTACGCGGGCGGCTGTGAGGGTTGAAGGAGATAATGTATTTTTAGAATGTATTTACACACCTGCCTTGTTCCAGAAAGGATTTGCAGCCCCTAGGAGACAATGCAGACACAGCACTTTGCACACGGCGTAGCATGTAATAGGTCCTCAATCAACGTTAGCCTCCCTTCCTAGGGAAAACCTCAGCACTTGGGTCCAACGCCATGTGGGGAGAATGCAGCGGCCAAAATGAATTAGGCAAATGGAGGTATTTTTAGAGAACAGCAGTCTTAATAAACTAGATCATCTGTTCTTGGAATAAAAGGAATAATAACTTGGGAAACTAAGTAGCAATAGGAAAAATGTTTTGATATAAATAACATAGCAGTGAAAATAAGATAAAATTTGAAAGGTGGGGGAATAAGGCAGTGAATAACACTGCGTTTGTGTGAGGCTTTCCCACACGTAGTCCTTTCGGTCAGGGAGTGGCGTTGGGGTGAGTTATTTGGGAAGAAGTAAGCTGAGGAAGCTGCGCCTTCCCACAAGCCCCCCAACACACACACACTTGTGTCCACTGGCTAATTCACGCACAGTTGGTGGCGGGAGGCTTGCACGGCCATCAAGGGAAGTGGTGGGTTCTGTGCTCAGGCCGACGCGAGGATGAAAAAAAGTGACACGTGCAGACACACGGGGGCAAGAGCAGAGCAAAGCCAGGGACCGTGCGACCCAGAAAGCACCCAAAGCTGTGAGAAGAGCTAAAGCCCTGCTGAGGCTTTGAGTCGGAGAATCAGGGGCCGGTGCTGACATATCTGGGTCACGTTTTTATACACGAACGAAGATGCGAAGAAAAAAAATGGAAATGGGTGATACACTGCGGTGAAAAGAATCGTGGTTCATTTGCTAATACCATGTTTTTTCCAATTGCAGTCTCACATGGGCACCGTGGACAATGTGAAAACACAGAAAAGTGTAAGAAAAGCCACTCCTCATAATTTGGTGTCTATCACTGAGTCTTTCCCCCTTACATGTGCACGCAGGCTTGCACACTTACCTGCCCATGCACACACAGAGACACACACACTCGAATGCATAAGGTCACATTCATCAGATCGTCCACCGTCCACCACGTAACGTGAGCATTCCACGTGGCATCAGATTTCTTCTTCTATTTGATCTTTAATGGCTGCGTATCACTCCATCCTGTGGGAGTGCGTAATTGAACCAATCCCTGGATTTCAAAATTCACTTTCGTATAGTAAATAATGCCCCGATGTATGTTCTGATACCTTTGCTCGTGTACTCGTCCACATGGCTATTTCTCCAGGAGCCATTTCTAGAAATAGAACTGCTGGGCCAAAGGTACGTGTATGTTTAAGGTTCTCGTCACACTTGGACAAATGTCCTTCCACAGGTTTTGTGCGTATGTCATGTACCGCCAGCCAGACAGGAAAATGCTCTCCCCACACACACTCACGCAGCACTGGGGCTAGTCATCTTTCATCTCCGCCAAGTTAATGAGCGAAAATTGAGTATCAGTATTGTTTTAATTTGGGTTTCTTTGCTCACCAGTGAGATTAATTATTTTCTTTTGCTTATGAACTGTTGGACTTTGTATTTCATTTTTTATGAATTACATATTCAGGCCCTTTGCCCAGTTTATTATTGGAGCTTTTATTTTCTAGTATCCTTTACCCATTTTCCTTCCATATATGCTGTAAATATTTCCTTGGGTTATATTTAGCTTTTAAATTTGTTCATATAATTGTTGAAGCATAGTGGCTTTTATTTTATTTAGTTAAATCTATTAATATTTTATTCTATGTAATTGATACTTACAAAGGTTTGCCCCATTCTGCAATCATGTCAAGATTTATTATCTTTAACCAAAGTATGCTTTCATTCCTTAAAAAATGTTATTATCTTCAGTGTACCTGAAACAGTAATCTATTAAAGTGATTATCTAAATACTTGTATGTCAATCATCCCAACACCATTAGTTGACTGTGCTCATATTTCCATTAAAATGACATGCGACTGCTATTATGGGTGGTATTTCATGAGCCCTTGCAAAGCCAAGAAGGTTTTTCTGTTGACTGGATTTGACGGAGTATGAAAATCTTGAATCGCAAATTTTTCCCTCAGAATTCTGTGTAATTTGCTACATCATCTTCTAATAGTTTTGCTTTCCATACTTTCCTATCCTCTGAAAAAGTATACATGAAGTAGGAGTTACTTGTTCTATGTAGGTTTAGAAGAACTTGTCTAACCACCTGAGCATTCACCATTTTGGCAGGTAGTTCTTTGAGATCTCCCCTCCCGCCCAAAGCACTCTCATATTTACTGTCATATTATGTCACGTCTACTTAGGTCATTTTTATCTTTTCTAGAAAATCATTCACTTTATCCAGATTTTCAAATTTCTTAACAAGAAGTTTTACCTCGTATTTTAATTTCTACTTTATCAGAGTTTAGATTTCCTTTCTCCTATTCAATATCAAACGCTTATGTCTTATTCCTTTTCTAACTGTTAAGAATGTCCAAGATTATTTAGTATCCTTTTTTTAAAATTAATGCTTAGATTCATTTTCCAGTTTGACCACTCTTCTCTTTTCTCACTTGTTAATGAGATACAATTGGTTGTATTCCGTTCTTCTTTCTACTTACTTTGGGCTATGTTTATGGTCATCTCCCTCACTTCGTTTTTTTCTCTTTTCCGATAGAAAATTGTTCAAGGCTACGAATATTCTTCTGGGTAAATCCTTAGTGCTATTTCATCAGTGTTGGTATGTTGCATTCTCATTGTTAGTGCATTCTCCACAGGTTGTAATTACAGTTTGTTTGATTCAATCGTTGACGAAAGAGTAATTGAAATTCCTCCTTATCTCATCCAGCAACCTTCTCAGCTCAACTTGCCTCCTTTGGCTTTCTGACTGTTTTTCAAGCAGACAATGTCTTTTTACTGTCTGCCAAGAATACAAAATCGTTTCCTGAGTATTTTCTTTTCTTCCCCACCCCCACCCCCATTGGAATCCAAAGAGATTTCCTTTGTCAGAAGATTATTGTTTTTTTTTTTCCTATTGTTCATCTCCAAGAAATTCAGTCTATCTAAACCCTGTAAAAATGCAGGGTGTAAGAAATGTCCTGACTCCCCACTCTCTGCTCCTCAGTGATGGCTAAACCCCCTTTCCAATCTTCTTTGGGAGGGTGGACTGAAGTATATGGTTCACAGCTCAGTTCTCAGCTTGACTGAGAGACCTCTTCTACACTGAGGACAGTTCTCCAATCAGGTAAGACACATGGAAGAACTACAACTCCCAGCATGCAGCAATATTGTGGGTCGTCCTGTGTTCATTCTTTTGCCTACGGTACCTCATGTGTACTTGGCTTGAACTCCACGGTTTGGCATATGGCACTGTTAGTGCACGTGTGCACCACACACAGACACAAGCTCATTTTCTGTTGAAACTTCGATTTACTATCCTCTATTGAATGCAGACAGAGTGGGGGAGGGAGGAGAGAGGGCAGTAGAAGTCAGAAGTGAGAGGAGTATTCTGGTTGCCTCACAGTTCCCGAGTTTCAGGGTCCCGGGGTCTCAGAGACAAGGAGGCAGTACAAAATCCCTTCTACTTTTCTTCAAGTGGTCTCTGTTTCACAAAACAAAAGTAGGCAGGTTTCTCTTAGTCTAACTCCAGCTGCTTTAGACTTAGTGGAAATCCCTCCTTGATTCTGTATTAGGCTGGTTACCAGGCCTAGTTATTGGGTGATTTTGTGGGCCTTTATCTCATGTTTCCATAGGTATTTAGTGAAGAATTTAAAGAGACTGTATCCAAGGCCTGGGAGCCAAATGCCATTTTAATGAACATTTTTCATTCATGGTTATAATTTTGCCTGTGCGATAATTCCTCATGCTGCCAACCTCAATTCAGTCCCATCCTTTCTTGCTGAGAGTATTGGGAGCATTTCCTCACTCCTCTCTGCCTTCAGCCCTGTCCCTTCCATTCCTTCCTCCACCCCAGTCACCAAGAGTGATCTTTCTAAAGCCAAATCTATTTAGTCGGTTCCTCCACGCCAAATCTCCAGCTCAGCTGTTCACTGACTCACTGAGTGCCGACTTGGTACAGCGAATGGCCGGGGTCATGGGGATGATGGGATCAGCCCAGTGCTTTCTTCTAGGGCCACTGGGCCACATTCTGTCTGACAAAATGCAGGGCAAAGGAAGCTGGTCCCTCAGCTTCTTCAGTTCCATCCCCCACCTCTGACAATAGTATGGTCAGGATCAGCTACGTAATTTGTGGGGCCCATCACACAATGAAAACTCAGGTCCCCTGCGTAAAAAGTGATGGAGAATTTCAAGATGGCAACAATGGAACATGAAGCCAAGTGTGAGACCCTTCCAAGTGTGGGGGTCTGAACCACCGCCCCGGGCGCACACCCATGAAGCCAGCCCCAGTGCTGCGTTTAGACTAACAACCAGCTCTCAGAGGGTTGGAGCTGAGAGAGGTCGTTTCCAGGGGTGTCCAGCCTTTCAGCTTCCCTGGGCCACACATAAAGAAGAACTGTCTTGGGCCACACATAAAATACGCTAACACTAACAACAGCTAATGAGCTAAAAAATAATAATAATAAATGAAAATAGAAGTCACAAAAAAAAAAATCTCAGAATGGTTTAAGAAAATTCACAAATTTGTGTTAGGCTGCATTCAAAGCCATCCTGGGCCACAGGCTGGACAAGCTTGGTAGACCAAATCTAACCCTTTCATTGTTCACTTGGAGAGTTGGGTCTAAAGCTCAGAGAGAGGCAAGTTCTTGGCCAAGGTCCTAAGAGCAAATCAGGGTTGAATTTCTTGTCTCCAGGTTAGGGGTTCTTCTTTCTTCTGCACTGCTCCACAGAGCTGTCACTCATTCCATCACACAGACATGGATGAAAGGTCAATGACATGCCAAGCACCAAAGTCTAGTATTGGCCTCCACTACCTTCATCGCACAGAGGCTGTGGGGTAGGGACAAAGGGTCCCAGATTTAGAACAAGACTTGGAACCATTATCCCGCCAAAACCCTGCACGTAACATTGGCAGTCCATTTTTCTCTCTGGGTTTTAGGTCCCTCCTTTGCTTTCGGAAGGCATTGAACCAGCTGGTCTTGAATCTTCATCCCAGGCCCGAGTTATGTAGAAGGAGCCGGGCGGAGAGCCTTCCCACAGGACACTAAGGGGACTCCCACTGCCATCGAGGCTGCAGCTCTCGGCTAAGCACTGCTCAGGTGAAATTAAACTCTGCTTTCGACTGGATTTGCCAGCTTTTCCGCCAAAAATAAATAAATAAATAGATAAATAAATAAATAAATGGTGATAATAAATATCACAACTACAAGCTGTTCCAAGCCAACCTGCCCTTAAACAGATAATCGGATTTGCATAAATTGGGTGCTGCTAAGGTTTAAATAATTCATCAACATGGCAGGCTCTTTTTAATAGCCAAACGGAGCTGCCAGACTGGGGGAAAGGACCGATGGCGGCCCACGTCCCAGGGATGTGAGCCGCACTCGCAAGCTGGCCAGAGCTACCGGGAGAGGGCCGCAGACAGGCCTCTCTGCGTCCTGGTCCTACGTGGATTCGGACAAATGGGTGTCCTTTTCTTCTTCCATGGCATCGATGCATTCAGCAATGCTCCTTCACAGAGTCAGGGTGAAGGGCAACACCTGAGTCCTGTGGAGAAAACATGAACTATCCTGAGGGATCTCAGGTTCCCCCAGACTCACGGGAAATGAGACAGGGAAAGCCACATGACGAGTTGATGGGAGACAGACAGGACTGGGGGAATTGAAGCCAAGAAGATCTGAGTCATGGGGGGCAATTTCACTGCCTTCAAATCTCTGTAAGGTTGTCACAGCCTAGAGAACAGAACTGTTTGGGTAAGGCTCCCAGTTAGGGCCAATAGGCATCCCTGGGAAACAGGTGTCAGGCTATCTGGAGATGTAGTCTCTAGCTGTCCCTCAATAGCCTGTGTCATTTCTGTTGTCCATGTCACCCATCTGAAAGGTCATCAGGAACACACCCATAGTAACATGAAGTTGGCTTTATAGCTGGTGGCAGTAAGGAAGAAAACATCTTACGGGGAACCATTAGCAGTGTCGATGAGAGGGTGAGAGGGTGTATAGGATCTAAACCTCAGGTGCTTTGGGAAGGGTTCAAGGACATGGAGTTCACTCTATTGGAGGCTCAGTGGGTATTTCTATAATTGGGTACTTTAATAAATCTTATGTAAAAGGAGAAAAGAACATAGCAAGGCTAAAGCTGAAATAGGTAAACACAAACAAACAAACAAAAGTCACTCACATTTGAGGGATCCACACGACTGTGATTTCCCACGCATCTCTCCCCTGTCTGTCTTGTATCTCCATGACATCTGGCCCCACACCAGGCCCCCAGCCAAAGCCCACGGCCACAAAGCCGTATCTCTAGCCATGGACCCAAGAGAGCCGAGAGGATTAGCAGCAACCGGGGGGGATGGTCGCACGGAGGTCCCCAGCTAGTCGTCGTCATCCTCCCTGTCTGCTCGGAGGCCAGACATGAAAGGCCTTTTCAGAGAGAAGGAGAGAATTGTCATTAGAGCCTTTCTCCTCTCAATAATGATCCAGCCAGGACCAAAAGACAGGAGGAAACTCCAAATTACGCTGATATGCCATTTATTGTTAATACACAGGCTGCGGCGTATATAGAGTCACGAGCATCATTCTTCAGCCAAATCGGCCGCTATGTTTGTGCTGGTTTCGCTACAGTGTACCATCTCACATGTTTCTATGGGGGGTTTCAAAGACAAATCATAGAGTTTTCACATTTTAGGGGAACCCAAAGCCATTTAATCCATCCTCAAAAAAAAAAAAAGCCAGTATCCAGTGATTCCATCTGTACGTGCACATCCCTAGTGACATTAATGACAGGAAGCTCGCTATCTCCTTCCGCCAAAGTTCTTTCTTTGGGGCCTCGAGGTGACAAATAATCACACCCCTCTCCCCTCCTATTCCGAGTCAATGAGGAACGAGACAGGGGATAATGTATCTGCTTCCTGGCTCATGATGGAGGAGCCAGGTGGGCAACCTGGACGTGAGACCAGAATGGGGTTTCCATGGCTCCCCCAAGGCTAGGACCAGCTCACAGTGAGCAGTGGGCCTCAGAGCAGCCTCCTGTCACACACACACTCCCTCCCAGCTCCTGGGGCAACCCTCACTCCCTCGCACACACTTGGGTCAGAGGGCACAGAAACGTAGCGCTGTGCTGCCTTAGGAGAGTGGCCTGTGGCCCTTGCTCTGCCTGGCACACAGAGACCACCAAACTCAGATTCTCCCCCTCTCACCAGTTGGTGAATCCCTCCTTCTCCTAAGGCTTGGAGCCAACCAGAGGCAAAGCCCCATGGAAGTTCTCTCCTGTAGACTGCTGAGAGGTCCTGCTATGTGCACCAGCAGGGGCATGGGGAGAATGGGGTCCCACCCTTTGTGCTGGATTCAAGCAATCAATTTGATCATTTTTTTTTAATTGAGCCAATTCTGAATGGAATGCGCTTCCATTCAGATTTACCTACTGTCCCCAGTTCTGCATTCTGTCTCTCTACAAGGACCACACCCACCACTATGCGCGTTGCCGTCAGCAAGCCTCAGTTCAAACCTTGGCTCACACATGGACTCTTCATGTCTCCGTGGACCCATTAGCCTGCTCTTCTGGGTCTCCACTGCCTCATCTGTGACATGGGGGTGATAATGGTCCCTCCCCCATAGGGGTTCCAGCTCTTCACTGAGAGAATCCATGGGAAGCATCTCACCTGGCATATGGTAATCGTTGCCTAAACACTCACTGCTGGTGTGATTGCCTCACGGAGTTCATGATTAGCAGGAGAGAACGCAGCCCGCCCTGCGGAGCGACTCCCAGGAGCTGCACCGGAAACGGGAGCCCCAACCTTCACCCTTTTTACCAGGCACCACGGGGGAGGGGTGGCCAAGGAGGACCGCGCGCACATTCAGGTGCCCAGTCACTCACCTCGGTGGGACATGTTCTTCTACTCCTCTAAAATGTTCTTACGACTTGCTGTCGCACAGAAGTTGGTCGGCGCCGGCTCCAATCCTTGTAGAACCCACAGGTCTCCCCAAGACTTCAGTGTAGCTGTAGCACAGAGCCCTCAAGGGACTGAGGACGGAGACCACTCCAGGTGGTGTTCTTGGGAAGGCTTCCTGGAGGAGGGGGAATTTAAACTGAGCTTTGGAAGATGCTGGAACTTGCTGGGCCGTGTATCAGTTATTTATACCACAGTAACTGCTGTGCAGCACGCAGCCCTACAACTTAGCAGCTTAAAACAACAGGCACGCACTTTTGCTCTGTGCCTGACTGGGTGATCCTGCTGGTCTCGGCTGGAAACTTCACGTAGCATGGTGTCTGCTGGCTGTGAGATGGCCAGGAGGGACTCGACTGGGATGAGTGGGATAACCTGGCCCTTCTCCACATGCTTCTCATCCTCCGGCAGGGTCTTCTGGGGGTGGTGTCCAAGGGATCACAGATGATCAGACGTAAGAGCCAACCACAAGTGCTTTTCAAGACGCTCCTGTGTTACATTCTCTGACATCAGTTCACCATCAGAAGCCACATGGCTGAGGCCAGCATCAAGAGGGAGGGACCTGCTGAGTGACAGAGCCCTGGGAAAGGAGAACAGAAGCTTTTAACGTCTACGTGGAAGCAGTGAGGTGAACAGACAGAGAGAAGGCTGACTGACCCGTTGGTGGGGGCAGGGAGAGAAGAGGCTCTTCCTCCCTCATCTGTCCGGGAGGACGCCTTGGTCCCCACAACAGCAGCCACGTGCTATGCATCCACAGTGTGCCAAGCACAGGGTCAGACATGCAGCGCTTTGCAGGAATCTAGGCCCGGCAGAAAGAAAGAACCACCCGAACACTGAAGGTAGAAGAGGAAAGGGTTCTTTAATCGGCTGGCGGAGCCATGGCAGACCAGAGCCTAAAATGGCCAAGTTCCCCAATTCACTCTGGTCCTGTCCTTTTACAGGACTCACAGGCTTACAGGAGCAACCATGTTGCCTTTTGATTGGTGGTCCTCATGCACTGGCGGCTGGTTACTGGTGAAATGAATCAGCAGAATCATCAGCTGAATGAGGTAACTCTTCACGGCTGGGCCTCCTCCCTCAGCACAACCACCCTGTAAGGCAGAGAGTCCTGTTTTATGGATGAGCAATCAGCGTGCAGGGAGGGAGGAGGCTTCAAACCCTGGTCTGTCAGACACAAACCGCCGCGTACTTTTGACCACACCCGCTACTTTTCACGTCCAGTAGGAGTCAATGAGGGAATTCAAGATTGGCCCCACATGGTCAAGAACCAGAAGCCTACCGTGTCCCACCTTTCGTAGAGGGGCACCTCCTTTCTACCAAGCCCCACTTTATCCCAGAGCTCGCTTTCCTCACCTCCCTGCACATGCCACCTTTAATTTTCCTATTTGAGCTTAACTGGGTTTGCATACAGTTCCTGAGACCATCAACTTAGTGGGCTCCGAGGGGAAAATGGAGCTCTTCCCCGCCAGGTGTTTATTACCTTCCCAAGCTGTCCCCGCTGCACTCTCAGACTCATTTCCCAGTTCCATCTGGTTAACGGGTGCAGGTGAGACTGAGCAAGGTACTGCATTCCCTCCTCACGTGCCCCCACCTCAGTCCCCGGCACAGGACACGCAGATGCTCCCCACTGCCCAGCAGGAAGGTGGGAATGAAATGAGACCCTTTCTAGACCAGCCTCGTGCCCAAACAAGCCAACGCCATCCCTCACATCTGATCCTAGACATCCTTGCAAAGGACGGGCAGGACATGACGTTTCTGGAGTTCCTTCTATGTGCTAAGCACTGCGTCTCTATCCTCTCATGTCATTCACAGAGCGAATCGGCTGAGTGTGGATTCGGGAGGCAGTTCACCCAACGAGGCCACCAGGTGGGGATCCCTCTGCACCTCAGTTTTCTCACCTGAAGCTGGAGGTGAACACAGCACTCACTTCAAAGGCCGTTGTGAGGATTAAATGAATTAATACTTGGAAAGTACGTCGAACAGGTCCTAGCTTGTGATAAGGATTCAATAAACGTTTGCCACTGTTACTGTGACTATGATTCTTATTACCCTCTCAATTCTGTGAGACGGGCTCTTCTCATTTAGAGCTAGGGAAATTAGGACATCTGGTCAGCCTAAAGAAAATAGGTTTATAGGGGTAAAGCAACTTGCCCCACATCACCCATCTATGCAAATAATAACTACCAATGAGGTTTAAGCCCTCTCTGCCGACACACCTATGACCTCCTCCTGCCTATCCACCATGACCGCCCACCCGCCCCCTGTGGACTAATGAGCACAAAGGAAGGGGTCTTCAATACCACCGACCCTATTTTCAACAAGGCCAAGGTCAAAACGAGCTCCCAGGAAGTGCCCTCCGGAGGGTGAAGATGGTCACAGCCTGTGCTCTCTCCCCTTAGTTGCTTTTGTCCCCAGCGAGGCACTCAGTGTCCAGGCCCAGCATGATGTTCTCACTTGTCCCCCCTCTGAATTGAATGAAATATGACCCTTACCCTGGGTCCCCTTCTAGGCTGAGGGGGTACTGACCCTGCCCAGGCTCGGGGACAGCTTGGTGGATAAGGGACCATTTGTGGGGGCTTTAAAGGATGGAGCAGTTTACAGAGCACATGGAGAGGGGCAGAGGGAACCCCAGCAGCAAATACAAAGGACCGGCGGGGAGTCAGGGGTCTGGTTAGTTCAGGGATGAAGTGGTTAGGACTGTAGAAACGGTGGGTCATCTTGAAAGGCCTCGAGTGTCGGCAAAAGGCATTTGGGCTTCAACCTCTGCTTAGCGGTGGTGGGTGGAGGTCACCGGAAAGGTGACCGTCCCAGCCGGGATCTAGAAAGCTCATTCCATGGAGACTGATGTGAGCTTGCAGATACTAAGCGGGATTCACTCCGGAGGGCCTGTTAGAGGTCAGGCGGCAGACCGGGCACACACAGGTGCACCCCATTGAGCTTTCTCACCGACGTTAGACCAGGAGTGCGCCAACCACGGACCCCGAGCTGCCTGTGTTCGTCCGTGACCTGTCTTCAATACAGTCACCACGCATTTGTTTATGTCTTACTATGGTTGCTTTCGTCCTGTAATAGTAGAGCTGAGTCATTGCAACAGAGACCTGCAAATCCTAAACACTTACCATCATACCCTTTGCAGAAAAGTTCGCCAACACCTGCACTAGAGGGAACTATCATCCCCATTTGACACATAGGAACACGGAGGCTCTGAGAGGCGAAGCCACTTGCCCAAAGTCACACAGCTTGTAAGTGGAAGCCTGGACGTAGACAAGGAGGCTTGTGACAATCGTCAGGTAAAACGAGGAAGGTGGCCCAGCGCGTCTGACCCCTAATCCACTGCAGCCAGCCCTTTGGCACCAGCCTGTCCCCTTCCGCCCGGCCACCCTGCAGTCAGCCAAGGGGACGCAGGCGCCTCTCTGTCAGCCAGAGCCCTTGCTCCGGCCCCCGAACCAGCACCAGATGACTAATATGGAACCTAATGCTTCCACCGTGTCCATCCGGCTGCCTCTTCTTCGGCTTATCGCATCCTATTCAAACCCAAAACAAATTATTTCGGCTCTGCAGCCCTTGGATAAAGGAAACAATTAAATTAAAAAATAAAAAAGGAGGAAGCAGAGGCTTTGAAGGGACAGCCTACCTGCCTCCCTCACCCACAGCCACAGCGTTTTCTCTGAGCCCGCGTGGATGACCCCCAGGGGGTGCTGAGCCTGGAGGCTGGAGGACAAGAGCCCCAGCTCCTCCCAGACCCAGGGCCTTCCATGGGCCACAGGGCACAGAGACAGATGCAAAGGCTTTAGGCACAAAGGGGGCTCCGTCTCCCCCCAGTCTGACAAAGCACTGCCTTCCTCAACAGACCAGAATCCATGTTTCTGGGGGACAGGGTTGCTGGATAACCATTCATTTCTTCTCTAAGGCTGCACTAGTCACCTGCTGACGTACGCCAGGCGCGGGGCTAGGCACGTACAGAGGCGAGCAGCCCAACCATCGAAGCCCCACGCCCGCCGCCTTGGCAGTTCGCAAGGCCTTTCTGGGCGCTCACACTCCCAGTGCCTCTCTGACGCAAGCTGCAGGCCCTCTCGGGTAGGGCCTCACCTTATAGAGGGGGAGCCTGGGGCTGGGGAGGTGGTGACGTCTTACCCAAGGCCGTACCCTGCGGGAGTGGCAGAACTTCTCAAACTTCCCCATCAGAGTGGCTGGCGGCAGAAGGGAGCGGTTAGAAGTCTGGCCAGGCGGAGCCGCTGTGCTGGCTAGGGGAGCTGGGCCACGTTTCTTAGCTTCAAGTCTCACTCTGCCCAGTTCTGAAACGGGAAAGTAAAACTGTCTTGCGGGATCATGAGGGGGGTGACAAGGAACAATAAAAGCAGTTTGGTGCAGTCAATGCCTGACACTTGGGAGGTTCCCCTGCAGGATTGCCTGCTGATGTCGTTGTGGACTGTAATGATGAAGGGGGAGGGGTGGGGAGGACAGTGAGGATTGTTTGGCACCACAGCTGGCTCCCAGTGGCCTTGGCCCTCAGCCCTTGCTCCCCGCTTCGGTGAATGAAAACAGACCTGGTTTGTGATCCTGGCTGCAACGCAGACTTCCTCCATGAACTCGGGGAGCAAGGGCTCCTTGCACCTCCCTAGTCTGTTTCTGCACTGCGAGTGAGGGACACGGACAAGACAACATCCAAGCCTCCGTCTGGGTCTAATGTGCTGGGAATTTAGGTCCCAATAACCAAGGGAGGCCCCGGGTGGAGGAGACTAGATAGAGGTCACGGGCAGGGCAGAGGCCTTGTAAATCGAGTGCCTGCACTACCCATTAAGGAGACAGGCCCCGCCCGGCCCCAGGTGGTGAGGCGGCTCCCCTCTGCCTTCCCTAATTCGGGAGGGCTGGTGGTCCCAGAGCAAGGTGGCAGGAAGGATCACGAACACACGGCAGGCTTCCCCGAGCGTTTCAGAGTGACTCTGTGTGTGGCAGGTGCTCACCAACCTTTAGAGGGAATTTGTGTGAGGAAATCACTGGGGTGGGGGGAGGGGGGTCTCTCCAGAAACACAGATGGAGCCAAGGCTGTCTTCCCCACCCTGGGTCTCGCCCTGGGCCTCAGGGTCTCTCCACTCCCACGTGGTGGGCCAGGATCAGCAGCCAAGGTGAGGAGGATGCCCAGGACACTCCCACGGGCTTTTGCCTGTGTGGGGAGGTGTGCAGATGGGCACCAACACTCAACGCAAGGACAGGTTCATGTCCAGCAGTTGTATAGTGAGGTAAGAGGTCAAGTGCACTAGCCTCCCCACACCTTCCTTCCTCTGTACCTCGGCTCCCAGAACCGCTCCTCGTGGAAGCTCAGGACGGCTCTGCCCCCAGCCCCGAGCCCAAGCAGGACAATCAGTGTCTCCCATCCCGGAGGACCGTCTGCCTGTCCCAGGTCTCCTGGCTGGGGGAATCCTCTGTGGCGTAGGACAAAGAGACCGGAGGGTCTTGACGTGAGACCCCCCAGATGCATCTCAGTAGTGCCATCCCTGAGTTGTATGACATTGAATGACTTTGTGAAGCTGTCAGGGGCTTGGTCCCCCCCTCTGTACAAGGAGAGAACCACCCTTGAGCTCAGGCTTGTTGGGAGGAGTGAAGACCACAGGCATGTCTGCGGGGTTGTGTTGGGGGTGGGGGAATGTTGCTTGCTTGTCATAAACCAGGAGCTAAAGGCTGGGGTAATCCTTGCCTCCACCTCATGGGAAGGAGGTCCCTTTGTCCTGATTCACTGAGGCCAGTGGGAACAACGACTTGCCCAGGGGCCCTTACCTGGTCGTGCAGACAAGCTCTCAGACCCTCTGCCCCTCAGCTTTCTGGTATAAGCACCCCTTCTTCACACTGGGACTGGGATGGCACAGGTTCTAATCCCTGCAGGGCACGAGAGCCTCTACAGCCCGGTGGGGCGAAGGGCTTGCTCAAGACCACAGAGCTCCACTCCTGTGTGGGCCCTCCGGAGGCAGAGCAGGTCTTGATAACCCCAGGCTGTGTCCCCTTACAATGCTCTGTTTGTAAAAAGACAGAAGGAAAGAAAAAACCTGCACCGAATGTTTAGTAGAGATGATGCTCATCAAAGACCTCACACTGGAGTGAAATTACGGCTCAAGCCAGGCTTGAGGCTCGCTCTGTCCCCCAGCCCAGCTCCGGCTACCTCGCCCCCTCGGCAGGCCTCTGACAGCTCGTCAGGAAAGGTTTCTCTGCACTTTGGGTGACTTGCTAATGGGCCAATTATGCTGACCCAGAAGGGGCGAGGGAGCACCTTAGCTTTACCTCCAAGCCTCTCTGGGGAGCTCTCACCTTAGGCCAGAGAAGGGCTGGGCCCTGGGGGCGGGGCAGGTCTATGTGATGCTGTCCCACCTGGGTGCCCTTTCACATTTGGCACTGTCACATAAACACAGCCTGGTGGAGGGCAAAGGCCTGAGCTGAGGACCAGAGAGACATGAGCTTCAATTCCAGCTCTAACACTGAACCAGCTGTGTGACCTCGGGTGAGTTGCTTGCCTTCTCTGAGCCTTGGTTTCCTCCTCTGTAATCTGGGAATAAATAACGGCACGTACTATATAAAGTTCTCCTAAGACACAGGTGAGGTAACAGAGGAGCAGCCTTGGGGACAAAGACTTGAGTTTGAATTCAGGTATCCTGAGTCTAGAGGTTCAATAAAGGTGTCAGGGAAGGAGTTGGTAATTACAATTAAAATAAATAAACTTTAGCTCTAAGAAGATTGAGATAGGAGAAAGGTGAATTGGTGTCCTCAGCCGCCCTTTCTGACAGCTAAGACTTGGTGACAGGTGGCATGGAGGTAGAGGGGCGCTCTGGCAGCAGGGAGCCACATGCAGGTGAGGAAGTGACTTTTCTCAGACATTTACTCTGAGCCAAGCCTTCCGTGAGCAGCGCCCTGCTCAACCCTCTCGGGAACCCCAGGAAGCAGGTGTCATTATCTGGTTCACAGATGAGGTCCAGAAAGATCAGAGAAGTGGCGCGCCCTGCAGAGAACCACCTCCCTAGGTCATAAAACCGGGATCCGAACCCAGGTCCCCCCGACCGCGAAGCCTGCACCTTCTCCCTGCTGCCCGTGGCCTGCTGGCTGCCGGGTCAGCCAGCCGCCTCCAGGGGCCCGGGCCGGGGGCCAGTCCGGAGGCACGGCGACAGCTGTCGCGGTGCAGTCAGGCTGAAGGGGAGTGTTCAGTCCGGAGCCCAGGCCAAAGGGGCAGGCGAGGAAAGCGAGAGGGCCCCGCCTCCCGGGGAGGGCAGGAAGGAGAGAGGGCTGTCCAGGAACGTGAACTTGGAGATCCAAGGGACTGGGGTCGGCGGGTTGATTCACTTCCTCTCTGACTCTCCTAGCTCTCAGACTGGGTCCCACGGTTAGATGAGATGGTGCAGGGCGCTCTGCAGAGAGCCTAGCAGTGGGAGTGCCATCCACAGCGGGACACCCGCAGTGCCTGGGGGGGACACTGCCCCAAGGAGCTCCGATGGGAGCGTGTCTGCCTGTCTCACTCAGGCCTGCGGGCATGTGCGGGTGTGTGCAGGTATGTGTCAATACGTGTCGTGTGTGAGCACGGGCTGTGGTTGCCAGGGTGTGTGTTGAGGTGAGTATGTTGCCTGTCCTCACAATGCCTTGGGGGGAAGAAACAGTGTGAGGGGGTACAGAGAGAAGGGGAATTGAGAGGGTGACAGAAAAAAGAAAAAGAAATCTGTAAAGCTGTTTTTGTCTCTCTCTCTCTCTGT
>PVJL010000120.1:513607-592562 GCA_004026885.1 Lyroderma lyra
ACACACACACACGCACACACACACACGCACACATACACACACACACACATGCGTGCGCGCACACACACATGCGCGCACACACCCCCTCTCGCCCCTGCACACACCCATGACCCAGATACCATCAAACCCACACCTCTCTCAGTCAGCTGTCCAGGCGGCCAAGCTCTGCATCGGCCTCATAGCGCGAGGATCACCCGTCTGCCTACCCTCATGGCACCCACATACAGAGGCAGGCTGACCAGACGTACCATTTTAAACGGGACAGAAAACAACGGTCCTGACCCATCTCAAATGGTACGTGGGGTCAGCCTCGTCTCACTGGGCTACATGCAAGGTGTCAGCAGGCTGGCCCACATATGGTTTGAATCGGGGACGCACTGTCTGGGCGGCCTATCCGTAGGGAACCCTACGCGTGCCCACGCTGCACCCAACATACTGCGCGCTGCACCAGACTCACACAGGCCCCCAGCTGCCCTCTTGCTGTCTCTCTCTTCGACTACCCAAGATGGGCTGCCTGGCAGGGTCCAGCGCTGTGCTGGGTGCTGGGAGGACAGCAGTGTAGTGCACGGCCTTCATAGGGAACCTTTCTCTCCGAGCCCTGGTGTTTCCTCTTGAGAGTAAGAGTGCAATTAGTGTAACTCTTGCCCTTTCAATCTCTGCTCTCAGCCCAGTGGGGACGTAGGGAAATTTCTGATTTGTAAATTGGGAAAGAGAAACTGATCATGCTCGGCTCAGCTCAGCCCAGCTCTCCTTCTTGGGGACCAGCTTAAACTCCAAGTGCACGGCGTCTATTCCTCTTTGCCCTAAGTCCTGCTCGGGAGGCATGTCTCCCATCGAGCACTCCTCGGCTGGATGGGCGAGCCTTCCTAAAGCGAATCGTCCGTGAACGGAGAGTGTTGGCCCTCACATTGAGTCATGAATATCTCAGAGACCCCAATAACATATGCATCCATCCCTCCGAACAATTTTTATCTGGTTTCTACCTTACTTGCACGTATCTTCATTCTCATCTAAAACCTACTACGATGTACAATCTGTCCCACCTACGAACCCCACCCATCCTCTGAGCACCCAAACTCACACACCTCTCTCTCCATTTCCTTCTCTGCTTCCATCCCCGTGCCCCTTCAATAAGCCCCCCCACTTCTCAAAAGCTCTCCTCCCACACCACCTAGGATCTCACGGAAAGTCATCCCTCTGCCAACACAGGCAAAACCAGGTCACGTCACAAAGCAATTTTGCCCAGCCTGCCAGATTTTTCACTCAGCTCACAGGACTATCTTCCCAGCTAATCAGGGGGTAGAAAAAATATCTGGTGGGCTCAATTGCTGCCAATATGCATTTAAATGGCCACATCTAGGAGGAAAATCTAAATGAGAGTTGAAGGAGGCTGGGACACAGGGGGAACTCTGGCTGTAATAACTGTGTGAGGCAAAGCAAATCAACGGAAAGCTGTGCGTTCACTTGGGGAGAGAGAGAAGGCTCTACCGTCACACGTGTGCTTGGCAACTTATTGGAAATCGTCACACTTTTAATATAATGGCATTAGTGTCATGGTTCCTTATGTATAAACTTCACCCGCCACACGTAGTGAAGGGAGAGGCTTGGCTGTGGGTGTGGGGGAGGCTGTGTGCTTAATGCTCTCCTTTTGAACCCGGACAATTTTGCAGCCCTGAAATGCAGATGGAGACTTCATTGGAAGGCAGAGAGCAGACCTAGTTCCAAGCTAGTCTCTGCCACTTGAAAACTAGGTGACCTTGGGCTCCCATAGCTCTGGGAACATTCATCTCCCCTTCCATAAAATAGAGATAATGATGCATACCTCCCAGAGTTGAACTGAGGAGCCAGTAAGTTATATAACAGTGCTTGGCAAATAATAAGCACTTAATAAATGCCATCAATAGCCCTGGTTTTGAGTCCTGCGTCCAATAATTACTAAATGCATGAGCTTGAGTGAGTGAGTTATCTACATTAGTTTCCTCATTGGAAGATGGAGATAACGATAGTCCTCACGTCATGCATGCACGCCAAGTACGCAAAACAGTGCCTGCACTTTGCGTGCACTCGATTCCCACACCGGAAGTCAACGATGCTGAAGTTTGGGAGAGGGAGAGGTCAAGTGAGAGTCGGAAGAGGAGGAAACCTGAGAGGTGGCGGGTGTCTGAGTCCCACTGATGTGGCAGCTGAGAAAGCTTTGGGAGGGGCGGCTGAAAGGACTGAAAGAGAACAGGTGCATCGGAGGGTGTCTCCTGGCCATTTGGTTGGGTTGGCTGCCAGACCCACGGCCGCGGAGCGGCTCCTCCCCGTCATCCCGATCCTCCGGCAGAGGCTCTGCGTGCCGTGCCACAGCTGTGCGGGCATGGTTTCATGGGCAGGGAAAGCACGAGGAAGAGACCACCCTCTCAGGGCACGATAAGAAGGCTTCTTCCAAAGATTAGGAGCCAAAAGCAAATTGAAAAACAAGGATTTGTGAGAAACAAGACAGCTAAGTCAGAGATGGTGGTAACGGTGTCAGCTCACCAAGGTATTTGCAGAAATTCTACCTCACCTCTGCGACATGAATACGTCGATGAGGGACTGCAGAGAAGGAAATACACCAAACTAATAAGAGGTGGCTGTACAATTACAGATAACATTTTTTTCTTGCTTGTTTTTCTCCAATGTTTCTAAATTGTCAACAACGGATATATTTTATCACTGGTAAAATATATTAGAAATGATAATCATAAAGTGGGATCCCATAAAAGTCTACGCTTCTCCTGGTCCTGATTGAATGCATAAGATAGCCTCCTCCCTGTTCTAGATAACATAGTCCTAATGACAGAGCTTAAGGACAGCAACACATCACAGACTTGGGGTGTCAACACTAACACCTGCACACCTGTGACAAGTGTAGGTCTTAGCCGTATCCCCAACCCGCCCCCCAGACCCCCATCCTAAGCCTGTGCTGCTGATGTTTACAACCTCAGTAGTGTTACCCCCACTACTATTCATCCTATAGGATTCCCTCTCAAGCTGTAAGCTGCTGAGACATTTCCTGGATCTGAGTACTCGTGTGTCTTCCCAAACATTCACTGACCCTCCCCGCACCTTGGTGCTGGGAACCTGAGGTATGCCTGTCATCCGCATCTCCTTTCAGTGATAATGTCTAACATTACCTGAGCATGTTCTGTGGGTCAGGCATGTACTGTGGACCAGCTCTCTGATATGGGTGCAGACACAGAGAGGCTACGGTGTGCTATGGTTCTATGCAGTCAGTAGGTGCCACACTGTGAAACCATGAGCCCATTATCTATCCATTCTGTTTTACAGTTTCCACATCTGCACAAGAAAGCTGAAAATGGTGTCTCCTTTATGAGGCTATTGAGAGAATTGAATGAGTTAACACACATAAGGCACCTAGAAGAGTGTCCAGCACATAATAAGTGCTCAACTAATGTTAATGATTACTATGGTAGGATCTTATGAGACACAAAGGAAGGAGGGCTCAGTTCTTTCTCAGAGGTCTTCACAGAGGGACTGACACCTGAGTCCTGCAGGAGGCAGGGGCCTTTTCTGTAAGCAAGCAGTGAGGAGAGAGCTGGGGTTTGCAGACAGGGGCCGGTGGGAGCCAAGGCCTGGAGGCAGGAACGCAGGGAGCAGCAGCGTGCGTCTTCGCTCCCTGCGGGCGTTTAAACACAGGAAGTGGGGGCGGCCTCCCCTGCTGACCTGCACAAAACGCCTCAATTAGCAGCACCCCCAGGGTGGGACGGCAACTGAAGACTGTCCGGGTTTTAGCTCTGGTTAGCGCTGGAAGAGCACACACTGCTGCTTCAAAGAGAAAAGGCATTTGGAAGGCTTGTGAAGGGGCTTATGAGGCTTCTTGTACATCAAACGCCACCTTACAAAGCAACATTTTGATGAGTTAAGTGCAAATGAATCAAGCCCAAGGATTAAATTTCCCTTGAAATACACACAGGTTTAAAGATTAAGGGGAAATTGCCTGGCAGAACGTGCTTTGGGTTAAACACTACAAAGCCGTTCAAGTCCGTTCCCGTCCGCCACTTCCCCTCTTCGTCTAAGTAACAACAATAATAATAACATCAAAACTGCTTGATATACTTTTTAGCTCAGGCGGGGCCTATGGGAGGCATCTAGGAAGGTGCCAAAAAAAAAAAAAAAAAAAAAGTTTAAGACAGGCTGGAAGGAAAAACCCATGCAAGGAACAAAGATGGGAGAGCGGAGACTGGCCGCTGTCCATTAGACCGGCCTCTGCCTTCCTCCACAGCTCACAGCTGGACTACATCTCCCAGGCTGCATTGCAGCCAATCGAGCGTGAGCAGAAGCAGACTAGGTCTCTCCTACACCTGTCCCATAAAAAGACCCCATGTGTTCTCCTGTTCTCTCTTTCTCCAGCTGCTGGCTGGACCATGATGCTGAGTGTGTAACCTTGGGGCTCACGTGCTGAAGATGGCCATCTTGGTCAAGCCCACTGCCAGAGGACGTATGTGAACACAAAATAAACCTCTACCGTGTGCAGCCACCAAGGTTTCAGGATGTCTTGTTCCAGTGGCTTGTGTCCCTCTAACCAAGGCAGAGTGATGCCAGGCCACATGGTAGAATGAGGAGAAATTTGGATCATGAATCAGGACAGCTGTGCGCTAGTCTCTGCCCCGAGCATGCCGTGTGGGACTCAGGGCAAGGCCCTGAGGAAGTAAGAAGTCTACCTGTAATCTTCAGGTGGCAATGCTTCTGAACAACAAATTTCAGATTGAATTATATTCTAGTCAGCAAAGGTTTACTAAGCAGCTACTCTCGGTAGTAGGTGCAGAAATCCACTGCAGAGATAAGTCAGTACAGGCACTTAGAATATAAGCTTGAAGATAAATGACAATAATATAAAATAGCAGAAAGTAAATAGGTAAAGAATAGATGACAGATAGAGGTAGATAGATGATTAATAGATGATACATAGATAGACACATAGATACATAGATGATAGATGAAACTGAGCATCAGGAGCTGTGCCCAGGGGAACGTGGTGGTATAAATGAAGGCCACTAGGAGACAATGACACCTGAACCAGGCTTAGAAGAGAGAAGCTAACAGGGTCGGGGAACTAGTCCAGGCAGATCCAGGGATTTCATAGCTGAAATCCAGGTGGAGAAACTAAGGCCCAAAGGGTTAATTAGGCATATTTATTTGCTACTAGCTGATTAGTAGCAAACTTGGGCATCTTTAACAAAATTTCAGAGAAGAGGAGAGGAGACGAGAGGGGATGAAGGAAGAGAGAAGGAAAGGAAAGAAACAAAAGGAAAGAAGAACCAGTTCATTCTGAATGACCACTGCTTCCTTTTCTAGCTTGACTCTGTTGGAGTTCAGTTTGGACCTTGTTTGGGTGGAACATCTGCTGTGTCCCGAAGGCCGTTCCGGGCACTGAGGGTACAGGGATGTGAGAGGACTGCTTCCTGCCCTGAAGGACAGGACAGCCTAGTGGAAGGTGAAGACAAGCACACGTGCGACCACAACAGACTGTGACAGCCAATGGGTAGCAGCAGGACAGGGTAGGCACATGTTGCAATAGATGGACAAGAAACCACAGCCAGGGTGGGTCACAAGTCAACAAGCGTCAGTAAGAGTCTGCTCTGAAATGTCACGAGTGCATAGGCAGAGCCTGGACTCCAAGGATCAAACCAGCCCCAGGGGGCAGGTAGAGAGAAGTCAGGAGGATTCCAGGATTCTTGGAGCCAGACCCTGGCAGGCATTTCTGCACAATAATGTGAGCACTTGATCAAGTAGGAGCGGTCCTCTTTGTCCGCTGCGGATGTGTAAGTGCCACCAGGTGTGTGGGCAGGTGCTGGCCCAACACTGAGGGATCCTCTGGGCTCCGGTAAAATCCTTTCTGGCTCAAATCTGTCTCCTCCTCTTCTAACTCATTCAGTGCATCACTGGGTCTCCGGCCATCGAAGTGATTCCGAGGCGACAATGATGGTGGCAGCCATCAAGGCCACCAGTGCACAGACTGTCAGTCCTTGCTTCTTCAGGTTACAGCTTTCTAGTTTCACACCTAGAGCGAGTGTGAACCTCTGGGTCATGGGCCCGTGCCCCTGCTGCAAAGGAGGCTGGGAAAGCCAGCAGTCAGCCAGCTCAGCATCTGTCATAGCATTCAATCTCTGTTTATTAGGCGGGGGAACCTCCTAACAGAGAAAAGGGAAGCCGGACTCCTCTGGTTACCATACTTGTTGGGAATGCTGTCAGCAGCTAATTATAGACCATCCAATATTTTTAAATGACTTACACAGTGAAAAATAAATTGTCTCACATAATAAGATATGCATAGGTAGGTGACTCGAGGGTTTGTCCAGAGGGTCAACCACATCATCAAGAAATTGAGCTCTTGTAAGTCAGACAGAAAAAAATCAAGAACCCTATGACTTCACTTACGTGTGGAATGTAAAACTGAAAGCAACAAAGAAACAAAAACTCATGGACACTGTCGATAGTGTAGTGGTTACCTGAGGGTAAGGGGGAGGGGTGGGGGAAGAGGGAGGGGAGTCAAATACGTGGTGATGGAAGGGGAGCTGACTCTGGGTGGTGAGCACTCAGTGCAACACACAGATGATGAGCTGTAGAATTGCAGACCTGGAACCTATGTAATTTTTGCTGACCAGTGTCACCCCAATAAATTTAACAATAAAAATAATAAAATAAAGAAATTGAGCTCTTCCTAACATTCTGCTCTGTTACTCTCACTGTACTGGCTTGGTCACTAGGCCTGTTCTTCCAGGATTGCCAGATAGCCTCATCGTCTAAGATTAGGTCAGATACTATAGTTGGTTGATTGTATAATTGCTCCAGTTCTCTCCCTGTATTTATACCCTTTTACCATGACACTTTGTATTTTCTTTTTTTGAACCTAAAAAGCAGAGGCCATTTCCACATTCCTTGAATCTAGGCCAGACTTGTCATTTACTTTGACCGATAGAATGTGGCCAAAGGGAGGACATGTTAGGTCTAAGCCTGGGCCTCGGGGAGTCATAGCATTTTCCCTTGTTAATCCTCTGCGATTGCCTGGATAACATGCCTGGGCTACCCTGATGGAGGTGGAGAGACACATAGCTCAGTGACCTCAGTTGCCCCTGGTAGCAGCCAGCCAACCATCAGACACGTGGGTGCGCCCAGCTAAGATCAGAAGAAACGCACAGCTGAGCTCCGACAAAATCGACGATCCCAGATGCACGAGCTAAATGAATGCCTCATTGTATTAAGTCACCAAGCTTTGGAGAGGCTTGTTACACAGCATTATTATGGCAATAGATAATTGATACACACATCCATACTGCAAGGGATGCTGGGAAAATACTACCTGGCATTTTCAGCCTCAGTAACGAGAAAGTGTCATAGCTCCTGGATAGGCAACTAACAGTGTCTGCCACAGCGGCCAATAGCTGTGAAAAACATCCACACGACCAGGAAAAGGTGAAGACGGCGGCAAATGCTTCCATATAATTCTTCAAAACCGACTGGGCAGCGGGTGAAGGGTTAAGCAGGGAATGAGATCAAAGGAGTCAAGTCCTTATGCAGCCAAGATTTATCAGGTCTTCCTGCCTGACTTGTGATGATAAATACATCAGGGACTGTATTATCAGCAAGACAATTGCAAAATCAAGGAACGACTCACTGTAATACAGAATTCATGAGCCGCTGGGAGTAATCTGTATTAAGGCACTTCTCCCAGGTCACTTCAGCAGAGTTTGGACATTCACATTCTAACACGTGGTCCATCTTTGAGCTGAGGCCCCCCACCTGCCATATCCCCCAAGAGAGCTCACACAACTCATCCCAGGGCATGGCCGACACCAACCCCACAGCAAAATGTGGAATGAACCCCATCCTTGGCCGGGACTTCCACACTCCTTGTATGTGTGCTGCACTTGCTATTTCCCAATAACTCCCATGATCCCTTAGAATCCATACCGCCACCACAGGACATTGATATCAACCCTAATCTCAGATGAGAACACTGAGGCTGAGAGACTGCCCCTTGTCCGAGGTGACAGGCAGGATGAGGAGAAAGCTCTGCTCTTTCTGCCTAGAAGCCCCACCCTGGATCCCCCTCTGTCTTTCCCCTGCACTTAATTTAGGTCTCTGCTTAAACACCACCTCCTCAAGGAGAATGTCCCGTGTCACCTGGTCTAAATTGCCACCCTTGTGTCTTTCCCTCAGTCTTTTTTATTTTGTTAATAACTCTTATCACTACCTGACATGTATCACATACTTTTCTGTTTATTTTTAGCAGTTCTCCTCAATAATAATGCAAGCTCTCTGAGAGAAAGGACTTTGTTTTGCTGACAGCGATATTTCCAGTGCCTGTGACAGTGACTTGACAAATAGTAGGCAGTTAGTATTGGTTGAAGATATGAACAAATGAATGAATGAATGTGATAATTGGGTTGACCTTTCATTCCACATCTGGAAGTATAGAGACCTCCAGAGTCATACTAACTCTGACCTCTTGCTTCTGCAGAATTTTCTCTATTAATGGAACATTCCTCTTGCACTCACGTTTAACTCTCCCCCCGCCCCCCATCACCTAGACCCAAAAAGAAACTCAAATCCTTGCACAGTCTCCACCAGAAGCATTTCATGCACATAAAGCCTTCTTGGGCATAGTCCACTTTACTGACCATTTGGGAAAGGGTGTAAGAGAAGAAATTTATATTATACGAGTCCAAACAGCTTTGTATCAAACATCAGACATCGCAGTTTTTAATATATCCTCTGGTCCCACCAGCATCAAGGGATTTTCACCAGCCACTTCCCCCATCCCCCATCCTTATCACCTCAAGCTCCCCTTCTCCCCTCTTCACCCCTTGCTCCCCTTCCCTCTCCCCTAGCTTTTTTTCTTGATTCCTCTCCTTTCTCCCTCCCCTCTCAACTCCTTCCTGAATAAAACAGAGCAGTGCATCTCTTTCCAATGCTCTACCTCCTGTGGCCCCTAAACCCCACAAAGTTATTTTCATAAACAAAGACAACATCGTCCCTAAAAAAATTCAAGCCTCCTCCCAACGTGAGCATTTTGCTCTGGTACCCTGGGCAAAGTAGAGGAGGAGCAGAGCTCGCTGGGGTACGAACACGAAGCACCTTGTGGAGAACTACCCTTTCTTCTGGCCCCCCCTCCATTCATTACCTTACATCAGCCTTCCTGTGACAAACAGTATTCAAGCCAGGGACCTACGAGTCTTCCTGGAGTCTACCGCTCCTCCATCTTTCATATCGAATCTCCCTAAATGTCATTCAGCCCAGAGCCCACCCCCCCTTGCCCACCTCCTCTGCCACAGTCCTGGCCAGCGTATGTCATCGCTCCCTGGACAATGGCAGCCACCCCCACCTTCACCCCGTCCTTATCCCCCTCCACCTCTAGTCTGCCGTCCACACAGACTGCCGCCAACAAGATCTTTCTAAAGCGCATGTCTGACTGTCACTCACTCTCTTGCTTACAAACCTTCCATGGCTCCCCATTGCCTTAGGAAAAGGAGCAAGCCCCTCCAAGTGGTCCATACAGCCCTTCAAGACGCGGACCTACAAATAGCCTCACCTCAGGCCTTACACTCCAGTCGGAGTGAACTGCTGATGACGCTTCTTGGCTTCCTCCTCTCTCGTTTTCACCCTGTGCACAAGGAGGTGCCTCCGGCTTCCTCCCCCACATCTTCTCGGAGCATCCACAGTCTCCCTTCATGGCTGCACTCAGAAGTTACTTCCCGCTGTCCACACTCGCTCCACACATCCAAATCCTCTGGGTGCCCTGGTAACGACGCTTGTTCTAACAGCCCTTCTCACACGGGACTGCGGTACCTGCTCTGCTCGTCCCACTGCGCCCCTAAACCAGGACCGTCTGGATGGCAGGGACTGAATAGTTTTACTGTCTCCTCGGTGCTGTGCGTTATGGGTGCTGAACACAGAGTCAACACCTAGTGACTAATTGATGAATGAATGAATGAATGGATGGATGAATGAAAATGGTTCCCGCCTCCCTTCTACCACGACAAAGACACACAATCACCATCACCCCACAACCACCACCACCTGCTCTGAGTATTGTATTCTCAATCTTGGTCCATTCATGAATCAAGTTTCCCATCTTTCCTTCCTGTGGTTTGAAAACTCTGTGTTGATATATTATAAGCTACCATTTCTAGAATTGGAGTAAAATACAAATCCTATTTAAGGGAAAATGCTTCTCATGGACCACCCCAGTTCCCCCAGGTCCTCCAAGCTGGATGTGGAAGATACTGAGTTAATAAATAAAGTCTTATCTATGAAAATGTCTTTTAATGATGAATTAGCACTGCTAGAGACCTCTGTCTATAAAACTGGTAAAAAACAAAGAGGTAAATGAAAGCAAAAATTACCCTAACTCTAGGAGTCCCAAGACTATGTTTGCAGACCCCAACTCCCATGACCCCAGTTTGAGAAACACTGATCTAAAAGCTATTAGAACTATAAATAGCCTAAGGTCACCTTGTCGTTGGGCTTCCTAGTCACACAGGTGAGGAAGCTGAGACCCCCCCAGGGGCCGTGACTTGCTCAAGGTCACAGAGCAAGGCAGATAAGAACCTGGAACTCGGGGGTTCCCTGGTGGTGCAGTGACTAGGCTTCGGCACTCTCACCCCCAAGGCCTGGGTTCGGTCCCTGCTCAGGGAACCAACCAAAAAAAAAAAAAACCCACCTGGAACTCCTGGTGCTTAGCTCTTCTTGAATCTACTTTCTCTTCCAAATTATCTGTATAGCTAATCTACCTAATCCCACTCTCTGCATATAATTATAACTTCTACTTCAGCTTTGGCTGGTTGGCTTGGTTTATTTAAAGGAAGTAGATATAAAACTCCCCCCCCCAAAAAAAAAACACACAAAAAATTGTCAGACAGAAAAAGTTGAAAACCATATGTCTTCATTCATAAGTGAGATATAAAACTGAAAGCAACAAATGAGCAAGACAAACAAACAAAAACTCGAGGACACAGACAGCAGGATGGTGATTGTCAGAGGGAAAGGTGGGAGGGAGAGGTAGAAAAGGGACAAAGCGTGACTATATGGTGACAGAAGGAGATGTGACTTTGGGTGGTGAACACACAATGCAACATATAGATGATGTATTACAGAACTGTATGCTTGAAACCTATATACTTTTACTAACCAGTGTCACCCCAATACATTTAAGAGAAGAAGAAAAGAATTGAGAGCCTCTTCTTATCACTGAAAGAAATGGCAGACCAGTATGAAGAGACGTTTCAGCCTACTGCTCTCTGGCACGTAGCAGACAAAACTCACCAGGAGAAGCATGACTTTGATCTGACCCTCCCCACCTACCCCTTTCCCGCAGCCAAATAAATGTCTTCACCCTCACCTCATTCAGTCACCTATTTGTTCCTTTGACAAATATTAATTGAGCATCTATTGTGCACCAAAGGCCCTCTGAATCAGGAAACTGAATCTCAGGGAGAGAAAGTCACCTGTGCAAGGTCACAGACCCAGAAAGTGGCATAGCCCAGACACAATTAGAATAAAAATGGCTCGTTTTATTTGAATTCCCCAGGTTCTTGGAAGCTGTTTTCTTTAAATAAATAGATCCTATGCAAAACCAGCCGGTCGATGGATCTGAAGGGAGACATACACGTTAAAATAACAAACAAGAAACCATTTATTAAAAAAAAAAAATTTGAAGGGCAGAAAGTAATGAATCACCATTGCAAGTCGGCACAAAAAGAAAAATTAGTTCATAAAAATGCAGTTGGATAAATAATAGGTTATTTCATCATGTAAATATATCCCAAAAATAACTTCATTGAAACGAAAACATCTATCGCAGCCTAAACTATTCATCACACTAACGTATATCTAGAATCCTAACAAATTTATGAAAATGTTCTATTCCGTAATCTCCCTGATTCAATGCAAATAAATAGTTTGGCTTCGACTATCTCATTACAAAATGATTAATCACAACTGCAAAAAGCAACCAAGAAGCGAATTTTGATTTCTCATGTTGTGGGTGACATTTGGGGGAGTCTCCAAGGACTGTAGCCCTTCTGGAATGAGGACCTCATTTCTCTGCCTCCCCTAAGCTGGACCAACCTGGGGGAGAACCATCATTATCACTTTTAAGCTGACCAGTTAAAGATAGTCAAGAGCTTCTTATTGGACAGAATAAATCAGGAGAAGAAGGAAGAATAGAAACTTATATTCCCTGTAGTTATTTTCTTTTATCCTCTCAACACCCCAGGAGATGAGCTATTATGATTGATCACAGATGAGGAAATTGAGGCCCAAATTTCCCCAAATCCCTTAGAGACAGGCTTAGCGGTAAGGTGACCTACTCGTTCAGGTTTCCCCAAGGCTTTCCTGGTTTGAGCCCTGGAAGTCCCACGTCCTGGAAACTCCCTCCTGTGTTGGCAAAACTGGGACAGTTTGGTCACCATACCCAGTGGCTCAGATGTGGGTTTACCTGATTTCAAAGTCCTGTGTGTTTTGTATCTATACACTGCCACCTACCCCAGACATCTCAGAGGGCACCTTTCGGTGGCAAGGGCCCTTTGGGTTTGGAGACAGAGCATAGGGCTTGAATCCCAGCTTGGCCTCTAATCCTGTGTGCCCTTGGGCCCAGTTGTCAAATGTCAGGCCTCCAGGCCCCTTAGCTGCAAAACAGGACAGAGGGAGTGGAGAGCAGACAATTCTCTCTACACCTTCCCCCACGCCAACATTTCCCCTCTGCCCCGTATAGACCATCCTGGACCCAATGAGTGGAGGCAATAAAACCTCTTTTATCTTTAAGATCCTGTTCAATTACCTTTATAATTTAGCAAAAAATAATTAAACTTTTACTTTAGAAATCCTGTTCCATTTGTCCATTTTTAAAAGAGTTTATTTTGGAAGGGAAGCTTGTTCCTGTAGGAAAGAAAAAAAAAGTTTCTGACTGAAACTGAATTTTGTAACTGCAAGCTCTTTCAAAGGCAAGAAGGCAGACTGTGAAAGGATGGTTGCTAAGGAGACAATTGTATTTAAATTATCAGCTCACAATAGAGCCAGCAAAGATATTGATTGGGTGTGAGAGGGTAAAATTATTTTCTTCAAACTGGGAGACAACTTGAGGGTCTGGCTAGAGGTGCACCCTTCTAGAGGTGGAGAAAGGCTGTGATTGTACTGTTTTTCTTTGTTTAATTGGAGATGATAAAAAAAAAAAAGGAAGAAAAGTTGCTTGTTTTACATTCTCCATACTCTCTCCCCCAAGGCAGCTGAAACCCAGAGAAACAGCTACACAGAGGAAGGAAGTTTTGTGCTCACTAAGAAACGAACGGTTCAAAGGGAAGTTGTGTTAGCAATCCTGAAGCCAGCACGTATGAGAAACTAATAATAAGAGAGACACTCGTACCGCTTTCTACCTAAGAGACCATTCTTCCAAGTCATTTCCTGTGTTAGCACATTAAGCCTCACGATAACCCAGTAAGGTCATTATTATTTCCATTTGACAGACAAGGAAACTGGAAAGGATTGAATTAAGTTGCTCAAGACTCATACACAGCACTTGGCATAGGTGGGATTTGAACCCAGGCACCTAGCACCAGACTGCACGCTACTCCCCCCGCATCAAACTGCCTCTTGAAGGTTTTGAGCCTATATTGGCATACAAACCCTACAGCCTACAGACAAGCTCCAGTTAAAAAGTGTCTTCGATGAAAGAGGTCCACATGGAAAGACATGTGTTACTCAAGCCTGGAGAGAAAAACCAGATTAAGTCAAAACTGACAGCATTCAAAGACTAGTGACCAAATGAACACGTCGTGTCTAGCTATGATTCCGGTCTCCCCAATCTTAGAGGAAAGGAACAGCATTCTTACCTACTATTTGGCTTACAGGTTGTTCGATAGGAAATGAACACTCTCTTTCTGAGTTAGCTCAGGCAAGGAGAGGGTTCAGCAAGCTCAGGATAGCAGAGCAGGAATGTTCCAGAAACTGAGGCTGCCGGCCACGTGGCTCCTGCTTCTCCTCCCTGTGCCCTCCTTCTCAGCCAGGTTCTTCGCCTCTCCCCAGCCCAATATGGCTGGCAGCTCCACGTCCTGTAAGACTTATCCTCCAGCGCCCACTACTGGTTCTCTTTGTCCAAATTGTCCCAAGAGAGAATTGGTGGTAGACCAGCCAACTAGTGGACCACAAGGTCATAGTTTGGCCTAAAAATCTGTGAGGTCTTGAGTTACAGTGGGAGATGGAAGAAAAGAGGCCTCGTGTCCACCCTTTACTAGACTGTTATTTAATGTTCATGTTCAAGTGTGTTAATACTTGCTTCTGTTTCTATAATAGAGTTGAGCCAGGATACCTGCAACATTGACTTTAAATGTCATGTATGTATTCTTTTAATCAATGATTTCAGATCACTTTAAGTCCTTACTAGCAATAAACACACGGCATAAATAGAAAGGAGAGGCATCAATTACTCCTCGACTGTCAATCAAGATCAAGTGAGTCAACAGATAAGATCTCAAGAAATAGAAAATTACCATATGTGGCGGGTATAATGTGCTCCTCTGTGTAATGTGCACTCATGTTTTTGCCGCAGGGTTTCAGGGGGAAAATCTTTCGTCTTAATTTTTTAATTCAAATTTTTATTTGTTTATATTTAGGTACTTGCTTTTTGTATTATAAGAGAACTTTAGCATTTTTTTAAACATACTATGGTATTAGAAATTTTATGTAACAAATAATTACAAAACACAAGAATGGATACAAGGTACAAGAAATTTTGGTATGAAAATTTTTTATATAAAAAAATGATTATTATATTCCAGGGTATTATTTTGGATATGGATATTATTACTGATTTCTAGACTTACACTTTTATTTATTTATTTTATTGTTAGACTTATTGGGGTGACATTGGATAATAAGAATTATATAAGTTCCAGGTGTATAATTCTACAATAGACTTATACTTTTAACTCATAAGCATAAATAAAAGAATCAAAAACAGTTATACAGATAGGGAATTCATACTACCCATGTATAATGCGCATCCTTATTTTTCCCTCACAAATTTGGGCAAAATTAGTGCGCATTACACACAGCGAAACACCCATATGACAAAATGGCATCCAGCCACCAAAACCAGTGGGGTGGACCCATGTGTTGGCCAGGGCGCATTGCAGTAAGTGGGAGAGTGCACAACAGGGGGTATTAGGGGAAAGAACAGGTTTCGGAAAATGTGTTGCTCGAACAGAGTTCTGAGGGGTGCAGGAGAAACAAGGGACAGGAGTGTTTCTGGAGACTTTACAACTTGGGGGGCGGCAGGAATAGAAGAGAAGTGGTTTGTTCTTCTCTGCTTCCGTTTCTTTGTACTACCACGCATTAGCTCTTAGAAATGAATTGTTCTCCACCGATGACAGCTACACGGACAGAAAAAGAAGCGGACAGATAGATAAAAATTCATGTGTGCCATCTCTCTGCATACATGTATGTACGTGTACATCCACACACACAGATGCAGCTATAATATTACACAGATACCGATCTGTCGCGGGGGTTCGCAGGGTGTCCCCTTCTCTTGCAGATCCCCCAGGTAAGGTGGGGCGTCCCTGGGAGCCCCTCTCACCACCAGCCTACTTGCCCTGTAGTATGAAACCCCGTATGGTTTGCGAGATGCTTCCACATCCAAACACCCTTGGAGGGAAGCTTGTGTGTCATTCTCTCCGTCGTATGGACCAGGAAACAAGCGGAGTTGGATGCGGCTGCAAGCCTGGCGCCTCTAGGTCCTCTAGGCTGACCAGACAGACTGTTTTCAACAGAAAACGGTGCTGTCCCGTTTCAAAAGGTGCATAGAGTCAGCCTAGTCTCTGGACTAAATTCAAGGTGTCTGTAGGCTGACCATACATCCTATTGAAAACAGGACAGTACCATTGTTTTCTGTTCCATTTAAACTGGTACCGTCTGGTCAGCCGACTCCCAGCCCCGGGCTCCCGGCACGGATCAGACCACCTGCTGAGCACAATCTCCATTTGCCTCTCCCCTGGAGGCTCGGCCACCACCTCCCTCCTCCTACAGCCTTCCCAGCCCTGAGTCCCACCTCCGTGCTCTGCCGGCCCCCTGCCCCAGCTGGGGTGGCACCTGCATTTATTTACATTTCTGATGCCTTCCCCACTCCTAATATGAGCCCCTCAGCCAATCATTTCTTATTCTCCTCTCTACCCCGTGCCCAGCACCCTCCCTGGCACCTAGAAAAGGCTCAGTAAATGTTTGTCAAATAAATGATTCAGGGAGTGATCATTCCAGAGCCTGGTGGCTTCATATAATTTGAGTTATTACATTTTTTTCCCTCTAGAAAGAAAAGCTCCCAGACGACCCTTTGGCTGTGTTCAGATATTGTAAATAATTGATCATAAAGATGAAACACTCAGGCTGGATGGAGACCAGGGAACCTGTCAATATGGGGGGGAATAAATCTCCATTCGCAGCGGCCGAGGGCCTGAGCCGGCTTCCCAAGGCCATTAAACTATCGCTGCAGCTCAGGCGTTGCTTGGAATAAAAGTGTTTGTGTTTGTTTGTTATCATTTCTTAGTAAAACTAATTAAGGAACTAATTGATTGTTTTGTTGTTCTACTAATTAACTCCATATGGTGCCCATTTCCATGGAGATAGACTGTGAGTTATGGGAAGAACTGTGATTTAACATGGCGTTGCTGGGTTGGGGGACAATCCTTTAGAATTAAATATTCTTTCCGGTACCATTTCCTTTTGTGGTCGCAACCCTGTTCTTGGCTTCCCCAACTCCTTGAGGATGGAGAGATGGGAGCTGCCAAGATCTGCCAGGAAAGCCCTGGGTAGAGAGAAGAGAGCAGCTCCCTCTGGCCTACCACGGTGACCTGCTTTGGCCAATGGGGTGGCAGTGGACGTGAAGAGAGCACAGGCCTTGCCTGTCTGCTGGGAACTGGCTGGACACCTGAGCTCTGGGGATCTGTCATGAGATAGTTAGCGTCCCAGGTAGCTGCTGCCCTTCAGCCTAGTCCCCAAAATAAGCCCCCCAGTCTATAGCCAAGCCCGGCCAGCCACCGTGTGGAACAGCGTTGCCCAGTGAAATGCAGCCTGGATCAGCTGAACCACCAGGAGCCAAATACATCAAGTTCAAATCCTGCTTCCGTCACTTAGCAGCTGGATGACGTTGGACAAGAGCCTCGATCTCTCTGAGCCCCAGTTTTTACCTCTCTACAATGGAGAAAACACCGGCTACTTCTCGATGAGGTTGTCAGGCTTTTTAGAGAAAATAAATGTAAAAGGCCCCGCCTGGTGTCTACCGGGCGTGGTCCTTCAGGCACGCCCGCGTTTAGCTGTTAGCTGTGGGTTTTTCATAAACGTGAATGGGGGTGTTGATAGAAGATGGGGTTCAGGTATCCAAAGTCTATTGCCAGCACCCCTCCAAGTGTGGTTTGCCCCACCAAGGCCAAACGGTGTCGCGCTGTCACCTCCACCTACATGAACGCCCTGTGTGTGGGAACGTGGCCCCACGCACACCTGCTTTGTGTTTGGGTTTGGGCTTGTTTCTTGGCTGTCCCATTGCACATCTGATCATTCAATTTAGGGGGGAGAAAAGGGGCAACATTTCTACCCCTGAGTCCTCTATTCAGTGTGGGCTGGGGGGAAGGAGGAAGGGAGGGAGGGAGGGAGCGGGGGAGGGAGGAAAGAACATGAGAAGAAGGGAAGAAGGGAGGAGAGACGAGGAAGGGATAGAGGGCAGGAAGGAAGGAAAATTTCAGGTGCGGATCCATGTTACGAAGAAGATAATTCCACTTAATATAACAGAGAATTCCTGAGAGGCTGGGTTAGCCGGGGTGGCCGAGAACGCACTCTCTAAAACGTACCATTTGAGTTGAAGTCTGAAAGACAAGGGACATCCAGGCAGCGATACAGGCAACGCAAAGGTTTTGAGACAAGCGAAGTCAGTGGGCGCATCCAAGCCTTCAAGGAGACACTTGAATGTCAAGGTCCACAGCCCGTGGCTAAAGCTCAGGCTTCAAATATAAAACCAGACGTAAAATAAAGAAATCTTTCAGCATTTAAATGACAGCCCTTGCTGAGATCGGCTCGGAAGCAAATGCAGTGGGGGAGAGAAGCAGGCGCGGGCTGGGGCCTGGGGTCCTGACGGAGACGTCCACGAAGACAGAGCAGAGTGTTAGGGAGGTGGCCGGGGAGGCCCAGGGAGGGGGCCAGAGTTTGGCAGCAAGTGACCACGTGCAGGCCTACGGAGAACTCCGCACAGGGTGGCCTGCAGCTGGCCTTGGCTTCGGCTTCGGCAGGGTGCTAACAAGCCTTTCAAAGGAGCTTGTTTTAAAGGGGAGCGGGGACCGGTGCCGAAAGCTGGCGGTGATAGGAAGGCCTGCGCGTGTGCCCTGGGGACAGCCCAGCACAGCGATGCCGCGGAAAGACACAAAGGATCTAGTGGACACGGGACGGGGAGGGGCCCCAGGCTTCAGGGGCAGGGTGGGACCTGCTAGAGCAGCAGACAAATCTGGGACACGCTCCGTGCCCTGGGTCAGAACCAGTCAGAGCTTGGCCTGCGGGTGAGCGTCCTTGGGGCCTCTAGGCCAGAGGGACTGTGTCTTCTCCTCTATTCATGTCCCTCCCTGCGTGGCCACCATGCTGGACTCACCAAGGCGTATGGGCCTGGCATCAACCTCATGGTACAGTGGACACCCCTTCCGGCACGTTCTCTGGGCCGAGCAGTGTTTGAGGCGGTCACTTACACTGTCCATCATCTTTCCAACACTGAGATCCGGTAGATCTCAGGTAACCGACACCCATGGGGACTGGTCGATGCGGGGTAAACGTGAGCAGAATTCCTGTTCATCGCAACTCAAGCAACCGGCCCTCTCACGCAACTGGCAAAATCTCGACAGAAAACTTTTTGGCCGGTTGCTTGAGCTCTGGTGAACAAAGAGGCTACTGTGTTTGTAAGTCCGTTTTGGAGGCCGTGGGAGATCTGACTTCATTCCCGCCTTTGACATTCACTCTGCAAAGTCAATCCCCTCCCCGACCTAGGCCTCAGTTTCCTCATCTATAAAACGAGAAGGTGGGGCCGGAAAATTCCAGAAGACCCCAGAGAATTCTAAAAGGGGGCAATCTTTCTATCTGTTGTGCCACTTCGGGTCCCAACAGCTACTGACACTTTCTGAGAACCAGGACTGGTCAGCACGGGGAAGGGTCTCCCAGCCATCTTCTCCCCAAGTGCGGAGGTCCGGCCCCAGCTCACGGCGACCGCGGCTGCCCTCCCAAAGCCCCCAGGGCCCTGCCGCGCCTCTCCCCTCCGGTCCCTGTCCTAACCTTTCCAACTGTTTATTTCTTCTGAGGCTGTCTGGAGCTCCGCGATAATTGTTGCAGGAGAAGCAATCAGCTCAGCCTTCAACAAGTCATCGAGACAGACAGGGTAGCGGGTATTACGCTGTCAATTTCCGGGCCCCTCCAAACGTAAGAACAATTTTGGTGAATTACAAGCAATAGAGAATCACTTTGGGTGTTCATTAGGTGGGAGGCAGGGGCGATGATGAATGCTTTGGAAGCAGAGGCAGGAGCAGGCTTCCTCGGAGCCGGAAGCCCACCTTCCAGCATCTTCTGGAAACGGCTCACTTAACCCTCCCTCTTCTGGAGGAAACCCAAGGAGCCCCCCAGGTTGGTGAGTGCAGACAATTCCTCCAGGCCCCGGACAGTGCACTGTGCAGAGCGCCCACTGCCCACGGTGGGGCCCGGCGACGAGCGAGCCCTACTTGCTAATTAGTTGTTCAGTGACAGACAGAAATGCTGCAAAAGAGAGAACAAAGGACTAGAGGCGGGAGGAGGAAAGGCAGAGACTGACCAGGAGAGGGTAACGGTGCCTCACAGAAGACGTGGCATCTGAGTGGGGTCCTGAGGAGTGACCAGAACATTAAATACACTCTCAGTCCGCCAGTAACAATAATAATAGTGCATAATGGCTAGCACTTACATAATGCTCGAACGTACAATGCTATTAGTTCAAGCCTTATAACTGTGAGATATATATAGATATAACTATCCAGCAATTCACGCGAATCCTCAGGTGGAGACTATTATTATGCACATTTTACAAATGAGGAAACTGAGTTCAGAGATTAAGTATTTACCTAAAGATTACAGCCAATGAGCACGCAGGTAAGAACGGAAGTGAAGCACAGCTGAGGTTGTTGCGTAGCTTCTCAGGGGCGATGAGAGACAATTGATGAATAGAAGGAGCATCAGCTAAGACGACCAGAGTTCACGCCGAGGCTCCGCCACCTAGGACTCAGGTGACGTGGGCCAGTTACTTAGACCTTCTGAGCTCCGGGTCCCTTGGAGGAGTTCGCATGGTCCCAGCTGCCCGGGAGCAACGTGCGGACACAGTGGCAGGTGGAAGGCAGCGCCAGGAACCAGGTTGGCACCCATCCGCCACTCACAGCCTTCCCTGGACACCTGATGTGAGCCCGATATCAGTTAAGTGTCACAGGAGGAAGGTAAATGACACCACACCCTGACTCCGGTGGGAAATGCAGCGTGGTAGGGGATGTTTGAACATACTAACCTATGTGCTTGCTACTGGACTCTGGGGCCACTGAATTCTTTCCACTGGACCCCAGGGGTCTCTCCTCTCCCCCACTGCCTAGGCTGCACACGTAGGTGTAAGTCATCCTCTGGACTATACGACAGAGACTGCCGTGAACACGGTAGAATGCAGGAGTCTGATGGGCACCAGCAGAGCGAGATTTCCCGATTGTAAAGACCATGCAAACGACAGAGAACAAATAGAGGGAGAGAAACACGTGGGAAGGGACCATGAGGGCCAGGGAGGGTGGAGTGGGGGTTTGCTTAGGGGAAGAAAGGAAACCTGTACCCAATGTGTCAGGGTCTACAGGAACATGAACGGACTCAGCAGCATCTGAGGGGACCCCACTGGCCCAAGGTCAGTCCCATCGGCTGCTGGTTATCTAAATGCCCGTGGTGTCTGTGTCCCACAGATCATGCCTCTGATTGGCCCATCCCACAGAAACCATCCATGATCCCAGGGTCTTTGACACTTGTGAGGTCCCCAGAGTGGAGGATGGAGGCGTTGGTTATCTCATGGGACGATCCTGACCCAAAAGAAAAATCTCAACTGCTGACCGGTGGGGGCTAGGAGGAGCCGGCGTGAAGTCGCTTCATTTCACTGTCTGGAATGGGCGTCAGGGAGATGAAAGCGTTGGAGATGTGGGTGCCAGGATGGGACCTGCCCAGCAACCCAGAGGTCACAGAGGAGAGTGGGGCCAATTCGACCAGTGGAGACAAGGAACTGGGGTCAGGAAAACCATCGGAGCTGAGGAGAACTTTCAAGCAAACCCTGCTGGCCCCGACCATCAGGCCTTGAGTTGGACAGGACAGTTTTGAAGCCCAGCAGCAGCAAGACCGGAGCTCCCCTTGAAGGGCTTGGATAAGCAGGAGGTACCAAGACAGAAACGTGACTTGGGGTACAAAAGAGGACCCCTCAGACCTGGGCCAGAATGCGAGTGAAGAGAGCGGAGCTCAGTCCCAGAGCGGGAGGCCGGGGCCCCTCCTGTCCCGCATCAGGACCGGTCCGGCCCCCACAGCAGGGGGAAGTGGGGCTCCGCTGGCTCCGGCCTGGGTGGCAGGTTTAGAGTGAGGCGGAGTCCTGCCTGGGATGGAGGTGAATTCTGCCAGAGGTGCCTAGCCCAACCCTGGGCATAAACGCCCCAGAAAGACGGACTTCCTCTCGGTGCCTTACTCCCTTTGAACTTGGCCTGCCTCCTTTGTTCTCCCATTTTAATGATCCCATTCTCTCCAGCGCCCCCCCCACACCCCGACAGCCACAGCGATCAACCCCCACAACAGGGAGCCCTTTAATTGGCAGCAACGGGGCCAACCCTGGGCGGGTGGAGAGGCATTTAGTGCGATTTGTTCTGTGTGGCAGGAGGGAGGGGAGTTCTTCAAAACCGAGGCGCTCCGGTAGCTTGTTCAACACAACGTGAAGGTGACAAATCGGCCTGATGTTTTTGTCATTTTTCCCCCTGCCAGTTCTTCTGACAAGTGGCCACTGCTGCGAGTGCCAGAGGAGACAGAATTACTGTCACCTGCAGCCCCTGCCTTCCCAGCACCTCCGTCCCATGGAGCCGCCACTCCCCAGGACAAGGCCAGCCCCAGGGTGGGAGGTGCCCGCAGAGCCAGGACGGCATCGCTGAGGATGCAGGTGCCCGGGCTGCTGAATTCTGCAAAGAAAGATCTGGAAAGAAGGCAGGGGCACCCATTCACTGGAGCATGCCTGTGGGGCCTGGGGAATGGGCCCAGGAGCTCAGACTGTGGTAAGTCTGTCCCCTCTGCCCTCACTCTGTTATGTGACTCATTCGTTCCACAAGCGTGTATTGAGCACCTACTGTGTGTCCGGGCCATGCACGAAGGATACATAGGTCAACTGACCCGAAATCCTGCCCTGGTGGATAAAGGGGAGACACACAGGCAATAAACAATACACATAATAGATCAGGAAATTAGGTCTACCTAGAAGGTATTGGGTGCCACGGGGGGGAAACACTAAGCAACAGAGGAAGAGAGTGTGGGGTGGGCGTGGGGGCAGAGTGACGTCAGAGCAACGCCCCGGGTGCATCCACGCGTCCTCCCAGCTACGCACTGCCCGCCCCGACCCGGTTCAGGCGGTCACGCACTCAGTCGTTAACGCCGTCGCCCGTGCCCCCGCTCAGGACCCCCCACACTCCCCGCCCCGGCCGCGCATGCTCGCACCACGCAGACACTCCGGCATGAGCGCACGCCCCCGGCAGTGTCTCCGGCCCGGAGCCCCGTCATTTCCGCCCGCCAGCACGCCCCGCGCCCGCTCTTCTCAGCCCTTGCATCCGTGCTTCTCGCCCCCCGAGTCGCTGCTTCTGCTCACCCCATCGGCAGCGCCGGGTCTTGGACCGGTCCCTCCAGGAAGCGTCCCTGACGTCCTCGTGTTGAGGGCTGCAGTTCAGGGGTCCCGCACTCCCACCCCTCTCGCTTGGCCGGCGCTCCCACAGGAGCTCCTTGAATTCGGGACAGCGTGTTATCCCTCCGCCTGGCTTCGTCCTTGGCACACCGTAGATACCCAGTAAGTGCTTGTAAAGCCAGTCACTTGTCGGGATCAGTCTGGGCAGAGAACCGGAAGCGGAATCTGGCCAACCAGGGACAAGCCAAGGGACAGGGAAGAGAGCATCTGACCCTATAGGGCCGACCTTTCTAACTCAACTTCATAGATGAGGGCACTGAAGCCAAAGAGGGCAGATGCCCTGCCAGATCCCATGGGCAATGGATGGCCCAGCTGGAATTCCCCCCAATTCTGTCTGACCCCCAAATTCTGCTCGTGCCACGCCCTGGAGCTGCCTCCCTTAATACAAGTCCCACTGGCCACTTTGAGCATGAGCCTGGAGGTGTGGGGTCACATCCACAGGGTCCTGGACCTCCACCTTAGCTGTTGGCTGCTGGCTGGTACAAGATTAATTTCCTGATGCTGCATTTAAATGGGACCAGACCTCCCCAAGACCACGGAGCCCCAGCTTTGGACCTTTCAACTGGTAATTACTCTGGAGCCACCGTGTGCGATCATCCATTAACCTGGGGCCAAAGTGCACCCTGCTAATCAGCCAGCGCTGAGGCCATCAAGCAGCTGAGCTGATTGCGGACTTTAATCATGGAGGGACGGGCACAATCACACTGTCCAACCCTCCTCCAAGCCCAAAGGGCAAGGAAAATTTTATTATAGAGGGCTGCTGTTTGGCACCTCTGCCGGGGAAGGTTGCCACAGGCCATGTCACAGCCAAGATGCGCTTAATAACCACGGAAGACGAGAGGAGAGTGGGGAGCTGGGGCGGCCACAATGGAGCCCAAAAACGGAGGGAAGGAAAGGGAAGGAACTCTGAGAGCATTGCGGGCCGAGCGCCGTGCTCCGTGCATCATTAGCGTTGCCTTTAATCTTCAAGTCACGGTTGCAAGGGTGGCATTCTCAAGGCCCGTTCTATAAGGAGAAGCTGAGGTGCAAGGAAATGAAGAAACACTCCGAGGTCATAGTGCTGGTAAGTGACACAGCTAAGACTCAAAGGTAGAAATTCTCTGGCCCCCAAGTCTGTGCCCGTCCTAACAGCCCCAGGTACGGAAATGTCAGGCCGCTGATTTCCTTGTATCTGGGATGACACAGCCGCGGGGTAAGGTGAGACTCACGCCTGTCCCAGCCACATTTGCATTTGAAGAGAACTGTGATTGAGCTGAAGAACAGAATTCCAGGGCCTCCGGCAGATGAGCTCCATCAGCTAGGAGGGCTCTTCACCCCATCTTCAAACAATCCTCATCCTCCCGGTTTTCTGTCATCACTTGGTGGGGGGATGGGGGGGTGGGATGAGGGGGGACAGAAAGGAAAGCTTGAGACCCTGTAGATATTTCTGCCAGATTCTTTGGAAAATAAGAATAAATAAGAGGTGTGATGTGTCTGAGAATGAAGTTAAGAGATGTCCACCACAGAGCAGGGTGGCCTGGTCTGGGGAAGGGGACTTCAGCCTTGAACAGAAGATGTCTAGAGAGAGGCAGGGCACTTCATGGCCAATGTGAGATATACCAATAATGCATTTGCCCACAGTGACATGGTGGCCTGGGAACCTAAAAATGGCTGAAAGGACAAATGCAAAGGGCTCCTCCAGACAGGTGACCCCGGCAGCTTGTCCATGATTGAGGGGGTGCCTGCTTCTTCCCACAGTCCCCCATATGTAATCCATATACCTGCCCACCGTGTCTCCACTCCTGTGCCCAGTCACTCCATGTCTCGTTGCCCTTGGTTATTTACTGCTTTCATAGCACTTCTCTCTGAAGTCACCTGTTGTCATCTGTGTATTGTTAGCACCCAGGACAGTAAAATCTCGTTTGACTTGTTCACAGCTGTAGATCCCAGCAGTTAGAACAGTAGCTGGCACATAGTAGGTGCTTGGTAAATATTTTTTTGAATGAACAGTGCTGAAGTTAGGGTCACAGAATGGGTAAAAGAGGGGGGCCCTCAGAGCAGAGGGACTGGAGGCAGAAGGTGTAACAGTATCTGGTTTGTTGCCTAAAATCTGGGGTTTAGCTTCTACCTATAAGGTATAAGGATAAGGGAAAGCACATGACAATGAGTTCCAAAGGGCCATTCTTGATGAGTCCTTCTCTACCAGCCCCTACTCAATCATCTCTCCTTTCTAAAAATCCCTCACGTCCGTCCACTCTGCTCCATCACTTCCCTCTGCCCACCTGGATGGGCGTCATCACTTCGAAGCCCCCTCATGGGATCTTCAGCCCCTGGGGTGACCCCTGCCACGCAGCCACCTCCAGGTAGCCATAGCTGGCTTCCAGCTCTCATCCATGATGCTCCATGACCTCCCATGGCTCCCAGTTGCCTGTGGGATAAAGTCCGAACCTCTCCACATGTCCTCCAAAGGCCTCTGCTATCCGGTCCCTGCAACCCCTCCTGCCTCATCTCTCCCAGATCCACCTCAGCCACATTCCTGCCCCAGCTTCCCACTCCACCCCAAAAAACTCTCATCCCCCAGGTTCATCCACCTCCTCCTGGGCTGCTGGCTTTTGTAGCGTCTCCTCTGGCTCTGACATCCTGAATTCAGGTCTCGGGTTACATGATACATCCCTTCTCACGACACTCAAAGTACTTAAATCATGGCAGCTCATGAATGTCCCCCTCCACGGCAGACGCTACATCCCACGAGGTCAACTACATTGTGCTCTGCGGTGGATCTCCAGGACAGCCATCAAGGAGGTGCTGGATCTTAACTGAATGAACACATGAACGAACACACACCGTAGCATCTCTGATTCCACCCGTGATCCTGGGACTGTTACCTGCAAGGAAGAAGGGGCTTCCTCGCTCCCCACAAACTCTGCCTGGGCTGCTCTGTTGTGGCCCCCACACCTGACTGTGCTCTTTATCTCCTGCTTCACCCAGTCGGTCGCCCTCTGCTGGCCAGAGTAGTAACCGCACTGGGAAATGGCTGGAACCAGGCGGGTTCTCTGGCCAGCTGGCTGGCCAGGCGTGGACAGTCTTTGCCCACCTTCCTCAAAGATGTACATATGGATAAAACTTGCAATTTACTTCTTTCCCCTTTTTTCTACTTGAACCCCAACTTGTTTTTGAGGCTCAGCAAGGGCTGTTGAAAGAAAATAAATTCTAGGAAAGTAGATTTAGACACTTCGCGGTGACCACAAAGAGCAGACTGAAGCAGAAGGACATATTTTAAATTCGGATTTGAATCCTGGCTATGTGTCTTTCTACCTGTGTGACCTCGGGTGAATCACTTGACTTCTCTCAGCCTCAGTTTTACCACCTGTGAGAAGGGTTAGTGATATGGTCCTTACAAGGTTGTCGTGAGAACCAAGGTAAGCTAAGCAGTGCATGCAGCCACAGGAAGTATCCAGTAGGTGATTGCTGTCACTGGTGAATAGGTCACAAGCTTTGGCTTGGCTGTGTGACCTTGGGTCGGTAGCCTGCCCTCTCTGAGCTCTTCCCACTCCCCTCACCTCCAGAGTCTCCACTAGAATACTGCTCTTCCCCAACCTGTCACAATAGGTCATAACCTCCTTAATGGACTTTCCATAAGCCCGACACGGAGACCTGAGGTTCAGACTGCCTGATAGTTCCCAGAATCCATCTATGTCTCCTGCCACTCGCCAAAGCATCCCCTTGCTGCCCACAGCATCGGCAAGCACTGCCCTCCAAGCTCGAGGAGGAGGAGCACTCTGCCCCGACTTGTCTTTGCTCTCCTATTATAAATCCCGCTCATTTAGGTCAGCGACCATTCCTGGAGCACCTACTCTGTGCCAGGTTCTTCAGTGAGGAACCAGGAATGAACAAAACACGCTCCGTAAGAACCCAGCGCCTGGGGGACGATGAATCCAAGACTGGATTTTTCTCCCCTGTCTTTTCTGGGCCCCTTGACGATCTGTTGTACCAGAGGCCCAGCAGGAAACCAGTGGCATATTCAAACATGGTCACGAAGATGAGTTTAACAAGGTCTCTTGTTTACAAAGGCAAGGGCAAGGCTGGGGAAAACCAACAAGGGTTAGTGCAGTATTTTCGAGTCACCACTCCTAGGTCTGAGCTTAGCAGGGGGTCTGTCTGTGCAGGGAGGAAAGCAAAGAAAAATTAGTCTGATTGCTCTCTCCTCCAACACTTTGATCTCCTGCTGCTGCCTCCCCCGGGCTGAACCCAACAGGAATCCAAAACGCAAGGGCAGTCCCTAAAGGTTGGGCTTCCGGGACACAGAGCAGGGGGAGGAGGGCAGAGAGAGGGTCTGGAGGAGCACGTTTGCCTACTACAGAGAATTGGGCGTGACCCGGGGAAGGACGTGACCTTCCCTCCTCCCCCTATCAGCCTGAGCTGATTTCCAGAAATGCATTGCAGCGGGGAGTTCAAGACACAACATGCTATTGTTGAAACACCTCAAGGGTCTCCAAGGCCCAATTGAAATTCTGTCCCTCTCCCCAGCTCTCCTGGTAGCATGGCAGGATCACTGCAGCTCATACTCATCTGTCTCCGAAAGATTAAACCACCCCCTGGAAACAGCCCGTTTCCCGGGGGAGGGGAGCCCGTTTACAGCCATTCTCTCAAGACACAGCCTTCCAGAAACAAAGGCACATGTGGATTTCTTCCCCAGCTGGAGGAGAAGCTGCTGTTTTTTATGGGGATGGGAGGGGGGTGCTAGTTGTGCATATCTGAAGAACTTCCTCTTTAACATCAACCCAGCTCCAAAGTTCTGTTTGAGTGGGAATGTTGAAAAATATCAACAACAATAGTAGCAACAATAACTGACATGTATTCATTGAATACCTGTAGCCTGGCACTGTGTTGTCAAGCACTCCACATGCATTATCTGATTCGATTGTCATATCCTCATGCAGTAGGAGCTCCTATTAGTGACCTCACTTTATAGATGAGGAAACTGAAGCACAGAAAGGGTGAGTGACCTGCCAAAGATCACACAGCTACCAGGAGGGAGAGTGGGAATGGACTCAAGTCCAAGTCTCTCTCTACAGCAATGTTTTTCAACTGGAGACTATTTGGTTCCCCAGGGGACATTTGAAAATGTCTAGAAACATTTTTGTCACATCTGGGGGAAAGATACTAATGGCATCTAATGGTAGAGCCCAGGGATATTTCTAAACAACCTGCAATGCACAAGACAACCACCCACAACAAAAAATTATCTGGCCCCAAATGTCAATACTGATTAGTTCAGAACCTAATTAGCTCTAAAGTCTCCCACCACCTACTACTGCACCCATCCATCCGGTCACGAGCGCCCCTGAGCTGGGTAAAGCTCAACAGGAGAATGGGGACCAAGCTCCTGCAAAGCCTTGTTGACCATGTTGGTCTTTGACCTAAGAACTATGGGGAGCCCCTGAAGAATTCTACACAGGGCAGAGACACAGTGAATTTGAATTTTCAGAAGATAACTCTGGCTGCTGTGTGGAGAACGGATCAGGAGGCACAACGTGGGACCAGCGGGTGGGCTTCTGAGGTAATCCAGGTGACAGAGGACTTGAAGGACAGGGTGACAGAAGGCGGAGACAAGTAGGTGGATTAGTGATTGACCAGGGCGGGCTGATAAATTTTGCCTCCACCTAAATAGAAAATGAACAGGAAGAGCTATTTTAATAAAATTTTAAAAAGACATATATACCTACATTACTTATTTTCAAAACTGCCTAATTATTTTTCTACAACATCACCATACACTTCAATACACTTCCACCGACACTGCACTAGCTTTTGAAATCCATCCTTTAAAATGATCTGTGTTTTGTTTTTGAAACCATTTCCTCACTGAGACTTCCCCTCTTCATCACAGATGAAGGGGGGCCCTTCACGTGTTCCTTTAGTTTTAGGAACAGATGGAAAAACTGGGGTCCAGGTCTGGGCTGGTGGGTGAGGCAGGCAGCCCTGAAAAGTCCAGGCCTTGCGTGGCATCTCTTGTTGCTGCACTCACGTGAGGCCTGGGTCGTGTTGAAGTGTTTCATTTCTCATTCTAATCCATCTGCTTCTCCTTTTCAAGGCGGTAAGAGTTTCAATATAGCGTTCAGAGTCTATTGTTCTTACTTTTTAAAGCAAATCTGCAAGACCAACATGTTCAGAATTCCAAAAATCAGTCAACATGACCTTCCTAGCCAAGGCCTGAGTTTTCAATTTTCAATTTTTTATTTATTTATTTATTTATTTTGGCTGAGGTGACCCCTTATGGAAGTGTTCCATGAACTGCCTTTTATTCTCAGGGTCATAATGATGGACCCAATTTCACTGCCTGTAATGATCTTTAAGAAATCCTCAACTTATTTTTCAAAAATTTTGGAGGAACTCTTTCCACTGTTAAGAATTCAGCAACAGCACGTTGTTTAAACCAGTGTGTGAACATTTTTCCATTCGATGTGCACTGGGTGAAAATGTAAGCATCTGGGTGTGCAAGGTCTAAAACAATGAAAGGAAGATACCATGGGACTCTACAGAACCGGTTGTATCCAGATATGTCTGACATATTGAAAATACGTATCAGCCCACCCTCCTATTCAAGAGGCAAACTGGACGGGACGTGATGAAGAGAAGGAGGTATGAGAGGTGACTGCCCGTCTTCTGGCCTGAGAGATGAGTTGGAAGTAGAATCATTTACTTTGCGTTCCTAGACCTTGTCTCTCTATCCATAATGGCCTCCGAAACAAGCAACTGCGTGTGTTTCCGACGGAGGAGCCAGCATCGGTTAAGTTGCTAAGAAGAGGGACGATCAAGGCTCATCCTCACGGCTGCCAGGTGTGGGGGTGCAGGATGTCTGCAACGTGAACGGCGCCCTCTCGGGTTCATGAGCCCGCATGGCAGCCTGCACTGTCCAGGATTTCAGATTCTGGCCTGAGTGTTTGACTCCGGGTTGGCCAGGACCTAGGAAGGCCTGAGTCCCCAGCTTCAGGAACAAAACTGCCAAAAACAGATTGAGTTCAAATAAGAGAAGACTCAGGTGACCATGGCGAGCCGCTACTTCTAGTTCTTCACAAGGCTCCCTACAGACGGGGAGAAGAGGATATCGGTGGGGCATTTGGGTGGGAGCAAGGTTATAGGCCATGAGTGGAAGTGATGGAGAGGCATGTGTGAGCCTAATAAAGGGCCTACGTAACAGTAAAAGCTGTTCAACCATGAAAATGGTCTATCTTGTATAGAAAGGAGCTCCTCATCATGGAGAGGACCCAAGCTCAGCCATAACAACCTTCAGCCAGAGATGTAACAGGGCAGTCCCAGCATCTCTCAGGTAGGCTGTCCACCAGACCTCTTCCAAGACGTGTTCTGCTCTGAGAGTGTAGGATGCAAACAAGGCATGGTGACATCTCCAGGTTGGCCTGTTGAAGCCCAGATGACTTTGCCAATGAACTCTTAGAGTCTGCAACACTGGCTGAGAAAAATCACACCAATACTCCTGACCATGTCACTTATTAAAAACACTTCCTGCAGGGGGGGAATCTTCCAGATGTTTATTGACCTGTATCAGCACTTTGCTTGCAGCCACCGACAGAACTTCACTAAATGGTCCCTCCACGTAAACACACTTACTCTCTGTTGCCTCTAACGAGCACTCGCTTGGCTCCCACCCATCTAAATACCTCCACATTCTCTCCTTCCATCTGAGTAGGATGGGGGCAGAAAAAGATCAGATGTGACTGAGGAGATGGTGCAGGGATAGCACGCCCACACCTTGAGGTAAGTCATGAACTGCCCTGATGATTCTAACACTCAGACTCTCCAACTCAGAACTTTCTTCTGAGCTCCAGACCCACAGAGCCAACTACTTGTGAAGCACAACCTCCAAGATGTCCCACAGGCATCTCAGATTCATCAGGTCCTTAGCACAGCCCATTCTCCCCTTCCACCCCCACCCAAATGCACCCCAGGTTTCAGCCAATGTCACCCAAGCCAGACATCAGAGTGTCTTTAACACCTGCCTCTTCATCACACCCCCTCACCACCTGCCTCTGCCCTGTTTTGGGTTCCCCCATTAAGCAAACCTTGAGAAGGATTTAAATACAAGTGGTTTATGTGGTAAACGAGTGGGGAAATGAGACGGGGAAGAAAAGGAAATCAAGCACGGATGCATTTATCAAGCCATCTGCGCCGTGGGCAGCTGAAGCTTAATTCCACATGGACACTTGAGGAATCAGTGTAGACACAAGCCTCGGAGTCACATCGTTGTTGGTGGAGGGCACTCCCGGGGGCGTGTTAATTTCCTGGCACTTACATCCTGTCCTCCCACAGGCAGTTCCCCAGCTTCGGAGGAAGCCTTCAGGCAAAGAACCACAAATACTGCAGCTGGAAGTAAGCCAGCAAGTGGTGGGGCTCACGGGAGGTGGGCAGGGCACTCGCAGTCTGCTATAATGTCAAGTCCTACGGAGTCCATTGCCTCGATAACTCTCCAATATTCTAGGTTCTCTCCATGCTAGATTCCTCCATCTCTGTCCAGGCTACCATCTAGCTTTTTGGAATCATCACTGACCGGTCTCCCTGTCTCCACCTGTCACTCTTTGATTCTTCTGCAAGCTGCAGTCTACGTGCAATGGCATACATAATGGTTACAGTGCAAACTCTGGTTTTTTTACTTCCTGTCCCCGTTCTAGGTACACGACTTCACATAAAACACTTAACATCCCTGTATCTGGTTTTGTTTGTTTGTTGTTGTTGTTTTAAGTGAAAATTAGGCATAAAACGTGTGCTTTCTCATCAAAGGATTATTGTGGAGATTCAATGAGTTGATATAAATAAAATGCTTAGAACAGCACCTGCCACGTGCTGGATGCCAAATGAATGTTAGCTATTAAAATCGCTATAACGAAAACTTGATCACGTCACTCCTTCAAAGCCTTCTTTCTAAGAACTAGACCCTGGAGGTTACTGAAAGATTCAGAGCCTAGGGAACACTAGTGATACTCTTCAGGAACAACTCTCCTCTCAAGGCCTGAAGATGCTATTGGTGCAGCAGGCACCTTGAGTTAAGGAACCCCCAAAGTTATGACTTCTGCATGAGTTTGCTCATCTTGGGTGTTGAACCTAAGAACCAAGGAGAGAGAAGATGCTTATAGCTAAGTCCTCCCCAGTTACGGGAGGACGTGTGGTTAGAAAGATACAGTTAAAGAAGGAAAAGGTTTCGTGTCCAGGCAGCAGTCCTAGCCCTGCCAGTACAGCAGAGTCTTCCAAAGCAAGATGATCTAGGATTGAAATCTGTCTCCAACATGAACTCATGGTGTGTCCTTGGGCATGTGACTTCCCCTCTCCGAACCTCAGTTTCCCTATCTATAAAATGCAAATAATACCACATGCCTTATAGAAATGTTGGGAGGATTCAATATTAATATTATCAGATGTATAAACAGCCCAGGTGCACAGTAGGCTCTCAATAAAAGTTAGATTGTCTTTTTCTCCACTCACAAGCTCTCCTTGTCCTAATCACTCCGTGAGCACAGCAGAAACGACAACACCATCTCGGGCATTTTGAATGTCTCACTCACATCCTCTCTACCCACCTTCTCACTTCAGTCATTGCTGCAGCAACTACTTGCACGTGGCTGAAGGCTCACAACGCCTCACATCTCTTGCACCATCTTTCCTTCTACTTACATTCATGGTCCCCTGAGAACTTCCTTATGACCAACTCAACTCAGGCCTGGTTCGGAGATCTATCGGTACTATTCAAAGTAAGTGACTGTTGCACTACAGGCTCACTCGGGGTGACCCTGGAGGACGGGGGTGAGGGGATTCCTCCCAGTCGGTGGCATTGTGAGCAGTATACTTGTTGGTTCACCTTGTCTGGAGACATAAAAGTGCTAATGTATGAATATACAGTGACTCCTGGGCAGCGACGAGGAGTTGATCAAGGGTCTAAAAGGAGCACAATCAGAGATAAGAAGGGATTGTGGGGAATGGGGACAAAGCATGTGAATGGGTGTATGGAAAAAGCTTTGCGTCTAATATTATTGCTCACAAAAGATCATGCAAGCAGAAGCAGCACTCACCAGCCAGAGAGACAGGCTGACTCACCAGTGGATGTGAGTGAGGCAGCCTCCTTCCGTGGCCGCCCATGTGCTATGCAATGGACCTATCGACAGACCAGCCACCTCTCCAGGATGGAGATTAAGCATAGGCTCAGGAGCCTGGGCTCCTCACTGAGGCTTATCTAGTTACTGCCACTGATGAATGCCTAAACTAGCAGCAGCAGAGGCTGAAAATGAGCCCTCCAAATGGCACTACTAGGTAGCCACTTGGTGGCATTTTAATTACCTAGAACTCCTCTTACTGATGATTGGGCAGCAATCACCCGTATGGGAACTGATGTCCACTCCAGCTATGGATGTATCACTTCTGTTTGCATCACCTCTAGGCCAGCACCACCAATCCAAGATTTAAAGAATGTGGGACCCTATATAATTTTGCCTTCAACTCATGAAAGAGCTGTGACAATGGGTGCATGACCTCAGGATATTTGAATATTTAAATGGTCTATTCAAGGCTCAGTCACAGAGCCAACTCTGGGGCTGTGACCTGCAGAGCTGGAATACCGTCCCCCAGGATGAGGTATAGGGTTCTGGATCACTAGCAGCTCGAATACACTGGTCCAAAATTCAAGGGTGAAAGGAGGGCTGGTGTCTCTCACCCTGGCTCTGTGATACACCCATGGGATTTGTGCTTCCCATTCCTGCATCCTGCTTCCCATAGGATGGAGCAGAGAAACTTACTCTGAAAAAGGAAAAAAACATATGGGCATGGGTAATGGACCCTGCACTTGTACCTCTACTAATGCAGCAGAACGAAGCTTGTCCAGGGGACTCTCTGGGACATCTCTTGGGGCTTTCATGACACATGGTCACTGTAAATGGTATTGCTATGACCTCAATGGACAAAAGTACAGCAATTAAGACTTTTCAGGGGAAAGTTTGGATTTTCTCACCAAACAAATGACCTAGATCTGTTGAAGTATTTGCCAAGGATAAAGGGAATTGAGAATGGTTACTGGAGATGAGAAATAATAAAGAGAATTATAGCCTTAGGACCTGCTACAGCAGTAGGGACTATAATCTGATCAATTCTTCTGTATTGAGTGTTTCACAGAGATTTCGGCCAACTACCACCTTGTAGACTCTATGATAGACTGAACTTAATAATGGGCACAGCAGTCCAAGACATGGACTATGTTAGACATTTTTATGACCTGTCTTACCTCCTCTTGGTGTACGTTTTTGCCCCAGCTGTTGCTGTGGCAACCAGTAGCAGCCACATATAGTGTGACAGAGCTTCATCTCAGCTATCCTATCTCTTGCTCTCTATCCTGGGATTTCTCAACTCCCATCCAATACCTTTGGAAATCCATTCAGTCATTCTAGTGCATACACACACACACACACACACACACACACACACACACACATTAGTCAGGGTTCTCCAGAGAAATAGAACCAATAGGAGGTGATGATAGATAGATAGATAGATAGATAGATAGATAGATAGATGACAGATTGGATAGATAGATAACATAGATAGGTGATAGATTAGGTAGATAGATAACATAGATAGATGATAGATTAGATAGACAGATAGATTAGATAGATAACATAGATAGATAGATAGATAGATAGATAGATAGATAGATATCATGATAGGTAAAGAAATGTGTTATTTATATGAGGTATTGGCTCGTCAGCCTCAGGGAGGCTGAGAAGTCCCACGCTGTCATCTGCAAGCTGCAAATCCCGGAAAACCGGAAGCCTCCTTCCTATCCAAAGGCCTGAGGACCAGGAGAGCCAATGGGCTTCATGCATCACGTGGGATTCCACCACATGTGTAAGTCCCAATCTGAGAGCAGAAGGCCAATGTCAGCTGAAGCACTCAGGCAGAAAAGAGGACTCTCCTTTCCTCTACTTCTTTGTTCTACTCAGGCCCTCACCCAACTGCCAGGTGCCCGTCCACATTGGAGAAGGTCATCTGCTGTCCTTAGTCTACAGGTTCAAATACTAATCTCTTCCAGAAACCTCACAGACACACTCGGAAGTCATGTTTAGCCCCATACCTGGTCATCTGTGACCCAGTCCAGTTGATACAAAATACGAACCGCAACAATGCCCAACCTGGAAGGGTGAGGAAGTGACAACGGCCAAAGCATCCTCTGACGGTCAGGGGGCAGCAACTCGGACACACGCATCCCCTTTCTGTGCCTTAGGCAGACAATCTGAGGCACGTTCTACACGACATCTCAAGGACCCTCAGTAGAACCGACCCCTGGTTGCCCAAGGGACTGACCAGGTCCATCACACATCCTTGCCCAGGTTTTCCTTATTTCACTATGTCCACTCCTCCTCACCCCTCATTCCTTGGGATCATTTTCCAGAATAAACTACCTCACTGTAAATTGGCTTGGGGACATAACTGGGCCTCTCGGAGCCTCAGTCTCCTCTCTGCAAAGTGGAGATAAGAAGTGCCCCACCCTCCGAAGGCTGCAGCGAGCATCGAGTGGCGAGGGTGAGCCTGCGGCCAAGAGCCGGTAACGAGAGAATGGGGGTGATGGCAAAGCACGGTGTGCCGACGTCTTTCATAAACTATTAAAATGGCTCGTTTTCATCTTGTTCCATTTTTTCTTCGGCTTCAGTCCCGCTAGGCACCCTGCACTCAAATACACCAATTGGTGTGTTTTTCTCTTTGGTGAGAACAAAGTTGGGGAGCGGGGGGGGGGGGGGGGGGGGGGGGGGGGGGGGCTGGCATTCCTCACCTGAGGGCGTGGGAGATGAGGGTTCAATTATTCATCAGCTCTTTCCCAAGGAGAGACCCCCCAAAGGAAGACTCCGATGGAGTTGCATTCCTCCCAACAGGGCCCCGCCGTGACTCCTTTGTCACCTGGCTGCGCCTCTGAATTCTTTAGGAATAGGATTTTGTTTTCATTGGTTCTAGCATCTCTTTATCCAAAGCCTCAGATGCTCGTGAATAATGCATGGTGACCTGAAAAACTCCAGGCGGGTAAATTAAAGATGGGCTTAAAGACCTGGATGCTCAGGCTGAGTTCAGCCGCCACGGCGGCCGGTGGCCCTGCCGCACACGACCCGCCAGCGCTTACCCACACTCCACCTGGACTCCACCGGAAGACCTGCCCCGCCTTCCCTCTGTCCTGTCACAGAGTCTTCCACTTTGGCCTCCTAACTTCTGCGCTGCTTCAGTGCTGACCTTGACGCTCAGCAGCCTTCAGAACCTACCCCTGAGGCAACCTATTTCCTCTCCGACTCGTTAGGAAGAACGAAACCTACAGGGAACGAATTCATGCAGTATCAGCAAGATGGATGAGGCAATGTCACCCCTCCAAACTCCACATCTGTGACTTTTCCTTAAGGCCGTGCTTCGACAGAAGTGTCTGCAGACACCACTGAAGTTAGAGAAAGAGGAGCCCCTGATAATATCAACCTACAAAAGCAGTGGTCCCCGGAAGCCCACAGAATGGGGACAGAGAAGAGACCTGGTCTTGGTCTGGTCTCCCGGATGTCATTACCTGGTTCAGTTTCCCATTCCACAGATGGGAGAAGTGAGGCCCAAAGTAGAGGAACTGTTTTCTCGGGGTCACACAGCAAGTCGATAAGAGAGCCAGGAAGAGCGCCAGAACTCTTGTGTCCCAGTGCAGCCCTCCTCCCCTGACTCCAGGAGGCCCACCACCCCATTTCCAGGTGAGCCACCCCAGCAAAAGGGGAGGGAAACATAGTTGCAGGTGATTTAAGTCAGGATGCTCCCAGGATGCCCCACTCCCTCTGAGTAATTTATGGATGTGTGAGCAGGATGATGGGCTCACTGCTTACACCGTGTAATTCAAAACATGCAGCCGCCCCGGGAAGATGGGTGAGAGGCATAAAAATATGTACATTTGATGGAGCATATATATGTGTTTGTAAATACAGTCTGTTATTGCTAGTGTTATTATATATCCATCATCTTTCTTTGGGTTATTGGAAACATAAAAATCTTGAAGCACTAAAAACACAAAGAATGATAAGTCACCCAGGAAAGTATATCTTCTCAGGGATGATTTTATGTCGGGAACAGTTTGTGCCTTCTGAAAATAAAATCCTTGCCCTGCCAGCAGGGGAAGAGGGAACGGGGGGTAGGGCTGGGGGGGTGGTTCCTCCAAGCCCCTGGGCAAGAACTGGTCCTAAAGTGGTGGATGCCCAGTGGTCAAGGGCAAAAGGCAGAGGTCTGAGGGGCCAATCCAGTTGAGGTTCCACCATTCGGGCGTCATGACCTTGAAGCTTGGCTCCCTACCTGTAAACTGGGGATCAGAGTGCCCAGTGGGGCGTAGTAGGGATCCACAAATATTAGCTGCTTCCACCTCGAGCCAGCCCGTTCTGAGCATCGAATGTGGCTGCATAAAAATGATTTTGATGTATCACCCCTCTCTTCCCCTAAACTCTTCCTTGCAGGCCAAGCACCCAAGCCATGAAGTGGAACCTTAAACTAAATTCCAAGCAGCAGACATAGTCAATAGCACAGACATGATTTTTAAGTGAACTGAACGATTTTTTGTGTATAGATTTCCTCTCCGGGCCGTTCCCTCCGCATGCTTTCCACGTGCACGCGGTAACGTTGCTGAGGCCTGGGGTTCTGTTAGAAGTCAAATGTTAAGGAGGCCTGGGGGGGTGGAGGGTAGTGGCGTGGGTCATGTGTGCAGGGGTGGGTGTCCTTTCACGGTGACGGGAGAGGACACAGAGCCACCGAGAGCAAGTGAGAGCCATGGAGTAGAGTGATCCAAACTCTACCTCCCGCTCCCACTGTGCCTGCCTTCAGACCCTCCGCCCACTCTGCCTTCGCTTCGTGCGTCTGAAAACGAGGGGCTGGAGAGGACACTCTGTCAGGCATCCTTGGATAATAACGGCAGCTGACAGAGGAAGCGGTGACAGTGTGACAAAGCCACCTTACTTTTAAACCTGCAACAACCCCATGTAGCAGGTTGATACCCTACTATCATCCGCCTCTTTCTCTCCATCTCACAGATAAGAAAACTGAGGGACAGAAAGAGTAACCAGCTCGCCCAATGCCATTTAAATAAGCAGGGAATTCCAAATTTGAAACTCAGGACACTGGCTCCCAAGTCTGTGCTCCCAACCATTGTAGCACAGAGCTTCATAGCCTTTGCTGATGGACCTCAGGCATCAGCAGGATTGCTCACTGGCAAAAAGGGTGCTTGATGATCTGATGGGAGAAACTGGGCTGGAATAAAGGAGACTGGAGTTCCAGGCCCAGCTTAAGCTCTGAATCTCTGTGTGACATGGAGTAAGTGGCTTCCTGTCCCTGGGCCTCATCACCCCATTGATCCCTCTCGTTTTGATATGCTCTGGTTCTGGGGCTTCCTGGGGGTGTAGAAAGTAAATGCCGTGATGTTAAATTCTGCAAATAAGAACCAATTCTCGAAGCGTGGGCAGTAATATGTGGCATGGGATAAGGAGAAAGGGGGTAGTCAGAATGGCTCTAGAGACCTAATACGATGTCAGCATTACAAGAAATGAGTGAAACAACCAGAGGAAAAGCAAACGTCTCCGTCCTGACCCTAGCCTAGCTATGCAACAACCAGCTCAGTTCTTAGAGGTTCTGTTACAAATCAGTGGTTTTCACACTTCTTTTTAGCGATTGTTTAAATCTGGCACGGAATGCAATGTGCAAAGCTTATTTTTTTTTAAAGCAACATTTTATTTGTGTGAATTTATTTTATAAATATGGATTATCACATTTACTTATTATAAAGTCAATCGGTACGGACAAGGCTGCTTTGATTAAATAAGTTGGCTATCAGGTTGCTATAAAGCCGCAATTGTCATCTATAACCCCCTGACTTCACTTTTCTATGTGTTTATCAAAAGAACCTGATAACTTTCATTAGTTTTGGTTGTATAGCATCTTGAAAACACAAATGCGTAGCTATAAATGCTGACAGGTTAAAAAAAAGAAGCAGCAGCAGCAGCAGCAGCAAATACAGCTTTGCAATCTTTGGATACTCTTCGAAGTGATCCCAAGGCTTAGGAGGGAGCCGAAGATACTACACAGAGTACCCTACTGCAGATCGCATCGCGGTGTAGAGTTCACACATTCCTTTTACACAGCGAGCACCCCACGAGCGCCTCCGATGTGTATGCGCTGGGGGATACGGCAGGGTGCAGGACACACGCCCCCCTGTCCTCCTGAACTTCAAAATTTCAGCTTGTGAGCGGCGGACAGTGCACAGAATAAACAAGTGAAATCGATAGTGCGCTTCCTATACTACGATATACCGTGACGGGTGGTGTGGGGATGAATGAAGCAGACGGGGAGTAGGGAGCCTGCGGTAGACGGCGGTTCAGTCGGAAATGGGCCAAGGTGGCCTCACTGGGAAAGCCCGAGCCAGGTCTGCGGCAGTGAGCGTGCCTGAGCCCGCGGAGCGGCACCCGGCCAGCGCCCCCGCGCGGGCGGGCGGGCGGGCGGGCGCCTACTGGGCCCGCTCCAGGGAGCGAGGGGGCGGGGTGGGGGGCTGGGGCTGAGCAGCTGCAGGGACTGAGCCAGGGCAGGAGGTCAGAGAGGAGCAGGCAACGGGGTGGGGGGGACAGGTCACGTTGGGCCTGAGAGGCCATGATAGAGACCTGGGCTTCCGTGGGGAATGAAAGGGAAGCCACTGGCGAGTCTGAGCAGCGGAGTGACGATCTGCTGTGGATTTACAGCGTCACTTGGGATGTAGGGTGTAGGGCATCAGGGTGGAAGCCGGGAGAAGAGGAGGTGTTTGCTGTCACCCAGGAGGGACGGTGGGTGGCTGAGACCAGGGAGTGGTGGGAAGAGTGAGAAGGGATTGGCTTCTGGATAGGCTTTGAAAATAGAACTGGTAGGTGTTCCTGACCAATCGGATGTAGCTTATGAAAGAAAGGGAGGAGTCAAGGAGCACTCCAAAGGCTTTGGCCCAAGTCCCGGGAACCAGGGCGCAGAAAAGAACGTCTCCGCGGCCGGGCCCAAGAAACTTAGATCCGAGTGGGGACACGGAAGCGTGAGCCAGCGCTGCTGGGGTGGGGTGGGGGGGGGTAGTCCCACCCCCATCTCCCACTCCAGGATCACGCCGCTCCCCCGCTGCTGTGCCCGGCCCTCCTGCCTTCCCGTCCCCCCCTCCTCGGTTGTCCTCCCTCCCCTCCAAGGACCCAACTAGACACCTCCGAAATTAAAAAGCGGCAATTGTCACCTGATGATGGCTTTGTCGGGGACCAATGCCAGCCACAAATGGTGACCCGAAGCCCTCTCTGTAAGCTGGATCTCTGGCGTTCCTGTCGGTTTCTGAAAGCTGAGCCTCTGACGCTTGGCATGGGAAGGGACACTGCCAGGTTGAGTCCCTTCCAGCTGACGTCAGTACCCCGCTCCTCTTCCGCCGAGGCCTCCCTGCTCCTGGGAAGCGGAAGTGAGGGGAGGCCTGCTCCTGAAGCGAGCGCCCCCTACAGACGCTCGTGTGCAAATGAGCTGGACCGATTCAGGCCCAGCCAGCACCCAGAGAGGCTGGAGTTTGAGTTTCAAAAGCAACAATATTCGTTGGAGAGGAACAGGGTGGGAGGGCTCAGAGGTTGGAATGAGAGGTCAAGTTTATGGCAGCACAGGAAGTATTCTTTTCCCAGCACAGCCCTGGAAGACAGCAGGAAAAGTGACCCCAAAGACAGCATGTTCTTGCCACAGAGTTAAATGGACAAAGCAGGTTATGATGCAGAATGAGCCCTGTTAAAGATACAGCAAGCATGCGATACACATGTGTACACAAACATGTCTGGAAGGAAGTGTTCCTCTGGGCTGGCGGTAGACTGGCTCAGTGCCATCTTAGGGAATGGGCCACCAGGCTGGCAAGAGGAAGGGTGGTTCCCCTCCTACTGCCCCCACCCCCAGCAACTTGACCTTAGCAATGAGGTGACTAGGCAGATATCTGCATGTGGACTTCCTCTAACCTATCGCTTAAGAAATTATCGGTTTCTTTTTATTTAATCCTTCTCTATAATTTTTATGACTTCTAATAGGATTGCAAATTCCATCGCTACCCAGCCCAAACCCCTAACTTGTTGGACCATTTGCACCTGCAGAAACAAGAATCTGTTGGAGGTGGAAGGCGGAGGTGGTCTGTGTTGGAAAAGCAACTTTGCCATGCTGTTTTGGCTGACTGAAAGATATGACCTTGGGGGCATGGACCTAAACTAAAAAGCCTCCCATCCTGCTCTTCATTTTTGGAGGAGCTCTGCGATCCACAGAAAACTGGAATGTATACTAATACATCTTCCAACAGGTCTCATTTTAGACCAGATTGAGACATCGTGCTACTTTCCCTCCCAAGTCCCTAACGTCGCCAAGATTGAGGAAATACAACGACCTTGCTCTTACAAGCAGCCTTTTTCCTTTCTGGGCTACCTGGGCCCCACAAGAGGCCATCCCAGACAGGGAAGGGTGTCCCAGTGCCCAGCCAATAACAAAGAACAGCAGCAGTCACTCACGGAGTGTTCCCCGCGTGTCCAGCAATGTGGCAAGTCACTGGACATAAGTTATCTCAGTAAGTCCTCGCATCCAAACTACTATCATCCTAGCCTGCTGATGAGTAAACTGAGGTTCAGAAAAGATGAGCAACTTGGCCCGCCAGTTAGTCAGGGAAAGAGCGAGAACTCAATGCAGATCTGCTGAGCCCAGGGCCCAGTCCTTTCCTCTGGGCCACTCATTCCCAGATATCAGCACTCAGACAGTAGTCTCCTTGGGTCACGGGGATGGGGAATTTTTGTTTTCCTCTCTTGGCTTCATATACTTCCTGGATATCCTACAAAAAGCATGTTCACTTTGAAATGAGGTTTAGAAAACTAATGTAGAATATTTTTCAGAGGGAAGAAAAAGGAATGCTGGACACGGGCTCCCCCCTGACAGGTGGGGTGCAGGCTGGGAACCTTCCGTGAGTTCTGGCCTGGAGTCGCCTTGTGCTGAGCTTGGGGCCTGCGAGCCGGAGAGGCCAGCGGGGGAGGCACCCGTGTCTTGCAGACCTTCCCCGCTCAGCCCCGAGAGGCTGAGCCGCCTGATGAAGGCGACTCAGATCGTTTCCTAGCTAAAGCACACAAGTTGTCTTCTAACTCAAACCTACTCTATGAGGCAGGAGTTAGCAAGTTACTTTTGATTCACTGAAAGTGTTCCTTGATCGGATCATCACTCCTAAGCCATCAAAGTGCGTCTTTCAGGGGCCTGCTTCTCTTAAGCTCTGCAGAGGCCTTCTCCCCTCTCTGGAACTTCGGTCTGACACGCCTCGCTCTCCCACTGCCGTTTCCTGCTAGCTTGAGGGTGACAGGAGGTACCCCCTGGTGCTGTGGGGTTGACATTGCAGGAGACAAAGGCAGAGCAGGCAGAGTGGGCACTCAGTGACCACAAAGTGCCCATGGGGATTCATCATGTCACCAGGTTGGAGCGTTGGGTGGCCTTCAGGCCCTCATCCTTGCTGGCTACAGAATGCCTACAATTCTCCAGCTCAGGCCAGGACGTCGAGAACCCAGAAAGAACAGACACATCAGCCAGTGGGGAAGCCGCCCTTGCCCCCAGCCCCACGGGCACCAAAGTAGGTGCCTCCCCGCACCCGCGTTCTAGGCAGGAAGCTCAAAGCAGAGCCCGGGCAACTGAGTGCTCACATTTGTCACCGGCTAAAGAGGTGAGTTCTGAGAAGCATCCAGAAGCCAACCCCCCCACAGGGTTCCTTACCGCCTTTTAGCACGACCCTCGGTACTCTCACCTATCACCCTGCTACAGGTGGGGGTTGTGGGACTCTAGGCGGTAAAACCGTCCCGTCACAGCGGCAACGACAGGTCTCTGCGTGGTCACGTCTCCGTGCGTGCGTCACTTTACTATTCAGCAGACAGGCAGGTGGGACCTGACTTCATTGGCTTTGCGTGATACAAACCCATAAGGGAACTAGAGGAATGGAATGTAGAAGCAGAGAGTCACACCTCTTCACTCCAAGAATTCCTAAACAACTTGGAGATCATCTGCTCCCACAGTCGATATCCCCTGCAGACCTCCTGGGCCCAGCACAGAACGCCTTCCCTCTGAGCCCAAGCCCAGCTTCCTCGTCACCATCAACATCACGTGTCAGACCGCCATGATCATCCAGTTGGAACCGCATGCAAGGTGGGACTTAGTTGACGTCCCCCATAAAATCCCAACCTATCTTTCTAAGACGGGGAACCTAGGCTTAGGCAAGGGGGGTGACTTGGCCAGAGTCATTTAGGGAGTCGTGACAAAGGCAGTTAGAAGCTCAGAATCGGTGTTCTCGAACCTGAGAACCAGGGTGAACAGAAGGTAAGAGGGAGGTGGAGTGAAAGTCACCCTCCGATAAGAACAGTGGCCTGGCCTGAGTTGACCTGGGTTCTAATCTGATTAATAACTGGGGCAAGTGGCTTCACTCTGTGGTTCTCGGGTTTTCCACCTGCGGAATGGGGATAATAGCGCCTTGCTCATAGGGTTGTGATGCCCAAGCAAGACAGAGCCTAGCACAGTGCCCAACACGAAGTAGACAGACAGTGTGTGTACGTATCCCCCCTGCCAATATCAGGCTCCTAATGTCTGCCGCTTCCCTCCAGGCCCCCTTCCCAGCCAACCCACCTCCTGTTCTCTTGATTGCCATCAGTGATGGATGAGACTTTGGTTTCCATGGTGGCCTGGACCTGTTCGTTGGGCAGACAGCTTTCATTGCCCTAAGGTCTCTGCTCAGAGCTGGCATGTGTGGCCTGAAGCTGCAACTTCCAAGGCACCTGGGCTGTCTCCACTCTGGAGGGTGCCTTGGGACTGCTCTCAGCTCCTGGGTTAAGGTGGTGAGGTATTCAGGAAGCTCCACGCAGAGTTAGGGTCAAGTGCCGGTTGAGCCAATTATTACTCAGACTCCAAAGGCCTCCCCTGGCTCTTCCACTAGCTTGCAAGCTCCCCCAGGGCAAGGCCTCGGTCTTGTCCAGCTCTGCATCTCCTGTGTCCCCATCTCCCGGTGAACTGTGTGAGTGTCCCCAGTTCTCCACCCCTCCCTGTACCCACGCCCTTTATCTTATAATTTTACAAGCTCTCTCATTATAGGCAGGCAGAACTCACCCCAGGCCTGGCCATGTGATTTTTTTTTTTTTACCATAAGGATGTACATTCGTTGTTGCATAAAAAATTAGCCCCCCAAATGTAGGAGCTTAAACGTGCACGTATTCATTATCTCACAGTGTCTGTGGGTCAGAAATCCCAGCACAGCTGAGCTGGGTCCTCTGCTTCCGAACCCCTCGCAGGGCTGCAAGAGAGGTGTCAGCCGGCTTGTGTTCATCTCAGGGCTCAAGTGGGGAAGGTTCCGCTTCCAAGCTCGCGTGGTTTGTTGGCAGGAATCAGTTCCACACACACGGTTGGCCGGAGGCTGCCCTCAGTTCCTGGCCATCTGGGCCCCTTCAAAGTACGCCAGCCAAGGCGATAATAGAGAGGAGCTGCTAGCAAGACAGAAGCCACAGTTTCTTGTAAGCTCATCTCAAAAGCTCATGGCCTTCATTGTACCGTATTTTCCGTGTACAATGCACACCCAGGTTTTGGCCCAAACTTTCAGGGAAAGAAAACCTTTCATTTTAATTGTTAATTCAAATTTCTATTTGTTTATATTTAGGTATTTGTTTTTTGTATTGTAAAGGAATTTTACCATTTAGTTTCAACATATTATGGTACAAGAAATTTTATGTGAAAAATTGTGACAAAACACAAGAACAGACACAAGGTACAAGAAATTTTATGTATAACATTTTTTGTATAAAATTTTTTATGTAAAACAATTGTGGTATTCCAGGGCATTATTTTGCTTATGGATATCGTTATTGATTTCTAGAGTTACACTTTGAACTCATAGGCATAGATAAAAGAATGAAAAACATTTATGTAGATACGGAATTAGTACTACCCATGTAGAATGTGCATCCTTGTTTTTCCCCTGACAAATCTGGGCAAAAAAAAAAAAAAAGTGTTCATTATACACGGCAAAACATGGTATTCTATCGGTCAGAGGCAGGTCACAAGTCCTGCCCATCCCAGGGGAGGAGATCATATGAGGGAACAAATGCCAAGAGGTGAGGATCGCCATGTTAGAAGTCCCCCTACCATACGATATTTACTGATGACACCAGTGGGGTCGAGAAGCACGCATGCACATGGGCTGGCATCCTCTTGTACTTCCGCCTCTTGCATGAGAAAGAGGTCCCCCAGGTAACCCATGGGTTCCAGAAGGTGGACAACAGACACATGGTGCAGCGCTAAGATCCCCCTGCCCATCTCAGCCGACAGCAGAGTCCCAGGCAGAGTGAAGTCACACACTGAGCCCAGCCGAGGTGGCCGGAGTCGCGGGGCCGCCCCACCCACATCAGCTGCACTTAGCCGAAGCCGCTGAGGTGTGAGCGATAATTACTAATATACTACGGAGTAAGTTATTGCACCTCTCGGTCTCCTCATCTGTAGAAAGGGCATAGTGATATTTGTAGGTCACAAGGTCATCATGAAAACTAAACGAGTGAGTGAGTGTTTTCAGTAAGCGAGCGCCAAGTGCGTGTTGAATTAAAGGAACTAAATCAATAAAGCTCATTTGTTTGAGTGTTTACCAAACGCTAAACAGTTTATGTGCATTATCTCATTTGCCTGTGACAAGAGTCCTATGAGGTTGGCACCATCATTGTCTTCATTTTACAAATGGGGTTTATAAAGTATGGAAAGTTTGCACAGATCTTGCGCTCTATGTGAGGAAGCTGGGATTCAGGTTGATGGCTGGCTAAATGAGTCCGAGACCGGAAGGCTCCGGGGGCGGCGTCAGCGCCGAGGGAGCGGGGGTCCAAGCAGGCGAACGGGGCGTTTTCCGGCTGAGGCTGCAGCCGTGGGGCAAGCGTCAGGGCGTCCCTTCTGTTTGTGCCTTATGTGCCCATGGGGGCCCAGAGGATGAGCCAAGGGTGACAGAACAGAACGCGTAACTAAGACAAGAGAATCCTTAAGGCGTAACGTGAGGGACACTTTCAAACAAGAAAATCCAATTGGAAACGGGCGCTGGATGGTTCACTGTGACCCCACGGGGCAGCCGGAGGCCCGTTGGGTAGAGGTTCAGACGAGGGCCGTGCAAGGTGGGACGAGGCAAGCGTTCAGCCGGTGCACCCCACACGGAGGGCCTGAGGCGGCAGTGCGCTGCGGCGGAGACGTGCAAGCAGAGCCCGGAGGCCCCGAGCCGACGGCGCCGCGTGGAGACCCCGCCCTGGACGAGGGGCCAGGCGGTGTACTTGCAGGACCTCCTCCGGCTCACGGAATCGGAGCTTCCAAGAAAACAAGCGCATCTGTGCATGCACGGCCACGACCCTGCCGACGGGGAACTGTCCGTCACCGGCTTCATTTCGGATTCCATGGCAGCCAACAAAGACAACTTACCAGGAAGCTCCCGTGGTTTTCTCTTTCCAAAAAACCAGTCGTGAATAATTTATTACAGTTCCAAGCACTGCAAGTACTCAGTTAAATCAATCTTCATTGCAGTCTTCAACAGGCAGCCAGGGTGTCGTTAACCCTCACGTGGACTGATGACGGGCACAGACAGTGCCCAAGCCCCTTCCCCCGACGTGACCGCCTTCCCCTCCCCACCGGGCTTCTCCAAGGCTCGTTCCCCTTGCAATGGGGGTCTTCTCCCGGCAGTCCCTTCCTCCCCTGGCTTTCGGCTGTTGTCCTCGTCTCCCCATACGTGGGGGTAACTCCCAGGACCCTGCCCACCCTTCCTCTCTTACCACTCCTCACTGCTCCATCGGGGGTTCAGCCACCCTGTGGGATGTTGACAGCTCACATGCCAGCCGCCCCCGGATGTCATGCTCTAGCCCAGGTCTCACCCCTGAGCTGAAACGCACAGGCACCACTGCTGCTCAGCATCTCCCCTGCCTGTCCTCCAGGCACCTCTGGCTCCGCCTTTGCAAAGTTTCCTCTTCATCTTTCATCCAAACCAGTTCTTCTTTTTAATGGTACCATTCGCCCAGCCACCAAGTTGTGTGTCCTTGGGTAACTTGCCCTCTCTGGTCCTCCATGTTTCCATCTGTAGACTAAGGAGGTTGGACAGGATTATTTCCAAAGTCCCTTCTTTCAATTTTGACATCTTGTTACTCTGAGGTTTCAGGATTTTGAAGGGTGCTATGTTTTACTGGTTTAGAAGATAGTATCATGGGAAATAAGACAACCAATAATACAAATTAGCTGTATTTTACTGAGCACTTGCATGTACTAGAAATTTCTGTAATTCCTGCCTTTGGGTCACCTCCATACACGTGAAGCGCTCAGCCTGCTACAGGGTGAGCACTGACTACATGAGGGCTGGGAGTGTGACCCCCTCCTGGGAGTGTGACCACCTCCTGGGAGTGTGACACCCTCCTGGGAGTATGACCACCTCCTGGGAGAAGCTCCTCCTGCTGCGGGTTCTGTCCTGCCCCAGTCCTTCCTGCCTGCTTGTATCTGGGCTCCCCAGAACAGAAGTCTTTGCATCCCTAATGAAGAAGACTGGCGCTGTCCCCACAGAGGGGCATCGGTGTCCGTGGCCGTCCCTCCAGACCAGCTTGGAGCACCTCGCCGACCTTGCCCCGGCTGCAGTGCCCTCTCCTCACCTCTTCAGAGTGTCTACCCCACGCCGGCTGAGTGTGTCTTCATTATTCATTTGCTGCAGTTAGTAGAGATATTAGGGCAATTCCCTGACCTGGGATCAATTTGTCCCCCCATGAGTCTCCCTCTGAGGTCCTCAGAGCCAGTGGCAATTTTGCGGGATCCAACCTTGGAAATAAAATTTCAGTTAAATATACTGGAAATTAGATTAGACTCCGTTACTGGAAGGAAAAAAGAGTGACGACGACAACCGAAGGCTCAGAGGAGAACGGCACACGCACACCCACAGACAGATCCGAAATGACAAAGCCATTTTGCAGCCTGACTCACCGACCCTGAGGAGCGGGCGAGCACCGTGCAGCCTGGGGCCAAGAGAAGGCAGCCTCGGGGGCAGGGCTGGGCTGCAGAAGTGAAGGTGCTGTCCCCCGGACAGGTAAGGCAAGGCTCTGAAAACCACCAGGGCTCCGACCCAGGTTTGCCCACTCCCAAGCATCATGAACTTGAACCCCAGCTCGGAGGAGGGTGTTATGAAAGAGTAGGTGAGATCCTATGTGTTTCCCACTAAGAAGCATGAACTTCAAAAACAGATAGGACAAAAACAAAACGTGTCAACAGGCTATCTCCAAACGGAATGCAACCCAAAGACGGCCTAGTCATGCAATGGCATGGTGCCCAGCAACGAAAACAGAACCACTGATTCACACAACGTGGATGATGCGTATTATGTCGGGCAAAAAAGCCAGACACAGAAGAGAACATGCTGGAAGCTTCCCTTTAGATGAAGTTCAAAAAGGCGAAGCTAAGAGATGGTGATCCGGGTCAGCAGGGTAAGTTCCTGAGCGGGACTCTCAACTAGGAAAGACCAAAGGAAGCTTTTGGGGGTGCTGGAAGTACTATTCCAGGAGTCTTGATGTAGGCGGTGCTCATATGGAGTACAGCTACATAAACAGTCACCCAAGTGTACACTTGACATTGATCCAGTATGTGGCACCTCAATTCCAGGAAGATTTCAAATAGATAAATACAGCAGCAAAGGTGGGAGGGAGGCCTGGGCACTCAGCCTCGCACAGTCCTTAGCGTGGAGGAAGGACTCAATGTATGTTCAGTACGTTCCATTACTACCCGATGGCCTTCAGGAACCTAAGGGTGTGTTTTGGGGAGCAGAAGCCCCTCTCTTGCCCCTTTGGGTGTCTCTGGTTCCAGTTCCTTCCACTCACCTTGGGAACCTGCTACCTCCTCACTGGGAGCCCATTTGGGAAGGCTGCCCTTGACCTGCCTTAACACTGGACACCAGGGGACCTGGACAGTTTTTGGCAGGACCACACTGGTTTGCTCTGCCCCGTAAATCCTAATCTCTCACCCCTGAGATCGCAGTGACAAAGATATATAACATTTTCCTAGGCAATGGGCTCAAATTGTCCCAGGGATAATGGCAAGGTATTTTTCATCTTTAGGGTGTTAATGAATATAGATGGGATTCATAGCCCATTTCTCTGGTTTTTGTTCCCTGTGGGATGTGAGATCACGGGAGGAAAACTTCCCGTAGTGGAAGGGGAGAGGGACAGCACAATCAACCCTTCCGCTCAGGACACCCCCAAGTACGGAAGCCACTTCAGCAACCCCAATGCCTTTCCTTTCTGCCCAACTGCTCAAAAACTCCTCCAAATAGAAAGTATTTGATGTATCAGATGTTGCAGGATTTTTTTTTTTTTTTTTTTTTTTTTTTAGCTACAAAAAGTTGCCAACCAATAAACTTTTCCAAGGAATCAGGACCCAGTCAATACTTAAACCTCTTTTCTAAGACAGAATTCATCTCTCTGTGCTTGTGGATTTCTTCTGGGTAGTAGGGAAAACATTGTCCTGGTCCAAGTTGGTCCCCATTTCCCAGAGAAATAGTTCTGACCTCTCCCCACTACTCACACTTTGTTCTATGCTGAATTAATTGCGGGACCCAGAAAGCCTTTCTCCTCTGGTCATTTACATGTCATTTGTGCCTGGAATATGCCTCTCTTCTCTGCTTGGCCAGGGAGAGTTGAGAGTAGCTAAAAGCGGGGATGGAGTGCATCAGGAGGGATCTTTGTGGTGATGAATTGTTGTGATCTGACCGAATTAATGTCGATATCCTAGCTAAGATATTTTACAAATGTATTACAATGTGATGCATCTGGGGGGGATGTGGGGAAAGGGTATACCAGATCTCTCTATATTATTTCGTATAACTTCATGTGAACATTTGATTTTTAAAAAATCTCTTTGGACAATTTAATATGCAAGCAGGGTTAAGAATGTTCACTCCAGCCCAACACTGGCCAAGAGAAATTTCTGAGATGATGGAACTGTTTTCCATCTACATTTTTAACACGGTAGCCACTAGCCTTAATAGTCACATGTAGACATTAGGCTTTTCAAAAGTGACTAGTATGACTGAGGAACTAAATTTTTAATGCTGATTAATTTAAATTAAAATGGCCACATGTGTGATATTAGTTTTCTAGGGCTATCTTAACAAAGTACCACAAACTGGGTTCTTTAAACAACAGTAATGTATTGTCTCACAGCTCTGGAGGCTAGAAGTCCAAGATCAAGGTCTCAAGGGTTGCTTCCAATTGGAGACTATTGGAGAGAATCTGAACCCAGCAATACATTTTTTGAAGATAGGAAGCCAAGTCCTTAGAGTAGAGGGTTAGGAAGATAAGTAGAGATAAAACTAGAAAGATAAGTTGAGGCTAGATCATTCCTAAATGACCCATTGATCATTTAGAAAGCTACCCGAGAGATGCCTCTTTTTCACAATGCCATGGGCCAGCTTTAGACCTAGATCCAAGTGAAATCTTCCATCATCATCATCACCACCATCTTTGTTATCATCATCACAATCATTAACACCATCATCATCACCCTCATCATGATCACATCACCATTGTCATCATCACCATCATCATCGTCACAATTGCTGTCATAATCAACACTATCAGCACCACCACAGATATCATCATTGATCTTGTCATCATCGTGATCGTCATCATCATCATCATCATCATCATCATCATCATCATCATCGGTGTCATCATCATCATCATTCCAAGTATCTTCTGAGGAACTATGGCTAAGAAAGGAGCGCTGGGCTTGGGGGCCAGACACATAACTTTGAGTCCCAACTACATCACTAACTGTATGCATCTACACAGTTTCCATAAGCCTTGTTTTTCTGTCATTTGGTCTCCATAAGCCTTGGTTTTCTCACCTGGATAATGATGTGTGATACTTAAATTAAAAAAATGAACAAGAAAATGCTCTATCAATACTAAATAGTGAAGATATTCTGTTCTCATTAAAATTATTCTGTGTCTTCCCTGATCTACCTTCTGCTTTACTTCCTAGGAATGGTACCTTACAGTCAGACTGCAACTCCTATGACACAGTTACAACCACAACATCCCACATTCCCAGTGTAATGGGGAATCAATATGGTATTGAATCCTCCCCAGCTCTGTAACTTCAAATGAATTACCTTCTCCCTCTGAATCTGTCTTCTTGTATAGAAAATGGGATCATTAGGTTATTGTGAGTATCCAATGAGATAGTGAATGTTAAGTGCTTGGCACATGGAAAGTACTCCATGGATGTCCCTACTGTCCCCGTCATTATACCTTCAAGTAATACCTAATATATTGGGAAAGCTGCAACCTACAGAGGGAAACTGATGGGGCTTGTTTGTGCAGGAGACCCCAGATGAATTTAAACTGGGATGCAGGTCTCCTGACATCAGGCCAGGGACCTCTAAATTAGACCACAGCATTTCAAGATGACAGTAACACCCATTTTCCTCATTTCCAGTGTATAAATGAACGAGGATGCCTGAACAAAAGCCACTGGTACAGACAGCTCTTAGGACAGAGAAGGGTTCCCAACCGCTGGAGACACAGGGAGGGGAAGAAATCGTGTTATCTACCCAAATATGCATCTGAAAGTATCAGTTCACCTATACTTGCCTCAGTTACAAATAGAACTTTCCTTTCCAACTGAAGTGACTTCAATAGGTGGCCTAATGTCCTGTGGAAGGAACACACGCCTTGCATGCATGAGTTGTTATCAATTTCCCCCCAAAGGCTAATTCTGGGGACGCCAGACAGCGTGCACAGAGAAGTTAAAACGAAATGCTAGCGAAACTGCTGTACACAAAGGGATCACGTCTCCATCCACTGGTGGATAAACGGGACGCTGCAGCACTGATCGCCGGTTAATCCTCTCAGGCAAAGAGACAGGGATCCCAGCCTGGCATGTACCGTAGTTTGCTGTGTATCATGCACTCCTGTGTATAATGCGCACCCACATTTTTGGCCCAAAACTTCCAGGGGAAAAAACCTTTTGTTTTAATTTTTTAATTCAAATTTTTATTTGTTTATATTTAGGTACTTGTTTTTTGTATTATAAAGGAATTTTAGCATGTATTTTTAAACAAATTATGGTACAAAAAATTTTATGTAACAAATAATCACAAAACACAAAAACAGATACAAGGTATAAGAAATTTGATTTGCAAAAAAGTTTCACATAAAAAAACTGATTTTTGAATTCCAGGGTATTATTTTGCACATGGATATCGTTATTGATTTCTACAGTTACATTTTTAACTCATAAGCATAAATAAAACATTAAAAACATGTATATAGATATGGAATTAGTATGGCCCATGTATAGTGCGCCTCCTGCTTGTTCCCTCCCATAAATTTAGGCCCCAAAACAAGTGCACATTATACATGGCAAAACACGGTAAATTGTGACTTTGGAAGGACACAGTGGGGAGCCCATGCTATGAGCAGGAAGAACCCCCGTCTGGAAATAGGGAGACCTGAATTTGAGTCTCAGCCCTGCCAAGAGCTTACCCGAGGCTTTGAAATCAATCTGGTTCTCCAGTACACCATGCAAAGGGCAAAGGAGGCAGTGCGGGGTGGCAGGCACTGTGCTCGGTGTAGACATGGCCCAGGCCCTCTCAACACCTAGAACCTGGTAGAAGAGCGACCTGGGAGGAAGCACGTAATTACCTCTCCTCCACAATATGTCGTATTACTATCATTTCCAATTGCATGCTGCTCACCAGGGCCTGTCGGGAAGCAGGAAATAGGAAGGGGTTGGTAAAAGGCGATAATCCGAAGGTCTGGGTACATCAGGGTGACTGTCCTTAGTATTGTCCTGTATAACTGAAATTCAGCAAGAGACTAAGATTTAAGTGTTCTCTCTCTCTCTCTCCCTCTCTGTCTCTCTCTCTCTCTCTCTCTCTCACACACACACACACACAAAGGTAAATATGTGAGAAGATGGATATGCTAATTAACTCAACTGTGGGAATCTTTTCACGGTATATTTGTATATCAAACCATCAGAGTGTACACTTTAAAGACATTACAATGTTATTTGTCAATTATACTTCCATAAAGCTGAAAAATGAAAGGGTTACCAAGGCCAAAGGATGGGTAGACATTCACAGAGAGAAGGATGAGAGTTTAAAAGTAAAGAGAACACAAGTTGGGCCTTACGTTGAGCTCTTTGTTTACATAATCACATTTTATTCCTGCAACAAGCCTCTGAAGTTGTTTTTCTAATCATTTCCAACTTATAAATGAAGAACTGGGTCAACAATGGTTAGGCAAATCTATCTCAATTCATGGGAAACTGGGATTTGAACCCAGGAACGTTGGACTCCAAAGCCCTTGCTGTCTCGGTGGCTACGTGCTCCTCTATCCCTCCGGCCACCTCGCTCATCCTCCCACTCTTCCAGGTCCTCACACTCAAACGCTCCCCTCCCTGTAATTAGCTGTCGTGGTATTAATGCTGCAGAACAAACAACCTCAAAATGCTGGTGGCTTACAACCCCTGTAGGTCACCAAGTGTTCAGCTGGACCTCCGGCCTCAGCTGGCCTAGACTGCAGGCGGTGGGTTAACTCCCAGGGACCCCCACCAGACATACTTTCACGTCCGCCCTCCGCGCCCGTGACCCCTGCTGGAGTGAGCCCAGGTATTAGGATGTGGGGATGCTGGCAGCGACCCGTGCCCACCTTGGCATCATGGCACGCAGACTACCATGCTAGACTTAATAAGGTGTAACGCACAGCAGTTAACCCGCTTCCCGTTTAGAAAAAAGAAAAACGGCGCAGATCGTCGCTGTGTTCATTTAATTTTACACAAACACGCTCTTTGAGACGGAAGCAAATTTCACTGTGAAAATAAAATATAAAAACTGTCCTTGGAGTTGTTTCTAACCAGCATTTGTCTCTAATCCTAATGTAACAGAAATGTACATGGTGATCGGTATTTGACGATTTTCTTCACACGTAGGGAGGCCAGGTTTCCTGGGATTTGACATTGTCGGTGGTTGAGAATGACTGTCTTTTGTACATGGCAGTACCCCCCTACTAAGAACAGAATGCTGCAAATAGAATGATGTCATTTGTTTCCAAAGACTATGGATATGCTAGAGTGATGCGAAAATAATAATAAAAGTGAGATAGTTCATGGCAAACTTTGGGGGTGAGGTCAGGACTGTAACCGTGAGTTATCGGGGCAAACGCTGCAGCTGCAAGTGCCACCAGTGAGTATGCTCAGAGCAAATGGGAAATGGGTTCAAGATCCATCTCACACCTTGCAGTAGGCTGCACTAAGAGCCCAGTACTTTTCACTTTATACCGTTCTCTATTATCTACATGTCTTGACATAGGACTTTGCAGCCCTTCCCGCAGAAGAGGTGGGGTCTACTTTCCACCCCTTGACTCTGTGACCAGCCATATATTAATAAATGTCTTAGGACGAGGAAGGTTGTAATAATGTGCCCATCCTGAGCCTAAGCCTTGTGAAAATGTGCTCGTTTCCACTCCCTCTTGCCAGTCCCTTGAGAACAGGCTCAGAGAAGCCTGCTGGTCCCGCAAGAGGGATGAAATGCTGAGAGCAGAACTGCCCCCGCTAAGTGGACTCAGCCCAGCCCAGGTGGAGCGAAGACCCCCGTCAAACCTGGAGGCACGACACAGCATAGCCCTATCACTCAGCCTCACACCCGACAAGCCAAGTTCCAACCATCCTGGCACGTAAGCAATAAAGTCTTATATGCCACCAAACTTTTATAGTGGCCTGTTACACAGCACTGTCATTGTGGCAATAAATAACAAGACACACACTAATATAGATGCATTGGCCGTGGCTGTCTGGAGTTTTATGTTAAGAAGGAGTCACATCCAGGCAAAACAGAGAAGAGTATCATAATGGAATAGTGATGAAATCTACCGTGAGTGGAGAAAGAGAAGATATACAGAAAATGTATTTTCCATCTCTGAATCGCATTTAACAAAACTGATATTTTGATTGGAAGTAAATTTGCCTTTCTATAGGCCCAACCTCCCAATAAGAACGACAGTGAAAATAAAATTTAAAAGATCTGTTTATGTCTTTGTAAATGTCCTTGCCTGGAGTCGATTTTGAGATGGGTCAATCATATCACTGGTAAGTAACCCTAGCATCAATCTATTGATCTCTTTGTCCCTATTTTTATCATTCTCTCTCTCTCTCTCTCTCTCTCTCTCTCTCTCTCTCTCTCTCTCTCCCCCCCTCTCCCCACTACTAAAGTATTAGGTTTTAGTTTAAGACCCACATTTTTAAATTGATTTTTAACAACTGAAACACATACAGGTGAGGGTGACCAAGATGGCTCAAGATTCCATGAACAGATTATTTTAAAATTTAAAAAAAAAATTACACAAAGAACCTGATTGCTGACTTCAAATCTCTGAAGATCTTTCACAGAGCTGACCAAGTTTGCATGTCTCCAGAGGGTTAAATCAAGGGGCCAAGGTTTTAGGACAACAATTTTGTCTCAACATAGGGAAGGCCTTTCTTACAACCAAAGTGATACAAACTTGGATTGGGGAACCGTGTGTGATCTGGAGCTCTTGGTCACTAGGTAATAACCTCTTTGGGCTACTGTAAAGGGTATTTCTTTATTGGGCAATAAGTAATATTAGGTCTCCTTATTTCTTCATTGAAAAATGATGTTTCGAACAAAACATTCAACACTGGGCTGCCAGAACACCGTTTTAAACGGGACAGAAAACAATGGTACTGTTACGTCTGGCCAACCTATTCAACACTCTTGAGTGCCAACTATGTGCTAAGCACAGGGCTTCATATCGGGGTAACTAAGGACGATTTCCACGTGCTAACTTCTGGATCTCTCTGTAAATTAAGGACCATGGATATATATTCCTTTCTATTTCACCACTTAATTTCTTTCACACTAAAAAAGTAAGAGAATTATCTGTTTGAAAAGATGTCTATTTGAAGACCGGAAAAGAAGAAGAGAAAGAAGGAGAAAAAGAAAGACAGAAATGGCACCTTGTCCTCAAGGCGTATGATCCCAACACCTAGCATGATGTCTGCCAGGTCGTAAGCGCTGTGTGCATGCATGAAGGGAAGGCCATTTTCCATTGAGAAAATTCTCAACACACAGCCTCAATCTAACAACTGCTTTGTCTGTCATGTTCTTGAAGATCAGATAATCACGGAAAAAACTTGACAATGGGCCCTGCCCCCAAAGTCACTGACAGCCTCTCAGAAGAGGCCGACAGCTAAACGATTACAGTTCAGAGCACTTGCCTTACACTGGAGTCACGTGTTATGTGCCAGGAGAGCACAGGGGACAAGCACCTGGATTCTGCCCTAGCTGCTCAGCACAGGTGGCAACGCTGCAGCTCAGTCTTACAGATGGCCTGGGATCTTAGTCTTACAGATTATCCACGTGCATGGTGCAAAGGGAAGCAGACAAGGCATCCCTGGCCGAGCACAGGTAAAAGGCACAGAGAGGAGTGAAAACCTTCAAATAACTGGGGTGAAAAGTGCCAGGGGAACATGGCAGATGTGACCAGAAAGGCTTCTAATGTCCCTTTGGCTGTGTAGTCTACAATTTTGTGACTCTTAACAGCATCTTTATGAGAGCCCGATCACTAATAGAGTTGCTGCACTAAGAAAGCATGTCATCCGGAGTCTGAGAAAATAGCGAGAAAATCTATCGGACCCTGGTGAAGTCACATGCAAATATTGCATTTCCTTCAGGGGTACCTCATTACCAGACCAAACCAGAGAAACTGGAGGGAATCCAAAAGGGAGCAAGGAAAAAATAATTAGGGGAATGGAGAAATTGATCTAGGTAGAAAGATTAAAGGAAATAAGTGTGTGTGTGTGCACATGTGTGTGTGTGTGCACGTGTGTGTGCGTGTGCATTTGTGTGCATGTGTGTGAGCATGTGTGTGTGCATGCATGTGTGTGTGCATGTGCGTGCATGTGTGTGTGTGTGCATGTGTGTGTGCGTGTGTGTGTGCGCGCATTTGTGTGCATGTGTGTGAGCATGTGTGTCTGTGCATGTGTGTGTGCGCGCGTGTGTGTGCATGCATGCGTGTGTGCGTGCATGTGTGTGCATGCGTGTGTATGTGCATGTGCACATGTGTGTGCATGTGTGTGCATGTGTGCATGCGCGTGCATGTACATGTGCACATGGGTGTGCACGTGTGTGCATGTGTGTGCACGCGTATGTGTGTGCGTGTGTGCGTATGCATGCATGTGAACGTGCGTGTGCGTGTCCATGTGTGTGCATGTGTGTGCACATGTGCGTGCGTGTGTATAAGTCAAAGGCAGGAGGGACCAGGGCAATAGCCTGTGGCACGCGTGCAGAAGAGGAAGGCCTGAGCGAACCACTGCTGTAAGTCAATGGCACATTTCCACCCTACTTGGCATCTGTGTCCACTGCGTGTCCACAGGTCAGTCTTCCTGAAGCTCAAGGTCCAACTGCATCCATTGCTCAATGGTTCCCCATGGACAGCAATACATGTGAAAGCTACAGCCTGGCATCCCTGACCTGGCCGGGGGGTCCCTGCCTCCCTGTGTCTCCTTCCAGCCCTGCCCCGCCTGCCCACAAACATGCAGCCAACCCTCTAGCCACAGCTAATGTCCCATTGGTCCCTGAACATGCCACGTGCTCTCATACTTCCTGCCTTTAGCTTCCCACTGCCTAGAACGCCCCAACTCCCCACACGGAGGTAGTGGCAGGTTCCTCCATCTCCCAGGCTCCCTTGGCTCTCTGTTCATACCCCAATCACTTAGCATCTCATTCGGCAGCCTGGAGCATCCACCCGGTGTCACTTGAAGATGATGCATCTCAACTAAGCTGCGAGCTCTGTGCAGTCAGGGGTCATCGAGTCCCTTCACCTTTAGATCCCAGAATGGATGTTCCATAAAACCAAGCAGAAACTTCGTGAATCCCTGTCTGTGGTATGGTGGGGTGTCGGGGAGCGCCCAGAGGTGAGCCTGGAGGCTGAACTTGAAGAGCCTGGAACGCCCTGTGCAGAAGTTCCACTTGCATTCTACAAGGACCAGGAGCCCCACCGAGGGCTTTCTAGAGCGGTCGGGCCATTTCCTCCCCGTGCCTTTGCACAGGCTGTTCCCTGCGGCTGGAATGCCCTTCCCCTGTCACTCCCCCAGGAGGCCCTTCCTGACCCTCGGCCTGGATTAGTGCCCCTGCCCGCTCTGACCTGCTCTGACCGCGGACTGCTGTTGCTGGTTCACACGGGCGTGGCCGAGTACGTCAGATCTGCGCTTCAGAAACACGTGGGAGCTGTGAGGAGGATGGGCTTAAGAGGCCTGGTTCGGAGGCCTTGGCGGTAGTCACGGGGAGTCCCGAGTCCATGGTTATGAATTGCATCCCTCCCCCACCCCCACCCCCGCACCAATACCGAGGTGGCTCTCCGAACCCCATCCTGTGACCTTACTCGGAAATAGGGTCACTGCAGGTGCAATTAGTTAAGTTAAAAGGAGGTCGTACTGGACCAGGGTGGGCCCCTAATCCATCAGGCGCGCCCTTACAAACGGGGGACGTTTACATCTGTCCCACGCAGAGAATAACAGCACCAACCTGGCGGGGCTGTTGTGGAGATCACGACGTGCTTAGCTCAGCGCTCAGCAGGGAGAGAGAGACCCAGAGACTCAAAAACGAAGAGAAACCGGAAAACCGATAGAAGCCAGGGCCCACGCCTCCCAGGTCCGCCACCCCCGGCTGTGTTTAGGCCCCGGGGGCTGCCTCCTCTAGTCGACGGTGACGGTGACGGGAAGCAGCCTCGCCTCCCTCCACTCCCACCCTCTCCAGTGCGGACCCCTAACTCCGCACCCAGGACCAGCCCCCCGGCCCCCCACCCGCAGGGTAAAAGCGGCGGCCGCCACACGCAGCCACTGCCGCCAGCCCCGGAGCGGATGGCCTGTCAGCATGTCCTGAAATTCTTTTGGAAGTTTGACAGGATTAAGGGTATTAATACATTAAAGCATTATTACAGCATTCACAGGGGACTTTCAAAAGACTTTACACTGTGATCTATTTGTCCTGTTACATAAAACTCGCGTTAATAGTCTGCTGGCAAAGGGAAAAGAAAACGGATCTGGGGAATCGATAAACTTATTTTTTGGTAAACACATCGAGCAGGCGAGCTGGTCATTAAGGCCTCAGGCCCTCCCGGGGTGCGTCAATGAAATGACCCCCTCAAGAAACCATCTGCCAACCCAGTCCCGGGCTCCTTGCCCCTTCCTCCGGCCCACTGAGGGCAGGGGAGGGGGCAGGAGAGAGCGCGGCAGCCTCCGTGCTCCCTGGCTCCCCCAGCTCCCCCAGCTCCCCCGGAGCCATCATCCCTGAGTCCCCGCTGCTGGACGGAGGGGAGGCTGGTGGGAACCAGCGCGGCCTGAAGGTTAGTGTGACAGCCCTTGGGCCGCAGTGCATTCCGCAGTCCCTGGACCACAGGAGGGGCGGCCCCGGAGAGGGCGAGGGCGGAGACAGGCAGAGCTGGGATCCCTCCATCTGGGGATGGACGCAAGGGGTTCTTTTCTTTGTGCTGCTGCCCTCTCAGGGTTGATAAAGAGCCCTCATTCTGTTGCCCCAAAACACGGCTCATTTCGCCTGCTGGTGCCTGCCCCCTCCTTGCAAACTGCGAAGAATTAGGTAGTATCATAAAAATAATAATAATAATAATAATAGCTCGCGTTTATGTAGTACACGCCTGTTGCCAGGCACTGTACTAAGCGCCTCTCATTTCCCAGTTACAGGCAGGGGAGGCTGTTCGGCGGCAAAGCGAGACTGAGTGCTTGCCCAGGGTCCTAGCGCCGTCACGTTACAGAACGGGCACCTGAAGCCGGCAGTCAGGCTGCAGAGTCCCCGCATATACCACATGCATCGAGGTACCCCGCAAACAAGTGTTCACAAAGGTTGCTTCCACCTACTGAGCAGTTACCGAGTGCCCAAGGAATTGTGGTGTGGCACTTAATTCTCACAGGAACCCTTTGCCACAGATGTTGTTACATACAAGGGCTGGCGGGAAAGTATCCAGCCATGTAATATGAAAAATAGAGGCATTTATGGCTGCATTTTTTTTCTAGACAGCCCTCATGTTCCCACTTTGTGTATAAAGAAACTGAGATTCAGAGAGATAAAGAAGCAACTAGTTCAAGGCCACACACACACACACACACACACACACACTCACTGAGGGTTACTTACTGAAATATCAATTTGTGTTTTGTTTTCACTGTTAATTATGTTATTATCTATTGGTTCTGGCTTGATGTCTCTCCTGAGGTTACAGAAAAGACATTGGCTGTGGCTGCGATCGGGGGAAGGCTTGATTGGGGCGGGGGATCCCAAGATGACCCCGCACATGGTATTGGCGGGAGGCCTCGCTTCCCCCCTGCACGGGCCTCTTCGTTGGGCTGCTGGAGTGTCCTCGTGACGTGGCAGCTGGCTTCTCCGATCGAGTGCTCCAGAGAGAGCAAGGAGGAAGCCCAATACTTTTTATGACCAACACCACATTCTCTTTGTTAGAAGCAAGTCAGTAAGCCCAGCCCAAACGCAGGGGAACGGAACTAGGCTCTACTTGTTGAAGGAGGAGTTCCAATAGACTTGTGAACATGTATTTAAACTCTCACATTGCCCTGGGGATACCAGAAGAATAAAAAACCTTATCCCTTGTCCCCTTCCCATAGGCAGCAAAATCTTAGGGTTCTGAAACTGAATGTCCTTTCTAGGGAGGATGTTTAACAGGGTCTGTGTTCCAGAGTAGGAAACCAAAATCATTTAGAAAATAATAACCCTCACTCTTGCCCTCACCAGCTCCAGCCCTTACTAGGTGTAGAAAGAAAAAGAAATTGCTGATCCTGAAAGAAAGAGGAGCTCCCCAGAACTCACTGGGGTCAGGGATGGGGGTGTGGATTCTTCCCTCCCTAATTCCAACTCCAAGGTGTGCCAGAGCCCTGCCCTGACGCTTACACCAGGCCCCCTGGCAGGGGACACTGTGGGATGCCCAGCGAGGAGGCTGCTAAGGACTGAATGAGGCCACAAGGGTAGCAGTGGGGGCCTCTGGCACAGCCCCAGAACCACGGAGAGGCCCCTGGAGGGCCCTGGAGGAAGCCCCAGGAGCCAAAGGGCCCACCAGACAGGAAACCTGAGCCTGAATAAGGCATCTTGACACTGAAGCTGCCCTAGTACCTTAGAGGTCATCAGAGACTAAAACTCCTTCCTCCCTTCTAGGCCCCGTGGAGCCCCACCCCCATGCATTCTGATAGGAGAACGATGAGGGTGGCCTATGCAGGGCGCTCTGGGGTTGAAGCTTTCTCCACCCTATAGGGTGGGCCTCCGTGCAAAGAGGCCATTTGCTTCAGAACAAATGAAACACCTGACAGCACCGCAGCCTTTGTTCCTGAGCTCTCGTGTAACTGAGGCATCATTTTAATTAAAAAAAAAAAAAAAAAAAAAAAAGGAGTGAGGAGAAACAAGAACAAATATTTACTTAAGGCCTACTGCGTGCGATCCCGCGTAACCCTGGCGACGGGGCTTTTATTCCCGTCTTACAGGTGGAAAAGGGCCCGGATATTTACGTGCATCAGGCACGTGCCTGCAGCTATGGACTCTTCCCACCAACGCTGCACGAGGCGTCATCAGCCACAGCTTACAGGTGAGGAAACAGGCTCAGAGCAGCTACGCCACAAGCCCAACGCCACACAGTGAGTCACGGGCTCGGCAGCCCGGGGCCTGACCGACCACTCCGAGCTGTTGCTCCTGGCTGAGCAAGGCTCCAGGAGGGCTCTCCCTGAGGCATGTGAACATCTTCCTTTAACAGAATCAGCATCTCTCCCCCCGCCAAAAGTCAGCGACCGGCTACCGCCCTCTGCAGCAGGCTGATCAGACGCCCCATTTTAAACAGGACAGGACACAGCGGTGCCACCGTGTCACATGGTGCGTGGGGTCGGCCTCGCCTCACGGGGCTACATTCAAGGTGTCCGGAGGCCGGCCACATGCACCGTTTGAAGGGGGACAGGGCCGCTGTCTCTGTCCCATTGGCAACAGGACGCCTGGGGAGCCCACCGTGCAGACCCCGCAGGAGTGAGGGTGGAGGCGGCGGGAGAGAGGAGCCGAGAGCCACTGGCGGCGCTGAGAAGTGGTAATTCGATAGGATTAAGGGGATTAATGCATTTAATGCATTATTTGCACTTTTATGGGAGATTTCAAAGGCTTGAGCGTGGTGATCCCTGTGTCCTGTTACATAAACGGGCAGTAATTGCCTTAATTGGCCCTTTGCTGCTGATGGGAGCGGACAGGCTCGTCCGTCCCAGGGCCCGCGGTTCCCGGGCTCGCCACAGCCCTGGGCCAAGCCGGGGGACTCGGGGGACCGGGAGGTATGATCCAGCACCTCTGACCCCAGCCCCAACCGCACTGCTCACTGGCCAGAGACCTCGCCTCCCGAGCCTCAGTTTCCACAGCCACCAGCGGGGGCGGTCATTCCCCCGACGGCAGCAATGAGCTGAGGCACGTGCTGTCCGTCCGAACGGGCCCCCGCTGGTCAGCGGGTAGGTGACTCTCCTCCGGGTGGGCGGACTTGGGGTTTTGTCTCTTGGAGTTTGTCTATTGGGAAGGAATAACAACAGCCCATGGAGGGAGAGGAGGTGCGTGTGCGGGAGGGCCGGGGAGGTGTCCCTGGGGACAGGACAGCAGGGCCGGCTGAGTGGGGGGCGGTGAGTTGTGAAGGAAACCCACACGCTCCGGCACGGAGGCCTGGACACCTCAGCGTCCCTCCCACTGGCTGAGGAGCAGGTCGCCCGGGAAGTCACCCAGCAACTGCGGATGCTGGTTCCTTGGAGTTTAGTTGTCTTTGCTAATTAAGTACTTGGGTTGGATGCCCTACGGGATGTGCGCGTCTGCAACGTCCTAAATGAGAAGAACGACAGAATCAGAGCAGTCTGCAAAGACCTTTTCCTAGAAGCAAACATACTATCCTTCCTCTTCCTCTCCATACGTCTAGGCTGAGTTGCAAGAAAGATGGTGCTAGGAGCCCAAGATTTGTATCTGGCAGGGAATGACCTGGATTGAGAATTCGGGGCCAGTGCTCCGACTTAGATGCCAAGGATGGATGACAAGGAGCAAGACTGCCAAAGCCAAGGTTGGAGGCAAGAGATTATGATGCCTCAGCTGAGGCGGGAATCAGGGCCGTGGAGCCAAGGGAGTCGGGGGGTGGGGGTGGAGGAGATTTGAATCACCTGCACGGGGTGACCTATCCAGGAGTGAGGAACAGACATAAGGTGTTGTGGTTCCCCACTTCCGGGCACATAGTCAGATGGCATGCTCTGCCCGCCTTGCCATTGGTGAAGCCATGTGACCAGCTCTGGCCAATGAATTGGAAGTGGCAGGGCCACATGTCATTTCTGGGATGAGCAGTTAATTATTAGTGTGACACCTTCCCAGATCTCTCTTTTCGCTGGCCCAGCAACTGTCAAAGTCCCCAACAGCAACTCTTCCATTGGCCTAGGACCCTGAGTGATCACAGTGACCACAGCAATGGACATGGGGCAGGAACAAGAAATAAACCCTGTCGTTTAAGCCACTGAGAATTTGGGGTTTGTTTTTTTTTTTTATCTGAGTACAGCCTAGTCTATGCTGACTAATACGGGAAAAGTAAACATTATGATCAGAGATATATGAACACCATCAGTACAGTAACACCCATGTCAATAAAACAATAATCCCCAGTTCCGATCAAGGGCTCTTATGCTTTAAGCCAGACTCTCTGCCTTCCAACTTGAAAAGCAATGAAGGCTTTGGAGAGTTCATCTAGAATTCTTCTGTAGCTGACTTATACTTTTTGGTCCAGATGCGGGGCGAGAGGAGCCTCGTGTGTGTTTTACACACATTAGTCACGGCGTGCACGGTCCTGGATGTTGGCCATTGGAGCTGGCCTCCCATTTTAGCACGTGCATCTGGACCAGGCAGATAGAAACCCAGCTGTAATGAGTTTGCCCCTTGTCATGACATTTGTGCTTTGTGGGGGAGAGGGAATATGAAAAAATGTAAAATCCCAAAGTCTGTTTGCTTTCAACACAGTAACTATGAAGAGCTCTGACTTGGGTTTAAACTTAACTCCCCATCAAAGCCTGGGAGAGAAGTTAGGAATGAATCAGGTGCTTGCTTTTCAGAAACACTCGTGGTTTTATCCAAATTTTCTTTTTTTTTTTTTTCTTTCCATTGATAAATTGCCTCGTCTGAGGTAAAGATGGAACTCTCGGGATAAATGTTGATACTTTTATTAGAAAAAAAGTTAATGGTGCCTAAGCCCTCATTGTGTGCAAGCATTGAATTACCTGCTTTTTACATTATTCATTTCAATCCTCACATTAACTCTTTGAGGTGAGTATACCAACTCTATTTGGGAGAAAAGACATTCAGAGATGTTAAACAAGGGAAAATATTAATGCCGGGACACGAACCAGGCTTGCCAAACCAAGAATTCATGCTTTTTTCCCCATCACCAACCTGCCTTAGGATCCCCAACTAAAGTTATGTTCTGATTAAGTAAAAGTAACCCACCAACTATGAGTCTCTCATGAGAACAGTGTGGTGTTAGGGGAAGAACACAGATTACAGAATCAGTAGGACCAGGGTTTGAACACTAGAACCATTATTTGGCGGTGTTAGAAGTTATAGTGGCTTTCTGGGTTTCTTCTTCTTAAAACAGAAGGAAAATCGAAGTGAAGTATGCTCCGATGATAATGGGGTACATGAGAAATGGTCAGGGTAAGTTTAGACAGTGGCAAGGGCTGTTGGGGAAATAACCATGATGATGTGATGGAGGTGGAATGATGGGTGCTGGGGAGTGGGGGGCAACGGCCCATGACTGGATGGTGACAGAAGACCTCACTGGGGTGGGGGTGTTTGTAATAAGATTCAATAAAGAAGAAAAAGACTTAGAAGATCTGGGCATAGAGCAGTCCAAGAAGAGAGTGTAGCAGATACGGTGCCTTCAGGTGAGAATACACCTGGTATGTCTGGGGACAGTGAAAAAGACCAAAGATGAAGACATCACGATGAGTGAGGGAAGAGTTGGGAAGGCAGGTCAGGCAGAAAGACAAGGGAGTACAGTTCTTTGGAAACTCATGAAATTCCAGGACAAGATTCTTCACTAATTACGTAGGAATGACCATGACAAGGCCTTAACAGCAGATTCAGTGAGCCCCTCTGAGTAACCTATGCGTTTTTTGGTTTTCTTGTTTTGTTTGTTTTTAGGGTATTGCTAGCTGCTGTAACACATAAACCCTTTCTCACCCATGTAACTCTTCAATGCTGATGTTTTTGATTGACTGTCACCTCTCTGGTTTAGTGGCCCAGGCTCCTTCTATCTTGTGGCTCTGCCATCCCCTAGGGCCTTAGGGTCCTCTGCATCTGGCTCATGAAAGAGGAAAGCAAGTGTGTGGAGAAGGCTTATCCTTTTCTTAAACACCTTCAGCCAGAAGTCATACACACCTGCTTCCACTCACAATCCAATGGCAAGAACTGGCCACATGTTCCCACCGAGGTGCAAGGAGAGCTGGGAAATGAAGTCCATGGTTGGGCAGCCATGTCCCAGGATCAGCCCTGCACTAAGGAAGGTGAACATACATTCAGTATCTCTGTCAGATATACTGAAGGAAGAGGCTTCTTTCTGGTCCCTCAGTATTGCCATAGAGATAGTGAAGTTGTCCTACACAAGGTGACAGAAGACACCACCTTCACTATGTGCCTTGAAAGAGCCCTCTTCCACAAGTCGCCAGGCCTGGGGTCTAGTCTGACTGTCCTTGAGTGACCTTAAGCCAGTCACCAAACCTGTGCCTTTCTGAGCCTCATTCCCCTCATCTGGGGGAAAAAATATTCTAACTGTTGAATTTTAAGGGATCTTTTCATGATTCCAAAAGGGGTCTTTCCACGATTTCATAATGTGAACGTTTTCCTGCCCTCTGGCTGGCTTAGAACATGAGGTTGACTTTGTAGCTTCTGCTCAGGATTCGAGAAGGGTGTTTGTGCCCCCAGTGGCTTTGTCCCTGCTTCCACCAGATGGGTCCCTTCTGTGAATTATTTGAGTCTAATCAGAATGATTGGGAACTTGCAAAACCTTGTGCCATTCTATTGAGTAGACTCTGGAGTGGTCTGTTTCTGGAGAGTTCCTGGGAAAAGGTAGAGAGGAAAAGAGAGGAACAATCAGGGAGACAAACAGCCAGACACTCAGACAAGGTGTGGGGAGGAGAATGGGGGAGTCTGAGTAGGACATCCCGGGTAGAGATGGGCAGGGAAGGAAGACGAGGTATGGGCAGGCCCAGGTTAGGGGTAGGGATGCCAGAGAGACAGACAGACAGCCCGCCCAATCAGGGCACAGGCAGAACTTCCCATGCCCAGTGTGAGATAGAGATGCAGAGGCACCAACCCAGACAGAGCGTAGGGAGAGACAGATGGCAGCGAGTTCCAGGAAGGTGTGGTTCCAATCACGCCCATTGAGATGGAAGTTGGTGAGCGCAGGAGGCAGCAAAGCATGGGATTGGGAGGCAAGGGTCACGGGCTGCGGGGGAACAGGCTGGGGGAGCTTCTGCCAGGTGCAGGGCTAGAGCGGCTGCTGATGAGATGGCAGCAGCTCAGCCTCAGCAGGAGGAGCCCACTGCCCGCCCTCCCACCGCCATCGGACTCACCTGACAGAGGAATGAGGAATGAGCTCATTAAAACCCCCAGTACCCATTCCTGAAAAGAAGATGAATGTGGCAGAGAGAGGCAATGCTCCAAAGTGCATGTCTGTGGGTGTGTGTGGTGCCCACGGCACCCCTGGCATCCCACTCGAAGCAAACAGGTCACTCCCCTGATTATAGACCTGCCACAGCTCCCTGTCACCCACAGAGTCAAGTTCAAATCCTTGTCCTGGCATTCAAGGCCCTTCACGAGCTGCTCCCTGCTGACCTCTTCGGCCTCCGTGTGGGTCAGCCCCGCTCCCACTGGGCAGCCAGCCCTTCCGACCTGCTTGTAGCTTCCCACGCAAACGCGCAGTTTCACGAGGCTGTGTCATTCCCGGGGACAGCCTCTCTGCCAGGAAGGGTCGTCCCCTCCTCGCAGGTGTCCAGGTGGTGAAGGCCTGGTTGCCCTTCTGAACCTTGCTCGGGGTCACTTCCTCTGTGAGGCTTCCTGTGGACAACAGAGCTGGCCACGCCTCCTCTGCGACACTTGCGTGCCAAATCCTGTTCCAGAGTTTGTCATTGTGAATACCCACTTCCATGGCCGATCGCCCCATCAGATGCCACCTCCACCACACCCCTGCGTCTCATGAATCTCGTTTCCAGGGGCTCGCACAGCGCAGCGCCATGAACAGCAGGTGGTAGAGTCAGAGCCCTGGATTCAAATTCCACTACACCACGTCCTGGGGGTGGGGACTCTGGGCAAGCCAGCCCTCTAAGTCCTGGTTTTGTGGGACTGTAAAACGAGATGGAAATGCCTGTTTCCAGGACTGCTCTAAGGATAAAAAGAGGTAATGTTTGCTTGGTGGCGTTTCTAAAAATGCCATCTTAAAAACTGGCACCAGATTTCAGGGGGCCAAGGTAGCTCTGATCTTGGTGATTTATGAGTGTTAACTTAAAAATAACAGGCCAAAGTAAGAGGCAACAGCATTTATTTGAGATTAAATAAAATCAAATAAAAGACTAGCTATTTGGGAATCGCTGATTCAGGCAGAAGCCCAAACAGCGTTCCGATTAGAAGTAAAAGGCCAGGGGCATTTATGAGAAAGGGAAGGGGAGCAATGGCATCAGTAGAAGGGGGGCATTTCTGTTAGTGCAGGTAGGTTAACGGGGAGGCTAACGCAGAAGAAGGTTTCTCATTTGGGGCCTGGTAGTTGGGGGTCCGGCAGTCATAATACCTACTCTCCTGTTGTCTTCGCCAACAGTTGTTTGGGACACGATGTTGTGGGCTGACCAGGTGTACAATTTTAACCAGGACGACAAATAAAGGTCCTGTCCCCTTTCAAATGGTTACAGTCCCCTTTCAAATGGTATGTTACAGTCAGCCTACTGACACCTTGAATTTACAAGTGAGACCAGGCTGACCACACGCACCATTGGAAACGGGGACAGCACCGCTGTTTTCTGTCCCGTTTAAAGGGCACGTGTGGTCAGCCTAGCTTTTCTCTTGTTTCACATTTAGAAGGTTCGAGGCATAAGATGTGCAAGGCAGCTCCTTTGGGATAGCAGCTCTGACTCCATTTTAAAGTGGCTCCATATATATAGGTATATAATTTATATACATTATATATATATATATAATTTTTTTAACAGGAGTGTGGGTAGACTTGCCTCAGTCTCACACCTAGTTATGAATTTTTGTGGAAATAAAGTCATGAGTCTGTGTTCTATATCTCAGACTAGGAATATGTCCAGACAGAAAGACCATTTCAAAACTCAGTGTAAAGGGAATCTCAGACTTAGGGGTGCCCCTGAGCACGTGAGCCCCATCGTACCACGCACGCACGCACACACACTGCCCCAGACCAATGCAGAGGCCATCGGGAGGGCGTTGGACTTCCCACAAATCATGAAACGAGGATCCAGGTTGCTCTTACCTCACCCAGGTCTTAAAGGACAGGATAAGCCTGGGTGGTACCTGAGCTGAGTGCGGACACTGCACAGCACTTGGCACATAAAATGTGCCCAATAAGCAGAAGTGGTCATTGGAAGCCTCTGGTCTAAACAATCAGATGAGGTGGAACTGAGCCTCAGGGGGGTGATCTAGTCGAGCCCTTAGATGTTTGAGTCAGCCCTTCCTGGCCCAGGATACGCCTTCTATACCTTCAGGTCCCCCACCTCCCCAGGAGCTCACTTACTGTTGGACGATTCTAGTTGCTGGGAAGTCTTCTTTACCTGGGTGACTGCCACCCACTGATCTTCCACAGATGCTGTCATGCGTCGCTTTCGGAGCTTTTTGTTGTTGGGGGTTCTGCTTCTGGGCCCCGAGAAACACTGAAACAGCTTTTTTCCAGCTGTGTAATCTTCCCCGTCACTTCTGCAGGCTCTGAGCAAGGCCTCACTGGCGTCCTTCAAGCTCGTCTCTAATTCTAAACACATTACAGAGAAAAAAGAACGTGAGGTATTTGCAATCAACTCACCTACGATTATGTCTTCTAACCTGCAGGGCAGGGGGCACAGCTTTACCCTGGCACCCATCTCGTGCCACCTTTCCCCACCCCAAGGGCAGTGATGCCATGGAAGCAGGTCAGGACCTGGTGACAAGAGGCCTGGGTTCTGATCACAGCTCTGCCCCTCCCAATTGGGCCACCCTGAACAAGACACCCACCCTCTCTGAGCCTAGGAATAACCCTACCTCCCTCAAAGCATTGCTGGCAGATTAGAACACCTAGAGTAGTTAAGCCAGAAGCAGACGCACAGTATGTGCACAACAAATGTCAGCGTTTAAAAAAATATCTGTCACCAGCTGATTTTATCGTGTTCTTAGCCTGGGAGATATTAAGTCCCTATAACCGAGAAGACTGGAATCTCACTGAGACGGTTGGGTGGAAATATTTATCATCTGCTGGTTCAATCAGCACACGCTGAGAACCAGCAGTGTCCAATGCTGAAAGAAGTTAGGGACACAGGCGAAAACACGTGACACCAATGTACCCCGAGAGCACACCCTCGACGGCAGAGCTATCTGAGTTTGAACGCTTGCCCTGTGGCTTCGGCCAGGACACTCTGCTTCTCTGAGCCGTGGTTTTCCCATCTGTGGAATGGGTAGAGCAGGAGTCCCCACTTCAGGGGATTTGTTGGGACGGTTCACTGAGGAAACTTTTAGAAAAGAGTAGATGCTCACTAAATAACAGACCCCCGTCTATGGAAGAGAGAAACGTGGTACGACGTACACGTGAAATCATGCAAACGTAAGGATTGCCATTGACAAGGAGGTTTAATGCAGTGGTTATCCGACAAGAAGCCAGAGCCAGCATACCCGGGTTCACAGCCTGGACACCCCACTTTCCTGTGGGGAACTTGGAGTAAGTTCTTTAACTCAAGGGACCAAGTCTCCGTTTCCACATCTGTGAAATGACATCATGGCAGAAGTTCCTTCCTCCCGAAGTAGTGAAGAGAATTAAATGAGGTCCGGGACATAAAAGTGCTTAGCACAGGGCCTGGCTCCAAGCAAGTGTGTAGTCAACATTAGCCGCTAGTCTTAGTAGCACCCAAAGCAACTGCTGTCTCTGCTGCTTGTTGGTTATGGTGGAAAGACCTGATCCTAAATCCCGGGCGTGTGTTATACACAGTGTGACCCCGAGCAGGTCCCCGCCTCTCTGAGCCTGTTTCCTCATCAGTAACATGGAAATGCAAAACCCCTCCCAGGCCGCACTTCCGTAAGGGTTAGAAGCAACACAGAGTGCACATCTGGCACAGAGAAGGCATGCTACAAAAATCTGCAAACATTTGTGTGATTTAAAACAAGCCATCTCGGTGCGCTGAGCCTGACTGTCGTCTGCGGTGAGATGGGGGTTTATCTGTCCTCCTGGGGTGGCAGTGTGCAAGGTAACAGCCGCGAGAAGCACTGGGACAATCTGAGCCATGCCCAGCCCTCCTCTCCCGCCAGCCGGCTACATACGACAGTCATTTGTCCCTTCCAGGTCCAAGTTCAGGAGATGCTGCCCCCAGAGCCCGGGAGAATTAGGAACCTTGTACATGAAGGACACAACAGTCCGAGGGCTGTGCATCTGCATCCTGTGTGTGCAGTGGCGGGGAGAGGGCCAGTAAGTCAGACCTCCAGGCGGGCAGGGCCCTGCCCCTGCTTTACACCTCAGAGACCGGGGAACCGGCCCACACAGGCAGAGCCACCTGGCCGGCATCCCCAATTCCTGTCCTGAGAGGGTCATTTCGGCATTGCGGGCTGAGGCCCCTAGAAAGGACCTCTTCCACTCGCCCCATCTTCCCACTGCCCCAGTCCGCTGGCTGCACCCCAGCCCGCCTGCACACCAGCGCCCCGCCATTCCCAGCCCGGCACGCCTCCCTGCCCCTGCCCCCCGTGCCCCCCAAACCCCAGGCAGTCCACATCTCCCACGCAGTCTCTGTGAACCAGGGCACGTGCCAAATTCCCTTCTTTGGAACTGGCCACGTGACTCCTCCCCCTAGGGCTTGCGCCCACGGTGACCAGGCAGAACCAGGCCTCATTCTAACCACGAGGGAACGCGGTTTGCCAGCTGAGCGCCACCCCCAGGGGCCCGCGGGGACGGCCCCCTTCCTGTACGAGTGACCCTTTCGGTGGCTGCTCCCTTCGCACGCCACGTTCTTCTGCTTTGAAACCAGTTTGCGTCTACGAGACAATCCCTCAGCTCCAGCCCTCACGGTGGGTCAGCGTGCGCACGTGCAGGGTCAGGATCGTGCCTTCGCCCACCGCGCACGCCCTCCTGGCCACCCCGCTGGGCGCCGGGCACCGCCGCTGCAGAGGTCGGCGGCTCGGCTGGCCTGCTCAGCCCCACTTGCCCTTCTTTTCTCTCTCCCTTGAGTTGTGCGTCTCGGGTTGGGAAATGCCACTCCTGGTCCTAGAAATCCTTCTTGAAAAGGGCACACACGGGACTCAGCTAGGGTCCTCTCCGGACTGTCGGACTGGAACCTGCGTGTTGCAGCTACCCATGCAGCAGAGACCCGGAGAGCTCGCCCATCTTCACGGGCCCCTCTTTCTCGGGGCTCACTGACCACCCCATCCCCCAGCTTCCTTTGCACCTTGATGGGACTATGTGACAATTTCTCCCCAACAGAATGTGAACAGAAGTGGGGTGTACACCACCAGATAGCAAAGAGTGGGTGTATCTCCATCATTACCCATTTCCCTGTGTAAATGGAGAGACCACCACGGGCCCAAAGAAGAGCAGAGTCAGAAAACGGAAGGAGCCTGCGTCTCTGAGTGACTACGTGGAGCAGAGCGACCCCCACCCCTCGGGGGACTGTGGCACACACAAGGAACAACGTTTGACTCAGTGCTGAGCCCCCGAATTGGCAGCATTAGCCTACCCCGACCAGTAAGACCTGCACACACAGAGGCTCTGTTGGCTCCCGTCTTGTCGGTATTTATCAGTGTTCATAAAGCCAGTAAAGAACTTCAAGGAGTGAAGTTTAAAAACAGACAGACAGACAACCCCAACTAACATTACAGACATGACGGTGGGTGCATATACAAGGAAGTTATTAAAACTGCCTTGATTTTAATAAATTTACCACCAGGTAGCAATCTCTCAATGTCGCCTCTTTCCATTTTTATGTGTAACTGGCATCTCGTTAAAACATCATTAAGAAGTTGCAAACCAGGAAGACGCAAACAGAGGTGGCGAAGCCCTGGCAGGGGTGGGGAACGAGGCCGCGGGCGGCAGAAGACAGGGCTCCTTGTGCAAACCCAACCCGAGCAATACGGGAAGGAATCCGCATTTACACGGATACATTGGAGCTCAGGGAAGTAACTCGGTCAATGTCAAGACCAGAATGACTTGGTCACTGTTGGGAAAGAAATATAGCAAAGATGAAGAACAGTATATAAATTGTGTTTCCTAGAAGAAGTTTCTAGAAATGTGAGGATGGTGGGGCATGTTTAGGAGCACATGGAAAGGATGGAGTTGTTTGTTTAAAGTACTCATGCATGAATTGACTGAGAGCAGCAACTCTTATCACCTAGGACCCAGAAAAATACTCAGCAGCCAGTAAGCACTCAGTAACACTTTGCTAAACAAAATAATTGTTTCACAAAGTCAGATATCATTGGGTCAAGTCTCAGGTTTGCTCGTTCCTAAGCTCTTTAGTCTTGGAGAAGCCAATCTCCTCTGGGGGCCTCAGTTTCCTCATCTACAGAATGGGATTATATTAGCTACCGACAAGGTTGTGCTGTGGATTGCCTTCTCATAAACCAACTGGCACCGTGTGAGACTCAGGCTCTGCCCCACCTCGGGGCCTTCCACACCAGCTCGCATTTGCCATTGAGACGTGAGGGTCAAGAATCTCTATCTGAGCGTAAACATCAAAACTCGTGTTCCTAAAGAACTTATTTCACAAAAGAAAAAAAAAAAAGAGAGCGTATCATCTGCTCTAATTTGAATCGTGGGAAAACATGAAGAGAATTCATTTTTATATGAAAATTGCCTTGCAAACTGCTGCGGCTTTGTTCTCAATCAGGAGTCTGTAACGATGCAACCCAACTCCTGTTTGTGCACTTGATTTGGGGCTGCTGTGTGTACGGGCTGCATATATTTGCTTTTTATGGTATGTTTTTATGTTTGCAAACAGCATCCTTTAACCTGAAATATCTCTCAGTTTAAATGCCAGCCGTTAAATACACAAAATGGCCAATCAATTCTTTCCCCGTGCGGACAGTCAATTCTCGGTTTTGTGTGAATGCCGAGCGCGGCCAGACGAAATGAGAGAGAGAATCAGGTCTGGAGTGGCTTTAAGGAACACGTCCAGTGGGGCCCCCTGTTCTACAGACGGGAAACGGAGGCCCAGAGAGGGAAAGGGGCTTAGCCAAGACCACAGAGGGGGTAAGAGGCCGAGCCCGGATGAAAGGCCGGGCCCCCTGCTCCCCGTCTGTGCCCGTCACCAGCGGCCATCCTTCCCCAAAGACGGGGCCCCCTGCTCCCCATTCTGTGCCCGTCACCAGCAGCCATCCTTCCCCGGAGACGGGGCCCCTGCTCCCCGTCTGTGCCCGTCGCCAGCGGCCATCTCCCCCGGAGACGGGGCAGCCGCCAGCGTTTGGTTTACGTCAGAAGGACCCCAGCACTTACAAGAAACTCGGAGGTGGGAACGGGAGGCTCTGAGCAGACAGCCCCCACAGGCCAGGCACCCACAAAGCCACACGCCTCCGTCGCGTTTTGAGAGAACACACAGGCCATCGCTATTCCTGTGTCTCAGTGGAGTAGCCGGATCTTACCCCAAAGAGAAACAGGGTGTGGGGCTCTTCCCTTCATCTGCGGTCTTGGCTGCTTTCCCCTTTTGCCTCCTCCTATGAAGTTCACAGGCCATCAGCTCTGGAGTCAGACAGATTCAGCTCTAGGGCCCTGGGCAAAGGGCTTCGTGTTTCTGAACCGCAGGGTCCCTGTCTTTTCAATTAAAAATAATAATACCACCCTCAGAAGGCGGTTTTAAGCCTTAAAAAAGGTGATTCATTTAGTAACCAGCCCAGAGAAAGGACTCAATAAATGTTGGCCCTCCATGTATAAAATCTGAAGCAATGCCTTCTGTGCTGTGAAGGACTATATGCCACAAAGGAAGGAAATAACGGGGTGCGGACAATTCGCTCCCTACAAGCCTGAAGCTGGCAGTAGACAGCCACTCCCATAATACCCTGAGACTGCTCCCCCACCTTGTGTTTAAAAAAAAAAAAATTAATCCCATTTATTGGTCAACTTTTCCCACGAGAACACATCTTTAATTTAATCATGTAAATCAATGGGAAAATCTAATTCACTTTAGAGAAATTTGCTTCAAGGGTAGCTGCATGGCAACGACTCGTTTCTTAAAGAGTATCCACAGCAAGTGACGTGTGTCTCTGTCACAGTTACAAAGGGAGATAAATTCATCTCTAGCCCATTTTAGGAAATAGAGAGTTGATTAAATAAATGGTGGCTCTAGTGGTCCAAACGCTCTGTCATTTTCAAGCATCACAGGCACTAATTTTAATGCTCAACGTTAGCTCCCTAAAATGGTAGATTCTGTTTGCGTATTTAATATTCCATTTGCTTGATTATCACTCTGTTCGTTCCAAATATATCTGATTTTTCCAATGCTTGTTCCCACATCTGCCTGGCTCTGGGTAGGGGAGCGCACCCTGAACAAGGAAAACATTGCTCACGTCCAGCGCCAGTCCCCCTGGCAGATGAGCAACGGTCTCAACGCCACCTCTCCTTCTCCCCGGGGGAGTCAGTCCCCGCCCAGCCTACGGACTTACGGTGGGGATCGACTAACAGAATGATCGGGAAAGGGCATGGTAACCTGTATATATTGTTTTTACACCCACCGGTAACAGACAGGAAAATAAATGAGGGCGTCCACCCATAAACATCTATTGAGGACTCTTCGTGTGCCAGACACTCTAGAAGTGGGAAACAGGGACCATTATAAGATCCGTCCTTAACCTTCAGGAGCTCATCATCTACTGCATCAGAGGGTACGTAAACAGGAGCTTATAGCCCCCCACAATAGGTGCTCCAAGAGTAGGAGCCCAGAGGAGGCACCCTTGACCCACTCTTGCAATCAAGGAAGGCTGCTTGGAGGAGGGGAGCTTTAAGGGCAAGGTGGAAATGAACCAATCAGAAAAGAGGGAGAGTTTGCTCACCAACTCAAGGCAACATATCCGATTGTACACTACATCTATTCCACACTTGGCCCCGAAGAATGCAAGGAAAGGCAAACAGACACTTCTGCCACTGTGGCAGTCCGCGGTCCCATCGGGAAAATGAGTGTAGTGCGGGGACCAGGCTTTCCGCGTAGGCGGGAGGCTCTGGGGGAGTCGAGGTCCGGAAGGCAGGGTCAGAGCAGCGGCCACGGAAAGTTTCAGCCCCAAATGCCGGAACCCATGACCAGGAACTAAGATGGCACGAAGATAACATTTGGTCACCAAAGTGGCAACTCCGGGAGAGGTGCAGACAGCCGCCACGAGGACAAGGGCTTCTGCCTGGCTTCTCCGTGGGAAGGCCCTCCCGTGGGCCAGCTCGAGCCCGGAGCCGCACAGCGGTTCTGGGAAACGACGGTCCCTGCGGCGATGGAAAGGGTCGCGGTGCCAAGCTGACGGCCGACAGTCCCACACACTGCCCTGGAGAATTCTCAGTCCAAGGGGGGCGTGGCCTTAATCAAATAATCACAGGGACACACGAGGGCTGTCCGGAACACCCAGCTCTTGTCCACGTAACAAGGTTAGTGCCTCTATTTTTCATGTTACTTGGCTAGATACTCTCCGGACAGCCCTCGTACACACCAGCCTGTGAGAGGGTACAGTGGGGGACTGGTCCGCCCTGACAGCTGTGGGAAGCCTCCGCCTGGGAGCTCAGCCTGAGCTGGGGTCTGATCGGTGGGACGAGGATGTCAGGGGGCCCTCAGCCTGTCACGTGTCTCTGTGACACTGACCCACCGTCACAGGCGGCCCTCCTCGCTTCTGTCACTGCTCAAGGAAAGATCTGCCCAAGTCTCCCCGGCAGCCCAGGGAAAGGTGTACGGCTCTGGGGACAAAGGCTTAACCCAGCTTCCAGAATCATTCTGACCTCGGGAGTCATAAACGGAGGCCCGAGCCCAGCCGGCCCGAAGCCTGCACCGTCAGGCACGCACCTGAGCCGCTCAGAGCCCCGGGCTGACCTGGCCCCGGGGCCCCTCCCGGCCCAGCGCAGCCGCAAACGGATGAAAAATTGTATCATTAAACTCTTTGATGGTCTCCTGTCTAATTGAACCTGCGAAATTTCCTAAGGTTCTTCAGCCTCCCAAAATTCAATTTTCCATGTAATGCATGGTGACGTGTCAATAAATCATGCTGTAAAATAAATGCGCGGATTCTTTTGTGCAGGAGCAAGTGAGGAATAAACCTTTCGTAATTGATAAATAATGTCATTGGAATCAATAGCTGGCAGAGGACTTGGAGGAGTGAGCCTGAATCATGTATGAGTGCTCCGGGGTGATCAATGCCTTTGCAGCGGCCCGGAGCGCAGGAGCCAAGCGAGCGCATTACCGCCTTGATACTGCAGCAGGCCCGACTCCCAACAGGGGGCGCCCCGGAGCGCGCGGCAAGGTGCGAAGGTGGGTCTGGGCGGTGGGATCCCTGGTGGGCGCTCCTTCGAGGGCTCGTGGGGTCCCCGCCGATGGGCAGCAATGGGGGTGAGGAATGGATGGGGCAATCTGGGATTTAGGATGGAGGCAGACCGATCCCAGCTCCGGCCAGTCCTGCCGGCAGCTCATGTTAGTCACAAAGAGGCGTCGTCTGGTACGGGGGTGCCACAGAGTCTGCTTAGAAATAAAGCCTGGCTCCCCTCAGATGCCTCAGCGGGGTCCAGGACTGGCACTGGCACAGAGGGTGAAGACAAGCCTGGGATGCACTGACTCAGGCCCTGAGTGGCAGACCGTGCTGGGCCAAAGCGGGTGCTGTCAGGAGCCCTTGGCTTAAGAATGAGAATACTCAGCCCTACCACCAGCTGTGTGACTCTAAGCAAGTTGCCTAAGCTCTCTGTGCTTGGTCTTCTCGTCCGCAAAATGGGATAATAATGTCAACCTTACTGCTTCTCGAGGATGAAGTGAAATCATATAAATACCTGCACTCAGTGTCTGTCCCTACTAAACACTAAGCAAGTTGAAGCTCTAGTGCTTTCCTGATTATGTATGACATTGGGCACCTTCCTTATTTAATCCTCACAACAGCCCCAGGAAGTAGTTACTATTATTATCCTCATGCCACGGATGAGGAAACTGAGTCACAGAGAAAGTAGACGCCTTGCCCAAATCACGTTGCTCTGATCAGTGGAGACAGGCTTTGTCTGTCTTAGTCCAAGTTCAGGGCCGTTCTCCAAACGATGAACCCATACTGCAGCACCACTGTGACCCTGGAGCCTCCCAGCTCTGTGGGGGACTGCGCCTGGTGGGCTGTCCCACGGTGGTCTTCAGGGCATCCCCCCGACGCTCACTGGCAGCCTGATGGAGAGGAAGGGCAGAGGGTGGGCGTCAGGCCAGGGTGGGCACCGGGCCCAGCTCACCGCAGCGTGCCTGTGAGGCCATCGTCCCTGCTCACTGAGCCACTGGAGCTGCGACGTCGGGAGCATCAGAATGGTAACTGCTGCCCCTCGAGGTCACCTCCCAGCATGCAGGACTCGCCGCGTGAGAGCTGGTGGCGGCGGCCGTCAGTCCGGTGAGCTCTGGGGTCAGCCTGGGCAGGGTCCTTGTCCCGCCCGGCTGCGTGCTCTGGGGCAAGGAGGGTCCTCTACGTCCATAACTTCACCTCTGAAATGTGAACCGTGACGCCAGCCTCCAAGGACGGAGCTGCGAATTAGATGAGATGGCCGATGCGACATCACCTGCCGGCAAGCGGGCCCTCAAAAATAGACTGGTTCCCCCCAAACCCCCTTCTCCTTCCAGAGCAATCAATTCCGAAGGAATCCCAGCAGAGCTGCGCGCCCCATCGTCTGGCAGAGCCGGTCGTGTCTAACTCTGGGTCCTGCACCCAGCCTCTGGACGGCTCGGCCCGTCAAGGAGGGCAGGGAGCCCCCCTCCACCACGCTCACGGGCACGGTGCCCAGAAAGAAGGGCCTCGAATGGCGCTCGGCACCTAGTCGTGGCTCAGGGAGCGGCTGCCACCTTGATGAAAGGGGAGATGAAGGAGTCGGGGTCGCCCGTGCCTGGGGCCATCCCCTGAGATAACTGGGACAGCCATTAACGGAGATGAGGAACTGGAAGAGGCCAAGGAGAGGCCAAGGAGAGGCCGCGGTCCGCACTGGCTCCGTGTGGTGCCTGTGGAACCACCAAAGGAACCGGTCCAGTTGGCAGCAGGATCGACACGTCTGAAGCGTCGGTGGGAGGTCGGAGGGGGCCGCTGGCAGGAGCCCGCGGGCAGCAGTCCAGCCAGGAGCGTGGCCAAAGCCGCCCAGAGAGAGGAGGAGAGCCCGCAGCGACGCCCCTGAACCTGAGCAGAGTTGCCAGTGAACGCGATCGCTCCTTGGCATTTTATTTCATTTGATTTTATTTTGGTGCGTCCCCCTTCCTGGCTTAATTTCCCTATTTGCTCTTTCTGCCCAGTTCGGAAGATGACGGGTCTTTCTGGGCCAAGAGCCCGTGTGTGCGTGTGTGTGCGTGTGCGTGTGCGTGTGTGTGTGCGTGCGTGTGTGTGTGCGTGTGTGTGTGTGTGTG